>JAWNOM010000172.1:0-162500 GCA_035045965.1 Drosophila aldrichi
GGAGCTTGCATTGGATAGTTGAGTTACCCTTGAGCTGGTATACCGATTTACCAATAAGTATTGACTTCAAAATTTTCCAGTTAAGTAACAGAAATCATCTTTGACTTTATTTTTGGGGCCTGGCACAAGTATTATGCAGTCTGTTACACCCAACTCCAACATTTCGATTTGTTGTCAACATGATTTGGCTGGCATGTTTAGCAGAACGTGAAAATACGTAATAATTAACGTTTCACATAATTTTCCTATATTCCTTTATGCCATCATGCGCCACGTGCGAGGCAAATGGACAACGTCGTCGTCTTTTTGTCTTTCTGTTTTTTTTGGCTAATGAAAATAATCTGTCATCAAAAAGCGTATGACAAAGGCAGCATTGGGCACAGGTGTAACTGGCCCGTGCCCCCCACCTGCTCCAGCTGCCCCGCCTTCAGCCACATGCAACATCAATTACACGGCACACGCCCCACCCCCTTCCGTCCTCCCTCACTCCCTTCGCTTGATGGATTTGGTTGACTCCCAACTATTAACTCCATGTGGAGTAGCTAAAAGGGTTGCGATTGCAGGAAATTGCATTTGTGTGGCCAAAATCAGATAAGATACAGCTAGCAAATGCTTCATGTCCTGGCGTCCTGTGCGCAGGATATCACATTAAAAGCGCATCAAGTTGAGCCGAAGCTGGCAGCCAAAGGCTCATCCAAGCAGCGGAAACTGTTGCTGTAATTAGATTGCACGAACAATCGAGAAGAAGAAGGAAAAAGAAATCATCAATTGGATGGATAAGGAAATACAACGAATATTGGATGCTCTTGCCTAGGTTTGTAGTTGGAGCTATTAAAATTAAAAATATATTCAAATTTAAGTTATACTCAATTTAAAAATAACTAAGAATTTGTTTAAAATATATATAAAAAAAACATATATGCATAAAAAAAATTACTAATACATATTTGATTAGAAATTGTTTACCATTCTAAAGAGTTTATAAAATTATAATATTTTTAGTATTTTACTTTTTAAATATTATTTATTATTTTTACTACTTACATATTATCTAATATTATTATTATTTTGTTTTTATTTATTTTTTATTTTTATTTATTTTATTTAGTTAATATCTCTCATTTCATTATTTACACAAGCTGCGCTCAACTCGCAGCCTTAGTCAATATACCCTACCATATCATATCCTCTACGCAGCCCATTCGCTGGTCATTTGCGCCCCATTCACCCAGCCCCATTCAGCTGGGTTCGCCTTTGACCTGCCTATGCTCGACTGTTGCTTTGTTTGCGTCATTAAATTAAATATCCTGCCCTGCTCCAGCGGGCAAAAAAAGGACCTTCTTCTACTTCGTCGTCGTCTGCTTCTTCGCCATCCAGCAGCATCGTCAGCAGCATCGCCCGTGGACACAATGCGCGCAATTTCTGTCATTTCCTTAATAGAAATCTTATCTTTTGCGACGCCCAGGCAAGAGGCAACCGCGCTAAGCCGGATATCGCACCTCTGACATCTGCCAGCGCGAGCGACAGGCCGAGTGAGTGGCAAAGTGGACATTAACGGACCGAGGAATATATGTATGTATGTATGCTACATCGATAAATATATATATAGTATAGGGTTTATATGTAATAGTCTTCGTAGTAACACTCAAATACACATTTCAGACAAGTTTTGAATAAAATTCCATTTTCTAGAACTGAGCTGCAATCGTAACACGGAAGAGATGAGCTACTGCTGCTGCCAGGTGCGGAAGGACCCATGCCAAGCGTGCGGAGCTGCGCCGCTCACCGTCAGCTGCTGTGGCCGGCGGGTGGGTCAGTGCCCGTTCACGAATGCACTCAACCCGTATCCGGATGAGATCATTATGACCATATTGGATCGTATACTCTACTTCTTTGGCGCCACCAAAATCTGCCATCAGCTGGGTATGAGGCGTGGGCCAAGCGTTGGCTCTGCGAGGTCTGTTCAAAAAATATCGAATCGTTCCGGGTTTCTTTCAGGATTATAAAGATCTTTATGTACAGGAAAGTAATCTCCATGCTAGTTGTTATAGAGTGGTACCAATCATCGAGGCTTTTAAGAAAAATCATTTCTTTTAATCTTTCCAAACAATATTAATGTTTGTTCCCCGCCTTCTTCCTCGTCACACTCATCCATCTTCAGCCGTAGCGATACTTATTGAACAGACCTCGTATATTTTCATTTGCATGCATACCCCAGTACAATAAACTCTCCCTTCATCGAGTCTCTAAGCCGCTTCCACTTCATACACTTCTCCCCCCGCAGGCAGCCCTCCATGCAGACCTCCGCCGCCTGCTTGCGCCAAGAGCAGCTGCACCTCGGTCACCTGCACCTCGGGCCAAATGTCCAAGTGCAGCACATCCAGCAGCTTGAGCAAGCTTGGGGGCGTCAAGTTGACGGGCAACTGCAAATCCAAGACGTCCAGCCTGAAGTCTAAGAGCTCCGTGGGTCAATCCACGGCCTGCTCTGCCGGGCCGCGTACGCCGCACGTCGACTTTGCCCATCCCGTTTGCGACAATCGACAGCGCAGTGGCGACTCCATCAGCCTATCGGATCGCATGAAGGTGTCGCTGTCGAAGGCCTCGATCGCCTACCGTCGGCTCAAGTCCAAGCTGTCCGCCAATCTGCAGCACCTGGGCAAGAAGTGGCTGTGGACGCGTCTGGTGCGCTCCGAGGACGGCTGTCACATCTACGAGGTGTACAAGAACTCGGCCAAGGAGCCAGACTCATGCAGCATGTCGAGCAACAAGGAGCCGGTCATACTCTTTCTGGTCACGCCCAACGGGCAGGTCATGCCCTTCGAGTCGCTGTCGAATTGCTAGAACTACATATGTATATGTTTCTGCATTGGATATTCGAAATTTCTGTATGGCAAATAGGCATTGCATATTTTACCGTTACACATTAGTAATTTTTATAAAAATATAAGCGTTTTTAAATATTTTAGTGGAAGTTCAGAAAGATTTTTAAAATATATCTGAAATAAATTGTGAATCTCTATATACAAATAAAGATCTTATATTAAGTTTTACTAAATTTGTGAACTCAAAGAATTCAAAAGTTAAGGGACAAAGAAAACGTTTTCCTCTCGTCGGGCAAGCCTCAACGAAAACACCTTTTCTTATTACATATATACTATAATGCAACAAAAAACAAATTTTGGAATGTAGCTATAACAATTTATATAAATGTATAATACTTAATTGAGGACAGCATACGGTGCTTAGAAAATACTTAAAAAGTAAATAGAACTTCATTATTGTCATATGCTCATGATTATCGCAACAGCTTAGGCAATGCGAATGCCCTTGCGAAACAGCACATAGACCACGCCCGTGCTGGTCAGCATGTAGAGCATCAAGATGGCCACACACTCGCCGCTGCTGCGCTTGGACGGGTTCAGCGTTAAGTTGACGAGGCCGGTCAGGAAGTTGCAGAGCATAAAATACGTGAGTCCATTCATGTTGATGGTCTCCACAGAGGCGGGCAAAGGCGTCAACTTCTCCGTTGGCGCCGTCAAGCAGAGCTCGAACAGAAACGAGCAGAGCAGCAGCAGCAGCGAGCCAATGCCGAACAGCCAAAAGACGTAGCCCGCGTTGAAGGTGACGCGTGCTATGCCGCAGAGGAAGATGCTAGCGAAGACTAACGTCCAGGTCACAGCTGTTACCAGCAGCATTGTGCGCAGCTTGTTTAGGAACTGCCCATAGTTAAGCTTATCCATGGCCTTGTACCACCTGCCGCCCCAGACGCTGAGCAGATAGAGCGAGATGCAGCCGGGCAATGCGCTCAGACCCTCGCGATTTGCGCGTAAGAAATTATCGCGGTTGCCGCATGACATGACATATGCTGACAGCCCCTTCTGCAAGATCAGCTCGTGAAGCATAAGAATAGCTGTAAATGATATCGATTAGTTTAGTTAGAGCCTCTGGCTACTCGACGACTCACCCAGTGATAGTGGCAACAGCTGCTTGTCGGAGCGTGCGAGCAGACTGCAGAGGCTGGCCAGCAGCTTGGTGAAGCCCAGCGTAAAGAAGGCATTCAAATGTGTGCCGTACTCATGCTCGTCCTGGTGGTAGTTGATCAGCGTGATGACCACAGTGCGTGCCAAGCCAAGCACCAGCAGGGGCAACACAACCTTCAGCACTCGCCTCATGTCAGCCAAGTTCTGGGCACGCTGCGAGACCACGCCCATTGACATGACGAACATGCCTATGCCGACGTCCATTAGGGAGGCGCCATACTCACGACTCTTGCGCCACTCAATGGGAAAAGCTTTGAAGTCCACAGCCAAGATGGCGCAGCCAGTGCAGATGTAAGACGTTGCCCTTAGCAGTGTTATCGCCGGAGGCTTCTTGCCAACCTCGAAGCAGTGTTTAGCTGCAGCTCTTCGCCAAGTTCCACAGCGCAAGAGGAGCAGGGCAATAAGTGTTGCAACCACTATGCAATAGTGTTTGTTGTAGGAACTGCCTACTGTATTGCTGCAGACGGTAGGCAGAGCAATCAGAAGGAATTCCAGAAGGAAACGACGCAGGGATCGCTGAGGCAAGTGTTTGCAGAGCAGTTGCGATAATGTGAGACCCAGCAACGTAGGCATTATTATCGGCAAAACACTTAGACTGGCTCGTAGGATAGTCCAGGCACAGTAGCTTGGGCCCTTTCGCACAGTTTCAATATCCAGCGAACTGCAGACAGCTTGCTCCATATAGCTTTGGAAGACGTGAAGTGGCGCTGATAGCAGACATTTATCTGCTGTAACACAGGCATCGTAATTATCGATTTTGGTGTAATTAGCTCCCGGATGACCCATAATAAACTAAATGTAGTGTATGTAACCGGTCTTTAGGATGAACTTTCAATTGTTTTCGCAAACGCGTATAAACAAAACACAGCTGATTTAGAAGCGTTGCCACAGGGGCGGGAATTTACCAAAGAAAAAAAACTATCAACTTGAAATAATTAATTTGCTATTCCTAAATTCATGTTATGTGTTTTCATTTTAAGCTAAGCCTATCAATCACATTGTCCACAAAAAAAGGCATTTATGATTTGCAGACACTGCCACCCTTATCAGATGTCACACAAAAACTGACGACACGAATTGAAATGTTATCGACTTTTAAAAGTGTCATATCGATAGTCGGTTTACTTTTAAAAACAAATAAATGCATTGGTCAAACAAATCACAAGGCGTTAAGATTAAACTAAAACTCATCATGCTGTGCTAGTGCTGCTGTTGCCTGCTTGTAATCCTTATGGGCACGCACCGCCGTAGCTGCTTGAGCCACCAGGCGCTCAAACTCGTCCGCGTCAAAGCGATAATTGGTGAATTTGGCATGGGCACCTCCATCCGGATGATGACCCTCATCCTGTGGATAGACCAGATCGCGATGCTCCCAGGTGACATAGTGTACGCCACGCAAGCGTGCTAAATCCTTATAGCAGTTGGGATCCTCGCAGTTGTACAGCTCGAACAGACAAGCCCAATTGGGCAGAAAGAGCAAATGCGTAAGCCCAGCGCCATGCATACCAATGAGCATGTCCGAATTTCTTGTAATCTCCAATTGGTCAACAAAGGAGAGGCTGTCGAATATAGTGAAATGAGATAATATAATTGAAATAACATTTCTATAATTTACCGTTCGTAGGAGACGCGCTGCACTTGGTAATCCTCACTGGCTTCCAGTCGGTCAAGCAACTCCTGCTCATTCAACACCTGTCTGTACTTTGTGCGACGAGATAGATAAGTGATACGCAGCTTCCTTACTGGTGGCGGCCTGTAGGGTATCTGCAGTCGATGCAAAATGAACTCAGAGAAGGCGCGAAAGAGTCCGCTGTTCGAGCAGCCCTGAATCTGTGGAACAAAGGTATAAGGATGAAGATAAGATAATACTGCTGCAGCATTGACTACTCACAATGGGCGTATTATAGAACAGGCCAAAGATCATTCGGGGCAGCAGCGGCAAAACAACATTGCGAAAGCAAATCCGTTTGCCCTGCACCTCGCTCAACGTCCAAATGGGGCGCTGGGTGAAAGCCTTGAACGTGTCTCGGAACGGTGAGTCATACGGATACGTTTCCCAGATGAGAATCTGCACATCCGTGTTAAATGCAGCCGGATGGGACTGGTTGACAAAGAGCGAGGCATACAGATTGAAGAAGTCGCAGAAATGGTGATACATGTTGTAGGTGGCGTCGATCTTCATGATGAAGGTGGGCGCGTTGACGACCAGGTCACAGGCTCCACTCTCCAGCACCGGCTGGGGCATAACATCAAAGTAGCGCAGCTCCGGCGCCCACGACTGCAGCGCTGAGCCTATGTGATCCATTTCACCTTGGAGACGCGTGCGATTCAGCTCGCAGTGGCCCAAAATCTGGCCAGGCTTCAGCACGTCCATATGGTATCGGATGCGTTCCTGGCGCTGCGGCAGATCGCGGAGATCGATGAGTAAGTTGCGACCACGGCAGAAGCGCAGGTAGCGCGTGCACTCCAGGGAGGAGTCTGACAGATACTTGGGCAAGCATTGAGGCGTCAGCTCCGACAGTTGCTGCTGGATGAAGCCGAAGTCCGCCTGGTAGTAGAAGGTCTGGACCTGCGCCTCCTTGCTCTGCACCCAGCCGGTGTGGTCGCCGGGACAATGAGGCGTCTGGAAGCGCGCTTCGGCGCTGCAATTGCGTTCGTGTCCCCAGCAGGCGGGCGACTCCACGCGAATCTCTTCCACTTGTTTTTTGAGCTTGGGAAAGGTGTTGAGGTAGCGTATGAGATGATCGGATGGCAAATTGGGCAGCTTCACCACATCCGAATTGCTTTGGGCAAGTATCTGGCTCAGCTGGAGCGCATTGAAGAGTATTAACAGTGGCAGCATCCTTACAAGACTATTTTAAGTACATTCGTTTCGTTGACTGAGCTTTCTAGTTGCAGCTCTTCACATTTCACATCAGCGGCTGCATTTCATGGCCAACAATGGGCAGATGATCTCACTCGTTCGGCTGATAGATGATAATTATGATTTAGTTAATTCCAACGACAGTAGCCGTCGCGCTCGTCCATCAAAAAGGTGATACATGCCAAGACGAAAAAGAGAGGTACAAGAAAAACCTGCTTGGAACCAGCAGCTGTTCGTAACAGCTGTTCGAGAGACAGGGTGGCCATATCATGCTTAATAATGAGCACGTATAAGGTTACGCGCGCAAGATGAAATTCGAAGTAGACTGAGTGGTCAGTGATATGAGCGACTAGACTATATTATTACATGCAGATATATACATAGCTCTATAATATGCAATTACAAATACATTAAGTACATATTGCTTAAAGTGCTTTGATGAACATGAACATTATAACATCATTACACACTCTGACGTCAGACATGCATAAACAAGTTGAGTGCCCATGCTGCCACCTTTTGAAATACGCTGTTGTGTCTGTGTGAGCAGCTGGTCTCATTGCAAATCACATTTGACTTCTTGAAGGGTATAGTTTTTTCTTCTGCGTATACACTTTTAATTAAAGCTGGCAATTAAAGCCAGAAAAGGCGTTTAATTGCAGCCCACTACGATGCGTAATGTGCCGAAATCGTAAGCATTCGAAAGAAATACAATATTTTTAATGAATATGTTAAATAGCCGCTTGGAAATTTGCCCTACAGACTCGGCGTATTAGTTACAACACCTGGCGGGAGCGCAGCTGGAGGAGGCGCCACAGACAGTGGTGGTATATCGACAAGTGGCAGACACAATAGCTTGGAGGACATCAATCTGGATCAATTTCTGAAGACCATCAACTATGAGGACACGGTCAAGCAGCTGGACATTTACTATGGCATCGGTAATTAACAGAAATTATTGAGCTGCATTCGTTTTATATAACCTTGGCGGCGTCTGTGTAGGGCAGCCAATTTAGCTTCAATTTGCTGCCACGATGCGACGCAGCACGTTCTATTTATAAACAGTTCGCAATGTTTGCCCCTAAATAACGGCAGCTGTTTAGCCAGCGTCTGCGATTTGTTGCTCTCCCTCTGTCTGTATTCTATCTCGCTCTCTCTCTCGCTCTGATCGCTATAGCATATGAGCGGTTTGTTTATTTACATTTGTACACAAAGTCTCGAAGCATGCTGCGGCGGCAAGCGTGCAAAAGCCATTGACACTTGGCTAAACTCTAATTTATATATGATAGCGAGTATATGATGTGCGGGTATACGATGAGTATAACAGACATGTTTACTTTTTTTACTCTACCTACTACTTATTATTTTCACCATTCTCACACCTTTAGTTAAACGCCAACTGCTGCGCTACCAGAGCCCCATCACTGGGCTGTTTCCGGTGATGAGTACCGACCAAGTCGTGGGATCGGTACGGGACAGTGTCTACTGTGCAGCGGCAGTATGGAGCTTGTATCAGGCGTACAGGCGCATAGACGATGATCGCGGCAAGTCTTACGAGCTTGGCCAGAGCACAGTCAAGTGCATGCGCGGCATTCTGGAGTGCTGGGTGAAGCAGGCGGCGCGCGTGGAGCTCTTTAAGCAGCGTCAGTCCAATCAGCATGCGCTGCACAGCAAATTCCAATTGCATACGGGCGAAAAGATATATCCCGATGAGTTCTACAATCATTTGCAAATCGATTGTGTGAGTAGAGAAAGGAAGACTTCCTACGGGCTTAACTAACCGCGATTCTTTTCCATTGCAGGTCTCCTTGTATTTGCTGTTTCTGGTGCAGATGATTACATCGGGACTTCAGATCATATACACGCACGATGAGGTGGCCTTTGTGCAGAATCTGGTTTACTATGTGGAGCGCGCGTATCGTACGCCCGACTTTGGCATGTGGGAGCGCGGCTCCAAGTACAACAATGGCACACCAGAGATACATGCCTCCTCGATAGGTATTACTAAAGTACAATTAAAATATTGATCGTTACTAATCATCTTTATTTTAGGCATGGCCAAGTCCGCTTTGGAGGCCATCAACGGCTGCAATTTGTTTGGCGAGAAGGGCGCCTCCTGGAGCGTCGTCTACGTAGATATTGATGCGCACAATCGCAATCGCAGCATCTTCGAGACGATGCTGCCGCGTGAATCAAGCTCCAAGGCAATATATTCATCAATTCTCTGCATATCAGCGATTCTTAAACCTCTCCCTCTTTTAGGGCGTGGATGCATCGCTACTGTTGACACTGTCTTTCCCAGCCTTTGCCTCACACGAAGACCGCCTCGTGGAGCAGACCAAACAGAATGTCGTCAATCGCCTGCGTAGCAAAATGGGCTTCAAGCGCTTTACCCGCGACGGCTTCCTCAGCAAGGCAGAGGACAAAACGCGTCGATATTATCAGCCTGGCGAGCTGAAGGAGTTCGAGGGTCTTGAATGCGAGTGGCCACTGTTCTTCATAACCATGATCATCGACGGCGTCTTCAAGAACAACAATGAGCAGATTGAGGAGTACCAAAATGATTTGCGCCGCTGTCTGCACACCGATGCCAACGGTGATCCCGTTGTGACCATGTACTATGCGCCCGATGGCGAGGGCTCCTATATGCGTGCGCCTTCGCAATCCCTGTTCCTCTGGGGTCAATCGTTCTTCATCATTGCCCAACTGCTAACAGCTGGACTGCTGCACATCAACGAACTGGACCCCATCAGGCGCTATTTGCCCAGCTACAATCGTCCACGGCGTGCGGGTCGCTACTCCGCATTTCAGGTAAGTTCATGGCGGAGCGGGTAGAGGGTACTTCTCACATATACACATATCTATGAACATCAATCACTGGCCCGGGATCAGGGGCTCAGCTATCTGCCAGCGCCGCCGCTGCTGCTGTTTACTGTGTGTCTGCTGTGTGTGTCTGCGTTCGCTGTCTAATTGGTATTCGAATTGATTTGTAATGTTATCTTAATCTTACTCCTTACTATGGGCTACGTAATTGAATTGGCTATTAATCCTACTCATACCATATACATACATATACTACTTGTGTCCATATTGTTCAATTACTACTACTGCTACAATCGAAAACGAAATCAAAACTCTTTATCGTATTTATCCATAATCCCTAAAATATATTTCTATTGGTTGGCATACAATATTATAAACAGGGCAAAGCTTTCGATGATAAACACAAAGTAAGTAGTCCCACAAATTCCATATGCTACAAAATTACTCGCACTCAAGTAGAACGTTACAAGCGATCTATATACATACATATGTTATCCAAATTTTATGTATACAAAATTTATGCGCTTTTTTTTTATTAGTTGTTTCTGCACATTAGAATAAAAATTCTTATCCAAATTCTAATATTTGGCGACACACACACACTAAGCACTGATCGAACTATGCATATGTATATATATACATTGTATATAGAGTACATATTCGGCATTATAACGATCCATCCCAGCAGGAATTTCAATTTTGGGGAACTTCATATCGAGTTAAGAAAACTTTATAGTAGAGAAAAAATGCTCAATATTTTAAATACTATTTCTTTGATTGTACATCAAATATTAAGGGTGTAAAAGATTTTAATCAAATACTCAACTTTAAACAAATTTTGATAAACTAATACTGAATTTATTTATTCAAATTCTAGATCATTAATTTATTTAACATAGAGCAAAGTTTTATTCAGCACTTTTTCACAGAGTCGTAAGGACTTATATCAGGTATTTTTTATTTTATATATGAAAATTGTAAAATTGTCTCCAGATATGATTAGTACAGTAATTCTCCTATAGATTATAGCCCCGCATTTCCTACTGGGATGCACATATACATCCACACACACACACACACACACACACACATACAAACTCAAAGTACTTACGCCTATTAGTTATATAATGTAAAATATAATACAGAAATAATAATTTTTAATTTGTGGCTGTGTTAATTGTATATAGTGAAATTATTTACCCTCCTCTGCTTATTTGTATCTAAATCAAACAAGTTTTTTCTTTACTCTTTTCGGTACTCTGTTCTTATCTATAAAAAAACAAAAAACAAAAATATCAAAAACCAAAAAAAAAAAAAAAAAAAACAATCTACTGCATATTTTGTTCCTACACACGCTCTTCTTCTACTACATAAATGCATAGGCTAAACCGGGCACTGTAAGTAATGGTTCACCTAATCTTGGGCATCGACCCATCTACGTAGTATTCAGTTTGGCTTCTTGTTCCCTAACCGTTATGTACTTAACCCATAAAAGCAAGCAACTAAATAGTTTGAAGTTAATTATTTTTTTTTTTTTTATATATAATTTTAAACTAATTTGTTTCTTTTGGGGGGGGCGCTATCACAAGACTAGAAAAACAGTTCGCGCTACTTTCGCTTGAATGCGATAATAAAAAAAAAAAAATAGTTTGTTAACCTATTAAAAGCCCTTGTTAAATTATTTATTTTTCTACTAAAAAAATACCATCATGAACCAAAATTAAAATAGAATCGACGCGTACCGCTAATATTGGATACCCCGCAGGTAATTTGTGACTCAAATAATATCAGCGGGCTCTCAAATGTCTCATTGCGCGTTGTCTAGGCAACAAATTGGCAGTTCAAATGGCAAGAATTTCCTAAATTTCAATTTCACCATCTTTAATTATCTGTGATATTTATTTAATTCAATAAAACATGGCTGCAAAATCTAATTTACAAAATAAAATGAAAGAACACCAAATAAGTTAAGCAAGATTTTTAATAAATAATAAAAAAAAAGTTTTAAAAGTTTGTAAAAAAAAAAAATTATTAAATAAATTAAAAGTTATTAAAACGAATGATAAACATTTACAAAAAAAAAGGAACCTATAATGTTATAAAAAAACAATTCCTTTGTATAAACTATTTTATAATTATATATACATATTATGTGGTTTCTGATCTGAGCAATTGAAGTTTTGATTGAATTGAAGTTTGATTTGCAGCCTTGAAATACGAAAATTATTCTCACTTATAACTACAATATATATATATATATATATATATATATATATATATATATATATATATATATATATATATATATATATATATATATATATATATATATATTTTTTTTTTTTTTTTTTTTTTGTGTATACCATTGTCTGTTTAAATTTTAAACAGTGTACAATAAATTGTTCCGAAACCTTGTTGTAATTAATTTTGTATGTTTGTTGTACATTTTTGTTTTCAATTTGATTTACATTTTCTCTTTTAGTGTTTTTGTCCGTAGCATGTTTGAAGTCATCAACACCTTTTGTCCTGTATGCTCCACACCCTTCCCAGCTCCTCAACCCCATTCCCACTCGCCCGCCCTCCTCCCACTCTCTGTGTCTCTTTTATGATTGTTATGCTAATTGTTTTACTGCATTTTGGCATTTGGCTAGCATAATTTTTTACACCTTCATGTAAAGAATTGGCTCTATGCATTGTCTAACTTCTTAATATTGGAATGCTAGGGCCTGTGTCAGCTTTTCTAACTGTTTTCGATGCTTACAGGGCACCGCCACAGATCTGGTGGTGCAAATCGTGCTCATCGCCGAGTCGATGCGCCTGCAGGCCATGATGGCCACCTATGGCATACAAACGCAAACACCCCATGAGGTAAGTGAATACAGTTATTCAAATTTAAATACTTAACTAATTTCTCGCTTCGTCGCTTACAGGTGGAGCCCGTGCAAATCTGGAGCTCAACAGAGCTAATCAAGGTCTATCAGCATTTGGGCGTCAATCACAAGGTCGGCCTCTCGGGTCGTCCCTCGCGTCCCGTTGGCTCGCTCGGCACCAGCAAGGTCTATCGCATCTGCGGCATGACTGTGCTCTGCTATCCCCTCATCTTTGAGGTGTCGGATTTCTATTTGTACCGCGATATGGCCCTGTTGATTGACGACATCAAAACGGAGCTGCAATTCGTGGGCAAGTATTGGCGTCTGTCGGGCCGGCCCACTGTTTGCCTGTTGATACGGGAGGAGCATATGCGCGATCCGCAGTTCAAGGAGATGCTCGATCTGCTGGCCATGCTGAAGAAGGGCTACTGCGACGGCATGAAGGTGCGCATCGGCCGCCTACAGAATCTCATCAGCAGCTCGTGCATTGAACACTTGGACTTCATGAACCAAAACGATCTGACGGACAACGAGAATGCCTTTTCGCAAATCAATCACGAGTATATAGGCTATCAGTCGCTAACAGATGTGCCCAAGGCACTGACCTATGTGGAGGAGAAGATCTCCGTGGCAGTAAGTTGAACCCTTCTCCAATGGTTAACTGCCCAGATTAATTTTTGATTTTTTCCTAGCACTATGACAACAAACCCACGCCGGATATTATAAATGCTTTGCGCAGCACCGAGTCCATCTACTGTCTGTGCCAGCTGTGGGGCATTCTGCTCAACCGCGAGGGCCCCCACTTCGAGGTGAATGGCCTCAATGTGAGCACGGCCTTGACGCAGCTCTATCATCGCGCTGGGTCGCTACGCTACTGGCGCGCTGTGCGCTACTGTTCCTCGTTATTGCACCACATCGTGGACTCCATCAGTCCGTTTATCACCACTGTGCTGGTGAATGGCAAGGAGCTGACCGTTGGCATCATCGGCCAGAAGGAAACGGTCTTCGATAAGCCAATGACTCCAGCGGAGATTCAGAATGTGATGTACACTAGTGTGCAGCCCTATGATGTCATCCAGGCTGTGCTGCAGCAGGAGGTGGTGCTCTATTGCGGACGTCTGATTGCCACCAATCCGTCCATGTTTCGTGGCATCTTGAAAATACGCATTGGCTGGGTGCTAGAGGCTATGCGCATCTATCTGCAAATCTCTGGACAGCAAAGCATCGATGTGGACAATCTGTCGCCTTTCCAGGTGCGCATTCTCCTGCAGAAGGTGCTCACAGTCAGCGAGTGGGCTGTAGAAGAAAAGTATGTAAATTGCATGAAGAATGTTTCAAATGTTTTACTTAAACTCTATAAATTCCCTTTTAGGCTCACCACTCTACAGCGCCGCCAGCTGGAGGGTTGCCTCTGCCGTGTGCCTAAGCACTTCTATAACAAGATCTGGGAGATTTTGCAGCGCACTCCACAGGGCATTCTAACCCAGGGACATCATCTGCCTGCCACACCCACACTGACGAGCATGAGTCGGGGCGAACTGACGTTCAATTTGCTAGTAGAAGAGACACTAATCTGCATCGATCGGCCCGAACGGCGGCAGATAACCGTGGAGCTGCTTTGCATTGTGGCCACCATACTGAATCGGTAAAACACTGGGAAATTGATATTAAAGACAAATCTAATATTTAATCTTGTTAGCAATCCGGAGCTGCATTTCAAGCAGGCGCTTGATTTGGATGGCATCATTGCCGAAGCCTTTGCCATGTACTGCAAGGACAACAATATACAGAAGCAGCCCCAGCCGTCGGAGCAGCAGAACCAGAACCAGCCCAACAAGCAGGAAGATCTGACCGCCTTCTATTCGCTGCCCTATTCGGAGACCACCGGCTACTTGGCCCGCGCAGCTGTCAATAAAGTTCTGCAGGGCGGCGTCTTTTCCACATCCGAGGATGATGTGCAGCTCGACGGCGATCACTTGCACGATGACAATTGCAAAGTCTCCTAAGATATTTCGCTCGGCTTTTGTACATAGCATATCTTTGTTGACCAAAAGGAGAAAATACTTCTACCACACTATCCAAAGTAATTCGAATTTTATAGCCTGTTCTGTTTGATTTTAATATGTGCTACCTATTCATCTTCTTGTCCTGTTAGTTTTTAATTAAATGTTATCTATATAAATAATGCTGTTTGTTTTCACGTAGCTATTGTGACCCCTAGAACATATTTGAACTAACCGTAATTCAACTGCAAATGCTAACGAGCCGTACAAGGCCGGGCAACGCCTATTATTCTACTTTATTGCAAACCACAACAGAATGTTACACCTGCTCTGCCAGTGCTTAGTTAATAGGTCAGTTGCAAGGTTCTTTTTGTGCAAGCCTCTGGCAAATCTGTTTGACTTGTCAAGCCCTGCAGTTCGGCTTTATGCAATGCCACCGGCCAAGGTGTATCGATTATGTGCCAATGCCCTCCAAATTATATCACCCTCAAGCCGTTGCGGGGCTATAAAAGCAACGTGTCCGTTGCTCACTCTGTTTAGTTCGTTTACAGAGCTTGGCGAGTCAACATGCGAGCACCCGAGTGGATGAGCACTGAAATGGCACGGCTCACGTCCAAGCTGGAGCGCTATAAGCCCACAGGCAGTGGCTACAATCGCATTCAATCCATTCGCCTGTCCAAGAGTGTCACGCAGATGCTCAACAATCCCTTGCCCAAGGCAGCGGCTCGCGCCAACACCATCAAGGCCTGTCAAAAGCAGCCGAGTGGCCAACAGGAGAACTCCTTTGCGACTCCCAGGCGGCGTGGTGTGCTCAGTCGAAGCGAATCCCAATGGGAGGAGGTCTATCCAGCCATCAAATTCAATCGACAGCAGAGCGACGACAGCGCCAACAGCCTGGACAGCAGCGACAGCAAATTTACGCACTATCGCAACTGCTCAACGCGCATCACATGAACTATAACATATGTATAACGAAAATATATCTACGAATTTTATATTATTTATAAATGTGTTACCATTTTTTTTAAATTTTTATTATTATTATTAAATGATAGTTTGTTAAATAAATGGTGTTCTGATGTCCTAAAGAGCTGGGAAGAGTCCAACTAAAGTTAGCATTGAAGATTTGTACCTTAAATAAATTTGAGCTGAAAAATAATATATTAAGAATTGAAGATCCAAGATATTCAGAATTTAGATCTCTGAGAAATTAGCTTTATATCGACTTAGTAGACGAGACGAGAGGAGACCTAATAGAGTAGGCAAAGTTCCACTCTGACTGTAATATTGTTTAGCAAGAAATTTCTTTACCTCAATTCAAATTATTCAAGAAGTTGAAATCATAGTAAAAGGTCTTGAGTTTTTTCCTAAATATAAAATATCCAAATTATTTAAAATTCTCAGAGCTATATATATACACACAAAAACAGAAATATATAAAATTTAAAAAATATATATACCTTGCATTTTATAGTATCGGATATGCAGTAATCTGATAGTTTATATGCCTTGTTTTAGCTCATACTTGATTCAAAAAATTCTTTTTGGATTGCAGTTAGTTTTTTTTCCATATATTAACGTACATTTATTTATTTTGTATTTATTAAATAGTTCGTTTAAGTTTTACATTCAATTTGTTCGTTGCTTGGTACAAAAATTAGTTTAGGTTTTTTTCTGATTTTTTTTTTTTTACATTTATGAATTTTGTTTAAATATATATAAAATAGCATGTAAATTTTTAGTTGACGTGTGTGTGTGTGGTGTGTTTGTGTGTAGTTCAACTATAGCTAATTGGAGATTGCCTATTCGAGATACATATGCATATGTATTTAGTATGCAGGCATAGTAGATACAGTTTGATTTGATTTTGATTTGAAGCCTTTCAGTTTGATATGAAGCAAATGATATTTTGCGATATTACAAAGAAAAACAACATGTGATATATATGATATGCCTAGAAATAAATTAAACGCTCCTCTATATATATATATATATATATATATATATATATATATATATATATATATAAGCAAACATACATGGATATCTATATATTTATATATATAGATTTTAGTCTATAACAAACATACAATTATACATAATATCATTTTGTTTAAGGCAACATAAATACAAATTCAGTTTGAAGCTTGCGCACACGACACGAATTTACATATGATATATGACATTTTATTATATTATATATTTATAAACATATACATACATGTATATAAAAACATTATGCTTCATGTTTGAACTTATGCAAATAAGTTGAATGCTTTTGCATGCATAGTTTAATTATTTTTGTTTTGTAAAATGCTAAAAATCCCTGAATATGAGTTCTCATTATTATTAATATTATTACAATAAATATTTTCATTAGAGTTTATACACATATACGTTTTTATGACTTAGTTGAATAACTTAGGCAAAATCTCTATCAATTCGTTTAGCTATTTTTTTGTTTATCTTGTTTTATTTAACAACACTTTCTGCTTACAATTAGTTATTTTTTTTGCTTTAGTTACAATTCCTATTTAGTTTGCATAGATCTGTATTGTATGCCCTATGGAACATGCACTAGATAACATTTCACACGGCAGTACTTGACAAAGTTTAACTACATACACAGAGTAATTAACTGTAAGTGTATTTGATGTGTGTGTGTGTGTATTGTATTTGTTTTTTGTTTTTTCTCTTGTATATGGTTTCTCTCTAACTAATTGCAGTATAAATTTAAAAAAGGACTATGAAACCTACGTTAACTCAATCTCTCTATATATAAACATATACGTACTTAAATATACGTAAACAATACGCTAGTTAAACTCAAACATTTAGATTAGACCTATGTTATTGTTGCTGCTGTTGCTGTTGCTGCTGCTGCAGTTGTTGTTGTTGTAGTTGCTCAGGTCGACGCACACTCATGCGACTGGGTATGGAATCGGTATCACCATCATCATCCAGATAATCCTCCTTTGGACGGGTCCATTTGATCAACGTTTCGGGCGAGCGATACAGGAAGAGCAATTTGGCAAAGAGATCCTCCTCCAAAGCGAATTCCAGAGCCTCACGCACCTGCAAGGTGAACGAGTGTTAAGAAGTGTGATATACAATTTGTAGAGGTAAAATTGACTCACTAGGTATATATCCAGACATAGCTGTAGCACACGATCCACATAGGGCAAGTCCTCGAACATGATTTTTCGATTTTGACCGCCAATGAAGGATTTCATGAAGCGCGAGGCCAATAACACAAATGTGGTATAGAGACCAATGATGCTGTGTAAGGATAGAGAAGTCGATATTAGATATGTGGGTATATAACATTAGACTTGGAAGTAGACATAAGTCAATTCTCAATGATCATTAGCTTAGACATCAGTTAGTCAATATTCAATAATTACATTCTTCTATATAGATATATAGACAAAGCATTGCGACTCACCCGCCAGCTGTTAGAAAACTGAAAGTCGATGGGAATTTCTTGTCGTTGAACGTGTACATGACAATGCCCGAGGTGCAGTTGCTGTAGGCCAAGTCCTTCAGTGTTGTATTGTAGAAGTTATCATAGCAAAAGTCGCGTATCTCCCACCACAAGCCATTGGTCTCCTTATCCCGATGCATTTTAATGACCAGCGGGCGATACTCCTGCTCCTTGCCGCTCAGCACGGTTACGACGAACGCATCGCCCGAGTTGAGCACCTTTATGAACTTGGGTATCATGTTCGGTAGCACCACCACAACTTCGCTAGAATTGCCTCTCGATTGGCTGGTGTCTGCGGTGATGGTGTCGTTGGCATTGCTGGTGCCATTTGCATTGCCATTGGCATTGCCCTCCAGCTGCTCATAGGTCTCGTTTAGCATATTGATCAGCGCCGTGCGACCCTCAAATGTTTCGTCCAGCTTGATGATGTGCTCATCGCCCACATTCTCCTTGAGCCCCTTGGCAGGCGCCTTGCGGGTCAGCGAATAGGAGAAGCGGGCAATCAGAGTGTGATCTAAACAGAATTTATATTAGATTATTGAAGAGCATTCATTAGATTTACAAATCTTGAACTTACTGTTGCGCAGGTCATTGGTCAAGCGCTCCCTATCCGGCGGAGCTATGTTCCACAGTGAAGGCGAATTGCCCGCCAGCTTGACCGCAGCCACATCCGTTGCATCATATCCCGCTATGAAGGTCAAGGCTTGTTTGTTCTTGATAAACGCATTCGTCATTTGGCCATACATTTTGGAGTCAATCTCAAAGATGCTGTCGTAGTTACTGGTCGTATAGATGGGTTCGTAGGGGCCGATGCGTATGGACAAGGACACTTGATACGGCACATTCGAGGTGCCCACCGCGTTGCCCAGGGCGAACAGGCAGAGTGGACCCCAAATGCAGATGACAATCAAGAGGACGATCGTGCCACCCATTATCAATTTGGATAGCGAAGCCTTTTTCTGGGCGCGCATTGCTGGGAAATCCGTTTCCGATTGTCGTGTGCAGCGTATCAGATAGATATTGGAGAAGATGTCCTCCATCTTGAGCCAATCGAAGATGGTCATGGTGCTGTCGATGCACACCCAGTCGAGTATGGTGCGCAGCTCGTAGAGGAATGGTATTTGCATGTAGACCTTAAACGCAATCATGTTGACCATCGAGAAGCCCTTGGTAAAGAAGTTGCCCAGGATGCGCTTCGGATAGCCCGACTTGATCTGGTACGAGCTCAACAGCATATAGAAACACTTGATCACGTAGAATATGATGGGTGGAGCGAGCGAATTGAACGTTCGCTCCGTCACTGCTGGCACCACAAAGAACATCCAGATGTGTATGCCAATCACGGAGAAGAAATGGAATATGATCTTGTTGACCAGAGCCTTGCGCAAATACAGCGCCCGATCGATGACAATCAGCAGGAATTGCACCAGCAACATGATCAGGAAAGGCACAGGCACTTTATTCTCAGCCAAATAGGTCTGCACGCCGCCATCGCTCTCCGTTTGTTGAGTCTACAAAGAGGAAGGAGAAAGCATTGTATTGGGACTTAAAGAGAAGATATCTCTACACTCACGCCAAATGCCGTAAAGCCAAAGAGCAGCACAAAGAAGTTGACAAAGTCGCAGAGGAACATGAGAGCATAGACATCGGTAGCCAGTCGGGATTTGTGCACCAGACTGAAGAAGAACTTATGCAGCGATGAGGTGTACTTGGTGCGTCTGTAAGGGAGAGGACAAAGAGAGATTAGTTACAATCAAATTAACTGGAGGAAGCAAAAAGAAATGTGCCTAAGATGACTTACTCCAATTGATTGATGGCCGACTTGGCATATTCCGGCGAACCAGGCAGCGAGACCTGGCTAACCTGCAGGCTAAGCTTCTGGGCGGCATCCTCATTAAGCTGGCGAGAGTCAGGCTGGGACATGTTATCGCTATCCTCGCGCTCATCGCTGGAAAGAGATGAAGATACAATTAAGCTAAGGGAAGACCGAGCAACACCCCCGATATCCACTCACATGCTGGCTGTGGGTTTGGCAAACTGTTGGTCCGTATCCTTGTAGCCGGACTTCCACAGACCCTGCGACTTGAGCAGATAGCGATGCAGGAACAGGACCAAAAGCAATATCAAGTCGTAGACTGCGTAGTGCGTCTTCATCTCAACTCCGAAGATCTTCGCTGTGGTCAGGGGCTGATTGATCAAGTCGTGATAGTTGGCCCAGATCAGCTTGAACTGAAAGATGCACTTGACCAGCACAATCGCCTGGGTGTAGGCAATCAAGGTCACCCAGAAGGTTTTCGTGGGACGCGGCAGTGACAAAGTGCCCCAGAGGAAGACCATAATGGGCAGAGGCAACGAGATGACACTAGCATTAACCACCTGGAATCGAAAGAGTTGCGATTTAAGTTCATAGCTCAAACATGAATTCCGTTGCGAACTCACCTGATTGATGAACACCACAATGTAGCAGATGAGATCCGTGTTGGCCAGCAGCGCGTACCACGAGGAGATGAGCACCTCGACAATGATGTGATGATCCCGCTGCGCAAAGTTCTCCTCCTCCAGATTGAAGTCGCCCGCGCTGCAATTGCCCAGAACACGAATTAGACAGGGAAAGATCAAGATTTCGATTCAACTAGGAATTTCTTTACAGGATTAGCAATTGGCATGCCTGGCTGCTGGGTGCGGAACCTGTGCGCTGCATGCGACGCAGTCTACGTTGCGGTGTGATCGTGCACCGATCTCAACAGAGATCGTCTTATAAACTCGTACAACTCATAAATCGGGGATTATCAATATAAAGCCACAAACAACAACAAATACATACATACATACTAGCAAATAACGCACAAAGAGTGGCATGGACTTGAATTAAAGCAGATGCAAATCAATTAGTTATAGACAGCCAAAGATATAGATATATAGGAAGAGAGAGTATAGATAGAATACATATGTATATAGTAGAGAGATAGAGAGATAGAGAGAGTGCAATCGGAGCTGGAATATCCGAGATGTCCGATGCTGAATGCCAGCTGATCTCGATTAGTTGTCGATATAGCTCTAGATGGAAGATAAATCTAATCTTTAATCCAATTCAATATCCAATTCTAATCTAATCTAATCTAATATCCAATTCAAACTGAGAAATCCTTTTGTCTTTAATTTCAGGATCATCTAAATTACTCCTCTAGTAATAGGCCTAGCTATATCACAAACTCAACTCCGATTGCCTTCGTAACTCTGGAGGGTTACAGCGAATAGATAGTACACAATAATACATAGTTATATATAGAGATATGAGAAGAGAGTTACGATGAGCGTGTGGTCCATGTGATCAGGCTGAGGTACATATGTATATAGAAAGAGTTACAATTAGCCACAGTAACAACAGCAACAGCAACAACAACAGCAACAGCGCTACGAGTACTTGCAACTGGTTGATGGGGTAGGCCGTGTGTGTGTGTGTGTATGTGTGTGTAAGTAAGTGTGTCTAACGAAGTAGGCGTGGTCAATACCTGTCCACGTGCTCGTAGGACCAGTGTTTGCTGAGCGAACCCGAACCAATGCTCGCCTGCTGCTGATGATGCGCTGGATAATGATGATGTTGATGGGGGGGATGCTGATAATGAAGGGGCGTGTGAGACGGCTGAGGCGGTGGCGGCGGCGGTAGCTGCTGCTGCTGCACGCTGCGCTCAACAGATGGCGCTTTAATGCGTATTTCTGGTAGGCCGCAATCCGATTTGCGGCTATATAGAAAGCGCCAAAGAGGCAGGCAATGCATGGAGGTGTGTATGTATGTGTGTGTGTGTGTGTATATGTATATTTGTATATGTATTTGAAATTGTATCAAAAATGCACAGTTATAATTGAGATGAGATACGAGTAAGTAGAAACAAAATATTTTGCTCAATAATCGAGTATTAGAGGTGTTGTTATATAAGTAGAGACTTAAGAGAAATATAGACATATATCGTATATATGTATATCGTATGTATATGTCTGTCTGTGTGTGTATGTAATACTTAAGATATCGATGTTAAATATGTTGAGATTTACTTACCCCTTGATCGGCGGCGATGAACTGATTGATTGTTTTCTATAAACACAAAAGTTTTTTTTTTCAGATGAATCAAAATGCGCGCAGAACAAATGTCAAAATGTAAGATAAAAAAATATATAAAGAAATTAGTAAAGAAATATTGTTTGTTCAGTTTGTGGTAGTTAAAATTAGATTAGAGTTATTTTTCGTAATTAAAATGAAAATATTTAAAAAATTTAAATTTAAATTTAAAAACTTCTTATTAAATCAAAACTTTGTTGTGAACTACAATAGTCAAATAGTTTTTTTCTTTTATGTAATTTAGAATTGATATAACTAAATGTTAAACAAAAGATTAAGAACAGACCACAGTGAAGCATATGTTTGACGAAAGCAAGTGGGAAGATGGGAAGATGGGATTTTTGGGTAAGCTTGACTAGTTGACTCTAAAGCTACAGCAAGATTATATGAAATGTTTATAAAAGCACATAAATTCAGATATATGATAAAATGAATTAGCTATATAATATATATCTAGTATATATACTCGAATTATTACAAGATATATTAGTAGTAAAACAGAGTTTTAACTATATGACAGCAGCTCAACATGTGATTAGCAAGGCTTGAAGATATTCAGCTTTGATAAGTTTAGATGTGTTACAAGAGTAAGCTGGCAAGCAGCTGCTCAACAGAGCATTTTAGACTAATTAACGTAACAGCCTAATGTTACGTAACGGATGTACATATGCTCATCAACAGCAGCTTAACGTAACAATACAATGACTAACGATTCCTAAGCATAGAAGCTTGCTGTTAATAACATTAAGCAAATTGACAGAGTATGTTAATCAACAGCAGCATTAAAATCCTAATAACATGAATTAAAGCTTCTTTAACATAGCTTCTAAAAGCCTGGGCTGTTGAGTAACAGCTTTTTTAGATAACAGTCTGAGTGCTAATAATAATGCTATTTACAGCATAAGCAGGTAACATCTTTAAAACTTAAGCATTTAAAGTCCTTCAACGGACCGCTCCTCCTGCTAACCAGTTGTTTAGAATATGTTGCTTAACAGCAATTGAAGTATAGCCATATAACAGTACATATGATTGAAAGAATATTCGAAAAAATAGTCTCTTGAGCTGCTCTTGCTAGGGAATAGTTTAGTAGGCTTTTTAGGAAATGTTAGTTGGGTTAGGTTTTTGGAAGCTTTTCTGATTCTTGGATTGGATCGTAGTGGTTATCGTTTTACCTAGAGTATGCTGCATCAACGGTATCTACGGGCAACTCGATGATATCTTCGCCAGCGTGTGACTGTTGGTGGGGCGTACTGGTTGCCGGTGGCTTAGCGTGTGCTTGTTCTGGCGGTGTGAGCGGTGTGATTGTTGCTGTTGTTGTGTCTAGTGTTGTGCTGGTGTGATTGTTGTCTGTGGGTGTTATTGTTGTATCTGTTGTTGTTGTTGTTGCTGCTGTTGTTGCCGTTGCCAGCTGTGAGCGACGCGGTGTGGATGATGAAGCTGGCTCATCACTAATATTTAAAAATATTCAAAAAACAAAAATAATGATCACGCAACATTTGATGTGAGCGATGTGAGATGAGTCGTTTGTTGTTTGTTTGTTTGTTTGTTTGATTGTTTGTTTGTTGGTTTGTTTTGTGGAAGCAGGTACACAGTTTCAAACACACGTAACACAAAAGGTAACATATGCAAATAAAAAAAAAAAAAAGAAAAAACAAATTAAATATAACATTAAAATTAAATTAAATCAATTTGTCAGAATATTCAACACAAGCTCAAACGGAACAGTTAAACAAAAAATTTTAAAAATATAAATAAATACAAATAGAAATTTAATTTATAGTTAGGATTACGCAAGCGGCGCACACGCCCATTTACGCCTAAACGCCCACTAAATACCTCTCGAGATTCGATTTCAGAAAATGGAACATGGCCGCGGCGCTGGATAGGCCCAAACGATTCAGCGAACTGGATTCCTGCCAGAACAAAGAGAGAGAGAGAGGGAGAGAGAGATTAGTCAACCTACAGTGAGCACTCTACATGTTGTACATACTTTCAGAGTTTTCTTCTCGCCCGCTAGAATTCGATTGACGAAGCGATAATTGCGCGAGAAGCGATTCAGGCGTATGGTCAAAGTGACCAGGAAGCCCTCCAGCAATCGTATTATGGGATTCGTATCGAAATCCTCATCTGAATCCTTGGCCGTCACATCGCCGCTATCCGGTTCCATTTTCGATTTACTATCCGAGGTCTCCTTGGAGGCGACGGGCGCTGTCGCAGCGGAAGCAGCTGGTAGATCCGTAATATCCTTGGCCAGCTTCGAGGTGCTCGTCGTTCCAGCTGCATCGCGCTCCTTTGAGACGCCTTTGCTGGTCGACGGAAAGAAGTCCGTGGGCGCATCCTTCGATTTCTGTGAGGGCAGACGAAAGCGAATGAATAAATGATTAATAATACACAAATTTAGGTTTCACTTAAAAAAAAACAACATTGAGACAAGTAAACGAAATTAAGCTAAGATAGATAAAAACAATTTAAAATGTGGCAGGCAGGCAGCACCGACTGCATAATACTCGTTCACTGTGCAAAGCTGTGAAATGAACTTATGAACTACTGGGATATAATATATAGATTACCAATGAAGTTTTCCAAAACTGCAAAGTGCTTATTTGCCACGCCATCAGTAGGCGTAGGCATAATATAAATCTAGAGTATTTATTCCGAATTTCATATCTCTAACTTCAGGAGTAGTGAAGTGGTTTACGTTCAGATGGAAGAACGGACGGACGTAAAGATGCATGGTCAGTGGTAAAGACTGATAGCAAGATAGAGATCAACTAATTAATATGAAACTAATATACCCTTTACACTTTGTGAACGAGTATACAAAATAATATATATGTATATGTATATACAAATATTGTCAGCTGTTGTTGTTGTTGTATTTGTACAGTATTATATAGTTGATAGATTAAAAGTGAGTGCTCCAACAGTTGCAGTTGTTGTTGTTGTTGTTGCTGCTGCTGCTGCAACAGTCGTGATCAAATATATAGAAAATATATAGCAAATGCTGTACGATAAACACTTGGTTCAACAGGTGCGCCAATTAAAGGAATGTTCTGTTTGCTGCACACTCACAACTGCCTGTGGGCCATGGGGACTGGGGGGCGGTGTTTGCGTATCTAGCAGCATCTGGCTGCGACGCCCGAAGTCAGCTGGTTCGGAGAGCGTCGAGGTGCGTATGCCAACGTCGCACTCAATGGTATCGTCATCATCGGCGTCCTCATCATCGCCGGCCGCACAGCCGGCACGCTCCGCCGTCAGCTCATCCCGCTCGTCCAGGCTATTGGCCGCGAGATCCTTGAGCGCTATGCGAGAGCCCGGCTCGGAGGCGTAGGATCTCTCGCGCATATACAAATGTCGGCGATACTCCGCATCGTTCAGATCCTTCCACACCTTTTGTTTTGGTGTGTATTGTGTGGGTGTGTGTGTGGCAATAGTGTCAGAGCATTGGAGGATGGGGTAATTTATAAGGGAATTTACAGTAGATTAGGGGAATCGCTATATCCAAGGCTGCAAACTGGACTCAGGTTGAACATATGCGAATACGGTCTCTCATGCTCATGGGGATTATAATATTGTTAGTAATCATGCTAATCCTAATGACAATAATGATAATGAAGAGTTCATGAGGAATATTCCGATTCACAAAAGCCAACCTAAGAGCGAGAAATTGGTTTGCAGCCATGGTATAATATCTGTATGTATTTCTATATAAGGAACATGCATAGACCATGCCATTCATTATCGATATCTACATATATAACTAGTAAGCTCCATCGTTACGCTGAAAGAGAACCAATGCCCAGAGTACTTCACTTACATCATAAAGCGTCTTGCGTCGCTGCATTTTCATCTCGCTCTCCGTAATGTTCTCCTCCTCCAAGAAGTCGATTTCATCGTGTATTAGATCCAGCTCGAACTTGTCATCCATTTCCTCAAACATGTAATAGTCGCCGGCTCGAGTAGCTTTTGTTTTTGTTGAAGAAGGAAAACATTATTAGATTTAGGAATGAAACAAATCTTAATTCTAATGACAACATTTATAGATGGTTAACAAATAGATTGGCTAAAATATGATTCATCTAGGATTATAAATATTTTATTATACAGAGAAGTTTAGAGCAACAGTCATGCAGCTTATAGAACCACATATATAGAGATTGTTTTTTATATATAGAATAGCTAACAGATTATGTACAAGGCAAGGCAAAATCTTCAGCTAGATGTTAAATATATGGATAATGGAGATTTTCTCTTTCTGGATGATAGAAATCAAGCACAACAAACAAAATAAAAAATAAACTTTACCATGTGGATGCAATTTAATTTCCTTCCTTCTGCGTACTGTTGGTGCAGGAAGTGGATAACCATGGTCTATAATAAAATCACACGCACACAGATACATATGAGAAAATTAAAAGTAAATTATATGAATAAATGATATTGTAATTAAATTATAATCAAAAGTAAATATACTTATTTTCATTCGGCTAGCCGAAAGCATTTAAGGTTTGTAGTTAACTTAATTTTTTATTTAATTTGATTTATATATGAGATTCATATAAGATTAGCTTTAAATGAGTATATAATAAATATATCTCAAATAAAACAGATCTGCATTATCATATTGCAGTTTTTCGATTTCGAAATTTAAATAAACAATTTAAAATAATCTTTTAAGTTTTTAAACTAAAATAATTTTGGATAATTTGCTTAAGCTGAGCATCACATAGAAAAGCAGGAAGAAAGCCAATGCAGAAACAAATTAAATATATAAAACTTGCTTTGCTTCAATATAAATAAATAATTTTAAATTTTTATTTTGTAGTAAAGTTTCAAACAAATTTAATATATCTTTATATATCAATTTCTTTTAAATTAACTGAAAACAATTTTTTTTAAATATTTTTTAAATTGCAAATATGTTTTTAATCATTATATTCTTAAGCACATTGTAGCAAAAGCATAAAAAAAAGTTGTTTTTCATACAACATTTCATTATTCAAGTATTTGTTTTGAAGTAGTAATAAAACATGGAGAAGAAATTGGAGTCTCAAGAGAATTTTCAAGATATTTAAATAAGATATAGATGTTTTATTTTACACTTGTATAAGCGCGCATAGCTCTGATAACGCTGCGGGCATTGATTAGACAAATCAATGCAGTATATATAACAATGTATTAAGTAAAAGTAAAACCTCTAGAAAAAGTGTTATTTACATATGTAGTTGGGTTTTTCGTCTTGCTCGAGTCCTGCTACACAGGAGCTCAATAAATTTTATTAGATCACGCACATTGAACAAAATGTCTTTGTACAAGGTTTTCATCGTTATGGGAAAAGTAATTTATAAATAGGAATTGAAATAAGATTCATCCAATACATGGTCCATGCAGCAGAGCGGGCTCATAGAAGGCGCACATCAGCGACTCCATATAGTAGGCCGTACCCACGGGTCCCCAGCTATGCGGACGCTGTGCAGCACTCAGTGCCGCCTCATCCCGGGCGCCAGACAGATTACTGGAGCGTTGCGGACGTTGTGCCTCGTCCAGCGAGTAGTTGGCGTTGCCCATGCTCTGGTGGCGCCGATGAAGCGACTTCTCCCGCATCGTAACCAGCTCCTCACGCTCCGCCGACTGCGAGACAACAAGTGGAGAGTTATCCCTGCCGTTCTCTAACTGCTCGGGCAGCCAAGTCTTTACCGCATTCTGCTTGAGAGGCGAGCGCTTGATGGACACCGTCTCGTTCCAGGACACAGCTGCAGTGGTGGACGATTGCCGACGGTGCTGGCGGCGCAAACTGGGCGTCGGATTCGCCGAGCTGCCCGCACTGGAGGCCAAGGCCGTGGCATACGAGGCCAGAGGCGGCACCAGGGTTTGCATGTTCATGTGTTGTCCACTCTGCTCGGAGGGCGCCAGGCCCAGGGAAATGCGCTTCGGTTCCAGGAAGCCTTCGGTCAACAGGGCTGACAGTGCCTCCGTGCTGGGCGTGTTGGGCTTCGAGGGAGGCAAGGAACAGGTAGAGAAGGTAGGACTAAGCCCAATGGCAGCACTTACAGCTGTTGGTGGTGGTTGGATCACTGGCAAGTTCTCCTCGCTCAGCGACTGCACATCGACATAGTTGAGCTCCTCCTCGCAGGGCATTATATTAATCTCCGGCTCAATGACGACAGCTGCATCGGCGCTATCCACGCTCTCGGCACTGCTGCTGTTGCTGTGACTCGACATCAGGGAGGCGCGCGCTGGCGAGGATGTGCCCGAGCTGGAGCTGCCGCCATCTGGCGTCTGATATCCCGAGCCCTGGCAGGAGACGAAACTGCTCTGATGCGCCAACGGCGCTTCCTCGGCCAAACTGGGCTCCAAAGGCGTGCGCCGCCCTTCGATTCAAGCCGCAATTAGAGTTAACACACACACACACGCACACGCGATAAACAAAACAAAATCGAGACGACAATTTCCATAGCACAAAATGCAAAAACATATGGAAAATAGCAACGCGACCAAAAAGGAAAGTGGAGCGAGTCCAAATAGAAATTGCAATGCAGCAAATCCAAAGCCAAAAACTTACCATCAAAGTGCGTCTGCTTGTCCAGTGGACGCAACATCTTCTGCTGCGTGGCCCGGATGCGTTCCATCTTCCGCTTGATCTTGTGCAGCACCTGCTTCTCGTGATCGTGGCGATGGGCAATTTGCTTCTGCCTCAAGCTCTCGATAATGTCCGCGCCTCTGCAAGCAAGCAGCAAAGCACATGAAACACATGGTATATCTATCAATCAAAGTCTACCCACCTGGAGGCGAGAATATTGTTGGCTTTTGTGTCCGTGATGATGTGGCAGAAGTAGTGGGACTTGAAGATGCGCAGCTGGAATATGATGAAGGCAAAGCAAATGGCGTCCCACAGCAGGACCACTTGATGCGTTATTTTGGGGCACTCATTGGGGCCCAGGGAGAGGTCCGGATCCTCGCCTGGCATCAGCTCCTGCTCATGGATCAGACTGCTCGTGCAGGTGATGCCCAGCATATGCACCAGCCAGCAGCAGTTGGTGGTCAGCGGCGTCATGAACAGGCAGCCCGCCATTTGAATGCTCGTCTTGATGACGATGTTCATCACATTGAAGGCCAGCAGCCACTTCCAGCGACTGATGATCGTGTTGATGGGGCGCAAGTAGAAGTCGGAGCCCTGCCAGAGGAAGATGAAGGCGCCAATCAGGTAGCCAAGAGCCAGCAGATCCGCAATATTTGTACCGGCCAGAAAGACGACAGCCAAGGTGATCCAATAGAAGCCGCAGAGCACGCCATTCTTCAGTATATCCGCATAGTTTCGTATATACGAGCAGAAGTCATGAGTGGGATTGTCGAAGGGCACACGCCCCAGCTGGGCAATGTCGCCGATGACGCTGCGATTGCTGCCACCCGGATAGTCGTCGTTGGTGGCATAGCGCTGCTCGATGCAGAAGATGCTCTTCTGGCGATTCAGAATGATGAGCACGATGAAGTCGAAGATGAGCTTGGGCACGTGATTGAAGTGCAGGGCGCCGGGCAGCATGGTCCAGCGCTGGATGCTCTCGCCAAAGGAGCCCTTGTCCCAGGGATAAACTGCAAGCCAGCAGGAGATTAATAGAGTAAATGAATCAGGTAATAAGTCATGCACCTACCCATGCACATGCTTGGTGGCAAGCCCACCAGGACTATGTACTGCAACAGAATGGAGATGGCAAAGAAGGACTGGAACACGCCCCACAGTTTGGCGCACTGCGAACGCTTGAGCAGCAGCAGCACCACCAGCCATAGCGCATAGACCACAGCCACAATGTCCTGGCGATAGGTGATGGTCGAGACGAGCGCAATCAGCGAGATCTCAATGCCGAATTTGTAGAAGCCAAAGTTAAGCAAATACTTGACTAGGCCAACCAAATCCTGCTCCGCATCAGCGCGCGTGATGTTCTGAAAGAGCAGCTTCGGCTGATTGGCCACGTTCTCGCCAATCTTGACGCGCATTTGCAGCTGGCGCAGCGAGATGACCGCGTGCATGGTGACGATCACCATGTAGATGATGTAAGTGCGCAGCAGACTCATCAGGCCGCCCTCCACCTTGCTCGCCTTGGTGAGGCCGATCCACTCGGCGTTGTTGGCTGTGCGATTGTCGGACTGGAAGAGCAGACGGCATTTATATAAGTCAATGGCATCAACAACAACAACAATCAATCGAGTTACTCACGCAGCTGACATTATATTGCTTATGGTCCAGGTACTCAATCTGATAGATCATCTTGGACACCACTATGATGGTCACTATAAAGCTAATCAGTCGACTGACCACCACTTGCACCGACTTCCTCGACGTGGCCCCCAGCACACAGAAGCCTACGAAGATGATGTGCAGCACACAGACCTCGCTCACGCTGCACACGAAGGCGGCGATGTAGACGGCCTTCATGATGTGCAGCTCGAGAAAGCGCCAGAAGACGGTCTTGAAGCGCTTGAATATGTACTCCGATTTGTTCTTGATTTTACGGAACGAGATGCGCACCAAATCTCGCACAGATGTCTCGAAGTCTGTTGTGGCGGCCACGCCCGTTACTCCCTCCGCCGTGTGGCCAACGGAGCGACGCAGGGAACTGGCGCTGCCACGACGCTTCGATGGCGCTGCCTCCGCGGCGCCAGGCTCCGTTTGCTTGGGCGCCTGTATGGCGCCCTGGGCTCCCGCTGCCGTGGGCTGCAGCGAGGCAATGAAACGCTTGTGGAAGTAATGCACCTGGATGACAGTCAAAATGACAATTATCGTGGGCGAGACCAGGTGCAGAAACAGATCCTTAGTCTTGTAGAGCTTCAAGCCAATATCAGCTTGGCTGCAGGAAAGAGGAAGATGGAGTTATTGATGCATTAGAGAATCAAATTCAGCTTCGACTACTCACAGCGTTTCGGACACATTGAGATACTCCATCCAGTAGGTGTTGAACTTATCGAACTGATATGTATAGATCAATATCAGGATGGACATGGCATAGAAGATGAGGAACAGCCAGAAGCCGTACATGATCTTGACCCATGCCTTGGACGACGATTGAAAGACGAGCAAGAAGAATAGGAACAAAGCCATGTAGCAAATGCGAAAGCCGGTCATGTCCTCGCCCGTGATGGCGCACAGAAAGATGACTAGGACGAGTAGCCAGATCCAGAGGCGGACTAGTAAATTCTTAATCACATCGCCGGCTTTCTTTAGGAACTTTGAGGTCTTCTTGCCATCGTTGATGAGGTAGGTGGAGCCCGCTGAGCCCACAGTTATCTGCAGCGGCGCTATGATATCAGCCAGGGTGCTATCCCGCCTCCTGTCCCGCTTCTCCTTGAAGAACTGGCGCGACGTCACCCAGAACATGAGCACGAAGGCGGTTTTGACAATCAGCGGCACGCAGGGACGCATGTGATTCTCAATGGGCCGCTCGAAGCCGATTTGCTGCAGATTAATGCCCGCCGTCTGGAAGCGAATGAACAGAGAGACGATATGATTCAGTTAAATGGCGTGAAGAGGTGGGATCTTTAGGGGTGGGGAACTTACTGAGACCTTAGTAGGTAGCTCATTGTTATTCAGATCCATGCCATAGATATACTGGGCGACCAGCAGCAGCTCCGCATACAGCACTATGAAGGGACTCGAACGCATCATGGCCTTGCGCTGATTCGGTATCATCCAGAGCACATTCGCCCAGAGCAGCAGTACGAAGGTCAGCCAGCTGTGGTAGACAATGGACCAGGCCTGGAAGACGGAGAGAGAGCGAACGAGATGAGTAAGGGAGTACCTAGAGAATTTCCGTGACTTACCATCATGAGTATATTTGTGAATATATAGCTATTCTGATATATGAAGCCGCCCACGCTGACGAAACCATAGGAAATCTGATCGAGTATCGAGGTGGTGCTATTCTCGTGCTCCGAGCGACGCTCCAGCTGATCCAGCTGTATGTCATTGCCACGCGTTGCAGTCGAAGCTGTTGCAGCTGCACCACTCGCATCCACGGCCTGGGTGGCGCGTGTCTTTCGCGTGCTCTGACGAACCAGCTAAGGGGATATGTATAGGATATATGAGTTCAGGGAATAGTTTGATTGCTCAATATTTCAATTCAACATATATACAAAGAAGAGTTTTGGGTTCAGCTAGTGGATCGTAGGCTTAGTGGATGTTAATGTTAACCAAACTAGAACTAGATGAGAATTTTAAGAGCTATATACAAAACAAACCCAAAGCACACACACACACACACACACACACACGCGCGCACACACTTACAATTGCATATGTTATGCTATAGCTATGATTTATGATAGATATACATACATACATATATCGGTATATATTTATATTTATATAACTGAACAATTGGACAATGCTAGACGAATACATTGAACACAAACAAAATAACAATGTAGAGCAAGTTAGTTAATACATAGAATAGATAGATAGATATAGAAGCTAGAGTTATATGCAGATTCGAACAGTTTACAGAGTTAGCTAGCGCTAGAGGTTAGTTTCTGGATGTACGAGGGGCGGGGTACGAAATTGGGTTTTGCTTAGTGGCGAAAAGTGAAGTTAGTTTACGTACAGGCGTCGTCTCAGTCGGTTCATTTAACGTAGCACGCTGTTCACGGCGCAAAGACACCTAAAGCAGAAGAAGTAATAAAATAGAGAGCGTAAACAAAATTCAAAAAAAAACAAAAGAAAAGAAGAGACAAACATACGCAAAGAGTGTAGCCAAAAAAAAAAATATATTAATAATAGCACGAGAAAAAATCTCTCAAAATAAAAATACGCAGAAAATCGCGCAAGCTTAGCTTAGAGCTTAAAGTATTAGTATTAACAGTAACAATACCTCCATCATTATTAACAATATTATTTAAAGTCATATACATGGGTTACATTTAATGTATTGTTAGTTGTATTTATATATTTTAGATCCTGAGTTTTTTTTTTTTTTCTAATATATAAACTTAGCTGTATTTTCAGAGCTATGCAACACTTGTAGAGCCCCTGCATTACTTTAGTTTTTTTTTTTTTTTTTACATCTTAATAAAATAGTTAAAAATATTCAAATAGTTTCTGTTTTTTTTTACTAAACTTTAAAATTTTTTATAAAATTTTTTTTTATATATATATATATAAAAAGAAATTTGTTTTATAGTTTCTGGGGATCTAATGCTTAAAATGACAAAAAAAAAATAATAATAATATTTAATAAACTTAAGAGTTGAAAGTTTTAGTCTCGGACTTTTGATTCACTTTATTTTACATTTAAATGTCTTTTTTTTTTTTTTGTTCAAAGAGTAAAGAAGTCTTTGACAGTTCCCGCTTAGTTGGCTCAACAACAAAAAATAAAAGTTTGTCGTTAGTTGCAAACTATTACAATAGATAGCATTTTAGTTAGACACACACCCACACACACAAACACACACACAAATATACGTAGAGCTGTCTGCTTTCATCTGAATTGATTGGATTCTATTTATGTGTAAGATAGATACTATATGGACTCTATATGTATATAGTCAGTGCAACAGCATTTGACAGTGACTGCCACGCAGTCAACGTCCGTTAACTCTATGGGCTTTGGCAAATGCACCCACACACACATACACTCACACACACACACACACTGATACACACACCAGCATACGCTTACACTTAAACGTTGTGTGCGGCTTGTTGTGGCGCCTCCGCTTCCACCTCCGCCTCCTCCACCCCCACCTCCACTACTCTCCCTGCCGCTGCGTGTTGCTTGCGTTGCGAGCAGCGATAGCTGGCGATTGATTTTGTTGTTGGTGTTGTTGCTGCCGCTGGTGCTGCTGTTACACTCGAGCTGCTGCCCAAAGGCGGTGGCGGGCTTTGGCTCCAGCTGGGGCGTGGCACATGGCAGGTGGCAGGTGGCAGGTTGGCAGGTGACAGCAGCAAAGCAAAGCGACAAGGCGGAGTTGGCAAGTTGTTGTTGTTGTTGTTGTTATTTGGTTAGTGAGCAGTCAATTGTTGTTGTTGTTGTTGTTGTTGTATGTGTGCATTAAAGTTTGAATTATATATATTTTATATGTTGTGTTAGCGTATTGAGATATTCATCCAATGCATTATTGCAGCAGGCAGCAGTCAAAGTAGTACAAATTGTAGTAGTAGTAGTGGTAGCAGAAGAAGAAGAAGAAGAAGAAGAGCAAACAGCGAAAAGAATGGCACAAAAAGTTGTTCAATAACCAAAATTGTTAGTTGGAAAATTAAGTATAAAAATCTTAAGAAATATATAAATTTATAAATGTTTTATTGTAATTATTAATTGATAGAAGCAAGTTATCTTCGAGGCACCGAAGCTGGAATACCCTTGCAGACAGTTTGGAAAAAAAAAAGTTATTTTTAAGCACTCTCTGAATTCAGAGAATATTCTAAGCATTCAGATATATGAGCTGTATATCATATTATGAGAGAGATGGACAGACATAAAATTTAAACAAAACTCTAATATCTTCAACTACTCAGGATGACAGCAACTTTTTTGAATAGATCACATAACTCTATGGCAGTAAGCTAAGAGTTCTTTGCAAGGGTATTTATTCCAAAAAATAAAGAATTATTATAGTTTGTTTTGCCTAGCTTAACCGAATCTAGCGCACTTACCCTCGGTTTGATGAGATGCTTTGTGGTCAGCGCCAGCGCAAAGTAGGCGAAGAACAAAGCGAACGGATTCAGATACGAGTCCAAGGTCAAAGTGTTATTGTAGAGCAGAACGCGTATATCTGGCGAGCAATACGACTCGATGAGCGGCTCCAAACCAATCAGACTGAAAGTGGAAATTGAGAACGAAACAGATGCATTGGAGCAACGGCAGGAGCTTTGTTTGTCCATTGTCTTACCGTGCTGTGAGGCTCGTGTGATTGAGATGACTTTGCATCCAGGGCGTTTGATAGGAGACAAGGCACAGCGAATGCAACACAAGGACGACCATGACGCAGCGCAGCAACAAAGCAAAGCCACTGAAACCACAAACAAAAGAAGGTAACAGAAACAAGTAAGAAGGCTCTAGTCGAGACTGCTCGACTAGGAGATACCCTGAACCCTCCAAGCTGATATTCTAATCATTCCGCACATATACACATGCATCCACACGCACGCAAAAGCCCGCGCTCTGGGCTGCGCTGCAGTGTGTGCAATATTATGAGATTTTATTTATTGAATAATTTCTTTTGTAGACGTACGATCTTAATGAAACTTTCAGAACGTAATTATAACGTTAAAATATGCGTACATTCCAAAGCACAAGTTTCTAGTACTTGATATACGTTTTTTACGAATTGGGGGCGAAGGGGGCGTGGTATCCAAAATCTGTAAATGACAAAATCTGTGTATCTATCTAATGCATATACACAGTAAATCTGAAGTCTCTATGTCTAAAAATGTTCAAATTAGGCTGAAAAAACAATACAAATTTATCGATTATCCTCGATAAAAAAGATATCGAATGAGTTATCGAAAAAATATGATAAACTTGTACTGCGTATGGTATACACGAGTCTACATACAAAATTTCAGCTCTCTAGCTTTTATAACTTCTGAGATCCTTTTGCTCATACGGACGGACGGACGGACGGACGGACGGACGGACGGACGGACGGACAGACGGACGGACAGACGGACAGGGCTAAATCGACTCAGCTCATCGCCCTGATCAAGAATATATATACTTTATGGGGTCTGCCACGCCTCCTTCTGCCTGTTACATACTTTTTCACAAAACCATTATACCCTGATTTCCCATTTTCAATGGGTTCAGGGTATAAAAAGTGTTAGATGAAGGTACGCAAGACAACCAAATTGATTTGATTGCATCGAAAGAGGAAGAGAGAGTGAAAGAGAGAGAGAGGAGGAGAAAAGGGGTAATAACACGCACCGTTGCAGCGTCTGGCAGGTTGCCCAATAAGTGCCCGCCAGCAAAAATATTAGAAAATAAAATCCACCTGGCACCGATGGACGCAGTGCGGCCGCAAAGAACAATGTGGCCAAACAGAATAGAGGTGCTGTAAAGGAAGAAAAAAAGAATACAAGAAGTGAGTTTATATTAATGGCCCTCTGTAAACAGGTGACGGCAAAGAGGTAATGCAACAAGAACTCTACAAGCAGCATACTATTGGTCACTCTTTATTAATTTAAGTGAATTGCATTTTGGCAAAGCTAGAAAGCTAGAAAGCTAGAATCGAAGAGAAAACCCGTAACAGAACTATATATATAACCAACTAACATTTGCTGCTAATCATATGTCTATACTCTTTTGATTATTTACTACACATCCCTACTAAGAAACCTAAGCTAGAATTTAATTTGTGTGTATTATTCTTCATATAGTTTACAGTTCGATTCAATGCCTAGAAATGTAAAGCAGCAGCATACCTGATCAACTGCATATTAACATTCTGTAAATAGTTGTTTAAAACCTTAATCAGTGGCAGCTTAACAGTGCTGCATATTGCACTGCAACAGTTTTACGTTGTCTCTGTTAATATTTACATAACGCATACTTCCAGTTTGCATTCATCTAATACCCAGCCAAATCTTTGCATTGCTTCCTATAATAATAACATACACATTTGAGAGCCATTCTGCTATACATTATATTAGTCCGTAACATTGCTATAAACTGAACTTTAACATGTTATCCAACAGCATGGCCGGAATGTTACATATTTTAGCTGTCTACATTTATGTTAAAGCTGTACTCGAACTTAACAGAGGCGATGCTTAACAGAATGCGTAACATAATCAGCAATATTTTTACATTCTATTATGATTTAATCTACTTTCTAACAGCCTCGCCTGATTGTATGCATAACAGAGCTTACTTTCCATAACATGTATGTTACACTTAGCATCAACACTTACATATCTTGATCAAGCCCTCGAAGTGTATGTGCTGGCTGATCATGGAGACGCGTTTGCGCAGCTGCTGCTGACTTTGTTGCAGCGGCGTTGTGGCCGTTGCCTGTTGCACATCGGCGCCATTCGAATCGTGGCCAGCGGCAGGCGGCTCCGACTGGGCTTCAGGCAGCTCGCCGTTCTCCAGCTGCTCGGCGCTGAGGGTTTGGTTGGCCAGGCGCTTGACGCTGAGGAAACAGGCCAAGGCCGTGGCAAAGACCAGGACCTCGGGTGCCAGCCATTCAATTATGGCCATGGGTCTAGAGCAGAAAAGAGAAAACTGTAAATTATATATCTGATTTATTTGGAGTATGCAAACACTCAAACTCACTTCAAGTCCACGAAGCTCATGAAGCCAATGTGACGCAGCAATCGCTCGCTGAACGAGCAGTTGTAGATGGGCAGCGAGACGCTGACGGCAGCCACCTGAAGCGCGATGTGACCCAGCAGCACGAAGGCGCTCAAGGAGAGCAGGATAATAAAGAACGCCGTCACAGAGCCCTTAAAGTTGCGACGCGTCGCCAGCGGTATGAAGGGCGAGATGAAGAACATTAACAGGTACACGAACGAGATGCCCACTGGTCGCATCAGCGATGCTGCAAATGGAAAGCAAAGCAGAGTCAGAGAGTTCAACTTCCAAGACCTAGGACTTGTCGGACTTTAAATACTCTTTTAACTGTATGTGTATCTGTATCTGTATCTGTATCTGTATCTGTATCTGTATCTGTATCTGTATCTGTATCTGTATCTGTATCTGTATCTGTATCTGTATCTGTATCTGTATCTGTATCTGTATCTGTATCTGTATCTGTATCTGTATCTGTATCTGTATCTGTATCTGTATCTGTATCTGTATCTGTATCTGTATCTGTATCTGTATCTGTATCTGTATCTGTATCTGTATCTGTATCTGTATCTGTATCTGTATCTGTATCTGTATCTGTATCTGTATCTGTATCTGTATCTGTATCTGTATCTGTATCTGTATCTGTATCTGTATCTGTATCTGTATCTGTATCTGTATCTGTATCTGTATCTGTATCTGTATCTGTATCTGTATCTGTATCTGTATCTGTATCTGTATCTGTATCTGTATCTGTATCTGTATCTGTATCTGTATCTGTATCTGTATCTGTATCTGTATCTGTATCTGTATCTGTATCTGTATCTGTATCTGTATCTGTATCTGTATCTGTATCTGTATCTGTATCTGTATCTGTATCTGTATCTGTATCTGTATCTGTATCTGTATCTGTATCTGTATCTGTATCTGTATCTGTATCTGTATCTGTATCTGTATCTGTATCTGTATCTGTATCTGTATCTGTATCTGTATCTGTATCTGTATCTGTATCTGTATCTGTATCTGTATCTGTATCTGTATCTGTATCTGTATCTGTATCTGTATCTGTATCTGTATCTGTATCTGTATCTGTATCTGTATCTGTATCTGTATCTGTATCTGTATCTGTATCTGTATCTGTATCTGTATCTGTATCTGTATCTGTATCTGTATCTGTATCTGTATCTGTATCTGTATCTGTATCTGTATCTGTATCTGTATCTGTATCTGTATCTGTATCTGTATCTGTATCTGTATCTGTATCTGTATCTGTATCTGTATCTGTATCTGTATCTGTATCTGTATCTGTATCTGTATCTGTATCTGTATCTGTATCTGTATCTGTATCTGTATCTGTATCTGTATCTGTATCTGTATCTGTATCTGTATCTGTATCTGTATCTGTATCTGTATCTGTATCTGTATCTGTATCTGTATCTGTATCTGTATCTGTATCTGTTTGTTTGTTTGTTTGTTTGTTTGTTTGTTTGTTTGTTTGTTTGTTTGTTTGTTTGTTTGTTTGTTTGTTTGTTTGTTTGTTTGTTTGTTTGTTTGTTTGTTTGTTCTGTTTGTTTGTTTGTTTGTTTGTTCTGTTCTGTTCTGTTCTGTTCTGTTCTGTTCTGTTCTGTTCTGTATCTGTTCTGTTCTGTTCTGTTCTGTTCTGTTCTGTTCTGTTCTGTTCTGTTCTGTTCTGTTCTGTTCTGTTCTGTTCTGTTCTGTTCTGTTCTGTTCTGTTCTGTTCTGTTCTGTTCTGTTCTGTTCTGTTCTGTTCTGTTCTGTTCTGTTCTGTTCTGTTCTGTTCTGTTCTGTTCTGTTCTGTTCTGTTCTGTTCTGTTCTGTTCTGTTCTGTTCTGTTCTGTTCTGTTCTGTTCTGTTCTGTTCTGTTCTGTTCTGTTCTGTTCTGTTCTGTTCTGTTCTGTTCTGTTCTGTTCTGTTCTGTTCTGTTCTGTTCTGTATCTGTTCTGTTCTGTTCTGTTCTGTTCTGTTCTGTTCTGTTCTGTTCTGTTCTGTTCTGTTCTGTTTGTTTGTTTGTTTGTTCTGTTCTGTTTGTTCTGTTTGTTTGTTTGTTTGTTTGTTTGTTTGTTTGTTTGTTCTGTTTGTTTGTTTGTTTGTTTGTTTGTTTGTTTGTTCTGTTTGTTTGTTTGTTTGTTTGTTCTGTTCTGTTTGTTTGTTCTGTTTGTTTGTTTGTTTGTTTGTTTGTTTGTTTGTTTGTTTGTTTGTTTGTTTGTTTGTTTGTTTGTTTGTTCTGTTTGTTTGTTTGTTTGTTCTGTTTGTTTGTTCTGTTTGTTCTGTTTGTTCTGTTTGTTTGTTTGTTTGTTTGTTTGTTTGTTCTGTTCTGTTTGTTTGTTTGTTCTGTTCTGTATCTGTATCTGTTCTGTATCTGTTTGTTCTGTATCTGTTCTGTATCTGTATCTGTATCTGTATCTGTATCTGTATCTGTATCTGTATCTGTATCTGTATCTGTATCTGTATCTGTATCTGTATCTGTATCTGTATCTGTATCTGTATCTGTATCTGTATCTGTATCTGTATCTGTATCTGTATCTGTATCTGTATCTGTATCTGTATCTGTATCTGTATCTGTATCTGTATCTGTATCTGTATCTGTATCTGTATCTGTATCTGTATCTGTATCTGTATCTGTATCTGTATCTGTATCTGTATCTGTATCTGTATCTGTATCTGTATCTGTATCTGTATCTGTATCTGTATCTGTATCTGTATCTGTATCTGTATCTGTATCTGTATCTGTATCTGTATCTGTATCTGTATCTGTATCTGTATCTGTATCTGTATCTGTATCTGTATCTGTATCTGTATCTGTATCTGTATCTGTATCTGTATCTGTATCTGTATCTGTATCTGTATCTGTATCTGTATCTGTATCTGTATCTGTATCTGTATCTGTATCTGTATCTGTATCTGTATCTGTATCTGTATCTGTATCTGTATCTGTATCTGTATCTGTATCTGTATCTGTATCTGTATCTGTATCTGTATCTGTATCTGTATCTGTATCTGTATCTGTATCTGTATCTGTATCTGTATCTGTATCTGTATCTGTATCTGTATCTGTATCTGTATCTGTATCTGTATCTGTATCTGTATCTGTATCTGTATCTGTATCTGTATCTGTATCTGTATCTGTATCTGTATCTGTATCTGTATCTGTATCTGTATCTGTATCTGTATCTGTATCTGTATCTGTATCTGTATCTGTATCTGTATCTGTATCTGTATCTGTATCTGTATCTGTATCTGTATCTGTATCTGTATCTGTATCTGTATCTGTATCTGTATCTGTATCTGTATCTGTATCTGTATCTGTATCTGTATCTGTATCTGTATCTGTATCTGTATCTGTATCTGTATCTGTATCTGTATCTGTATCTGTATCTGTATCTGTATCTGTATCTGTATCTGTATCTGTATCTGTATCTGTATCTGTATCTGTATCTGTATCTGTATCTGTATCTGTATCTGTATCTGTATCTGTATCTGTATCTGTACATAGAACTACTCGGAAGAGTAGTATAGATAAGAGGATTTTATAACACAAATATATAAATAAAGACATATGTACACATTTACATATACATATATATGTGTGTATGTATGTATGTATATATGTAGTGGTTGACAGTGGTTGTTGACACTTACCCAATACCAGGACAGCCGGCACGACCACTCGCTGCAGCACCAGACAAGCATAGCTGAAGGCCATTTTGTAGCAAGTGTGGATGCAATGTGGTTAAGCTTGGATGAGTGCTCCTGCTCTGGCTCCCACTGCTCCTCCTGCACCTCCTCCTCCTCCTACTTCAGCTGCTGTTGCTGTTCACGGCTGTGCGGCTGTGCCCCGTGCCTTGACTCATTCATAAAACTTGCAGGCGCAACAGCAATTGCTATTTCTGTGGGCCACCGCTGTATGAGGACGCAGCGCAGCGCAGCTGGAAATGCAAAAGACAAAAATGGGGAACGAAAGGAGAATAGGGAAAATAAATTAGAAATTATATTAGATAAGCGACAGGCGGGCGGATGGCAGGGGGCGTGGCAAGCAACTAGAGCTGTCAGAACACGTTACGCCTAATGGCAACTGGCAAGAGGAAGCGTTTTGGCCCAAGTGCAGCCAACCAAGTGACTGCGCCCTGTTGCGCTTGTCAAGCTTCCTTTGACTCCTACTCCAACTAATGCCAGCTGCCTCCTGCTAGCCGCCTCCTGCCCACACTCTTAAAGCTTTAAGTAGTTTGCCAGCAACTTTTTAATCTCTTGACTTATAAACATTAACTTGGTTTTAATTACAACTAAAAAGCAACAAACAAAACGGTTTTGGCTGTCGCACAGTTTTGGGCGCGTCCGTCGCGATAAGCAGGACCCACACACACACACACACATACACATGCACCTATGCACACACACACACAGAGTGTCGTCTGCTCTTGTGGGCGTGTCTGTGACAGTAGTCGCTGCCACACAGCGCACGCCATCCCAACTTGGGTTGGGTTAGTTTCAATTTAACTTTTCCGCTTTGGCTTTTATGCGCGGGTTTGGCCCCTTCTAAAAAGGATCCGCAGAACCTGTCGCCTGCCTGCCTGGGCGACTGCCTGACTGCCACATGTAATTGACATTCAACGTGCCACATTATGTGGCATTTATATGCATGAGCCTTGCGATAACGTTTAACTAAATCGAACACACATTAGTAACAAATTTAACAAAATTAAGCTGTTCATGAAAAGAGTAATGGATATTATAGGTATAAATATATCCTAATATAAACAACAAATAATTCAACACCATAATTTAAAATTTTCATAAAGAAATGTAGGTGAAATAATTTAAAAACTAATGAAAATTGCTTTAAGAAACAAGAACAATCAAAAGTAAACAAAAATCTAAGAATTTTTTTTATAAATATGTTTTCTGATCTTCAGCGAAAAAATCCAGCTTTCAATGAATATACTTCAACATTCTTCGAATTTTAGGCAAGCCAACAAAAATGGCTTAAGTTTGTACTTAACAGAATTCTAAAGAATAAAGAAAAACAATAAAGTAATTAAGCATGTGCGAAATATGTAAATCTTTCATATTGAGAAAAATAACAAAGAAAACAAAAGGAACAAATACAACAAAAGCTGTTCAAATGCTTGCTTGTGTGTGTGTGTGCGTGTGTGTGTGATGCTTTGCATGCCAAATACCGACAGCGCCAAAGCTGCTGTCTCTGCCGACGTCAACGCCGGTCGCCGGCGCTTGCCATTCAAACACATTAACATAATATGAGCTAATGAGAGAGCGAAAGCGCACATGCACAATGCACACACACTCATATAAGTTGAGAGCGTGAGAGAAAGAGTGAGAGTGACATCGAGACCGGTATAATTGCGCACATTTAATGAAGCATGTGAAAATATTTGAATTTTTTCATAATTTACGCTTAGAAAAAAATAAAATAAAGAAAACAAGAAAACAAATACAATAAAAGCTGTAAAATGTTTACATGCGTGTGTGTGTGTGCGCGCTAATTTATATGCCAAATGTATGAACAGCTGGTACTGCCGCTGCCTCTCTCGACACGTCGACGCCAACGCCAACGCCAGCGTCTGCCATTCAAATGCATTAACATAATATGAGCTAATAATGAGAGCGCACAAAGCACACACACAAGCAAATGGACTACGAGCGTGACTGAGGAAGAGAGAGAGAGAGAGAGACCGGCATAATTGTTCGCGTACATTTAAGCGAACACAGACATTTGCCAGACGCAAAAAGTAGGCTATCGAAAAAAACGTAGTAGATTCATGGAGAAAAAAAGTAGTGGCTGCCAAAGCAGATGTGTAATGGCAGAATAATGTGAGCGAGGGTGCGGCACGTTTACTTAACACAGAGACACAGACACAGACACACAGCCAGACAGATAGAAGTACTTAAACATATGGCCATTGCACAATGATAAAGCAATCAAAAACACAAGTGGAGTAGATGTTTGTTTGGGTAGGGAAAAGTAGCAGAAATTGGTATGGAAAAAGTTTGGAAATAAAACAAATTGATGAAGGTAAAGTTGTTTTAAAGAAGAAGAGGCATAAATTTGTAGACACCTGTTGATTGTTGAAGAATTTGTTGATTTTTATATAAATATTATTTATATATTATTATTTAATATTTATTATTGAAAATTTAAATATTTATATATTCAAGTAATTATTTTTTGGCATTGGCACTTTGCTAACTTATTATGTCACATTGTTAACAGCGAAATTAGTGCTAAATTAGATGAATGAGTGCTCAACCGGTTTATGGCATCATCGCAGCTGACCGAGGACTGTGGAACGTGTGAAGGGGCGTGGCTGCGTGGGAGGGGTGAGCGCAGCGTTTGATTGCGCCATCAAAGCTAACGGGCAGATGTTGATACAGACATTGAGCTGCAGTTAGGAAGTTAAATTGTCGAAACATAATAAAGGGAGTTGGGAGGGGGTGTAAAGGGGGCCCCTTCTCCATGCACGCCACTGTTCTATGCATTTGAAATGTCAAATTTGATGCGTGCTATTTGTGTTGCCATTGGCATATATAGAATCTAAATATATATACACACATATACATATATATTGAATTGCTATTGTTTTGGCAGCTGGCAGATGGGGCCTATCACTTATATTTGGAGGCTGACTTTTGGCCTGTTGCTGTTTCAATTTGAATTTTGAATTACAATGTTTATTTTGGTTGCATTTCTGCTGCTCGTGACGTGACTAGCATATACCCTGTAAGCGGCAAGAGGGGCAGCTACAATTCTAGAATTCATTTGGCTATGCATCAGTTGCAACGAATATATAAAAATTAAAACCAAATATTTTCTACAGGGTATCTTCATAGTCGTTACACTCTTTGCTGCATTTAGTCATTGTTGCCTCTGTTTTGCTTTGTCTCTCGTTTCGTTTACTTGGCACACATATTGAATTGAACATTTCATTGGCAAACTTTGTCTCCGTCTCATGTCGCTTGGGTCTTGTCTCATGCCCCGCCCTTATCCCTAGTCTCTTGTCATTGCAATAAATTACAATGATATTATTGTTATAACACAAGCAATCAACATTAACATTTATTTAGGCAAATGCCAAGAGAAGCCAAGCCAAGCCAAGCGGCATTTGTTTGTGTCTCGCCCACCCCCTCGTGTGCCCGATGTGCATTCTCTGTGCACTCTATGCACATCAAGTATACGCTTAAGTATTCAGTGCAGCCCTGGGAAAAGTCTCTGTGAAATTTAACGTCTCAGTGGGGCAATTAGCAACGAAATGTTTGACTTTGATAAGTGCTGAAAACCTTTTTATGATATTAGCAATATGTTGCTGCAGTCATCTCTCGCAAATAGTAGTAAAAACTTTGTTGCATATATCTCGTATCTCTATTTGAACTTTATTCCCTCATCTATTTTCACTTGTATTTTATTTTTATATTCTCTAACTTTTAACTTGTTTTTTTTTTTTTTTTTTGCTTTTTTCTGACCTTGCTGCACTTTTAACTTATGTTAATTAGTGAGTTTCACCTGTGTTGGTCTCATTTGCATTTGCTTTCATTATAAACTTAGCAACTGGTTTCGTATGTTTCACTTTCCTCTCTGTCTGCTGCTCTTTTACTCCTCATTTTCACATCATTCTTTCATTCACTTTCCGTTTCACAAGATCTTTCTTATTTGCATAATATTTGCAGCTCATTTACATTTAAAGATCTGTTAACAACAGAATGGCGTAACCGATTAACAGAATATGCCACACAAATAAGCTAAATAACAGTAGAACTCTATGTAAAGCGTAAACTGCTTTACAGCTGTTGCATATAGCCCGCAAGCAAATATATAATGCCTATTGTATAGAATTCCATTGGAAATTATTCATCACGAATGTTTATTTCTTACGCCTGCTCACTATGACTAATTCTAATATTTATAGATGTGAAAGATATCCAGAAATACGGCTACTACTACTCCGACTCCTGCTCAGCTCTTACCTGTTGACACGGCCCATTTGTCTATTGAACTAGTTACACGTAAATGTCAGGTCATAATACCCCGGGCCAAAGGCACGTTCGACACTCATTTGACAGTTGGCTGTCATTGACACAGACCTCTGCGACTCTAGCAGGAAAACTGTTGCGTGTCGCTGTCATAAGAAAATGCCCGAACCGCTAGAATTACTGTCGGGCTGACCAGCCCAATGATAAATGGAGATGGAGATGAATGTGCAGGAGTATGATAGATAGTGTCAGGTGTGTTGCCTGACCAAATGGCATAACACTCAAATACTTCTTCTTCTATTTTATCGCGAATGCAAATGAGCTTAGAAATTTACACATAAAAATGGTGACACTTTATGACAGTCAAAAAACGAAAAACAAAAAACATAGAAAAATGAAGAAAGGTATGCAATTAAATGACGTCATGTGAGTGACAGTTGAGCAGCTATTAGGCCACATTAAATGCGTGAAGTGACATTTAACTGGGCGTTGAGTAATTGCGAAATGCCGCAGAGTCGCTTACATACGTGTCCTTTTAAATAAATTAAAAAACTAAAGTTCAACACGTGCCAACCACCTGCAGATACATAGCTGCCATCTGCCACCTGCCGCATGACACCTCCCTCCGCCCTCCTCCTTCTGCTGGCAATATTGCCTTAAATCGCATTCAATGTTTTCTCCCGTTTGCATCAGCCAAATTGTTTGTCAATGGCAACATCAACAGTCCAAGCGCAACACATGTCGTATGTGTAATATCCACTGACAACGCCCTCGCTTGCCTCTCCCCCACTCCTAGTTCGTCTAACCAGCCACCGCAGCTACTATAAATTTATGTGCTTCCACTGAGCTTTTATGCATTTACAGTGGCTCGAATTGTGATTAAAATGGGCCAAAATATTTATGTGCTAACTAGATCAATAGTAGTAGAGGCCAGAGGGTTGTCCTTTAGATATTAGACGTTTTCATTTATTTGCCAAAAGAAAGTGCCTAAGTTTCGTTATTTAATATGTTCTTCAACTATTTTTTAAGTACCTAGCAGATTAATATATTGCATTTAAAATATAATAGACGAGGTATAGAAATAAAAATGTCTTTAAAACTGTATCTGCATCTACATAGTTTATGCTTCATTTACTTTTCATCAAATATTCACAACGCTTGCTCCACTGTATCACACAGCGGGTGTTGGCCAAAAATAACAATGTAGGCCAAGAGCAGCAGCAGCAGCAGCAGCCGCAGCCGATATGCATTTCGTCCGTCCAGTCTGGCGTCTGTCCCAGTCGCAGCCGTTTGTCAATTTGACATGAAGACGAGGGGCGTACAGGGGGCTGCTGCTTGCCAAGCCATTAGCTCCACGCCCTGTGGGCGTTTGGGCGTGACCACTATGAAATTAATTTCCCAAGTGAAATTTACGTATACGTAATATATATATAAATGATAAAAGAAACCAGTAAATGCATTGCCGTTGACCCACTTCTTGACCCAGCAGCTGCACTTGCCTGACTATTAATAGGGGCTCCAACAAGATTTATATACCACACACACACACACACACACACTTTTGTTCTGGGCGAGACTCACATATAATTGAATTAAAGCAGCCAAAAAAAAATTAATTATAATGTTGGTATTTCTCGATATCAAAGTGGAGCATTTCGTGACACTTTGAACCACGTTTGAACTCTATAAAAATTCTGTTTTTCAACTTTCTGTTCTCAGCTTTTTTCTCTACTCTGTTTAATTGCTTTTCAAATTGCTTGCTCAGCGAAGAATGTGAAACGTAGTTTGATACCCTTTGAGAATGAAAATGCTGGGAGTAATAGGTTTGGGAAAATGTGTGTAACTGGCAGCAGGAGGACTAGCAGAGCAAATCTGGTAGGGTTATAGTATAAGACGACGGGTTGAGTCAATCCTGACATGTTCTTTCATCCGTCTATCTGATTTTATGTTTACTTTTCCGTCCATCTATTCGTCCGTCCGTCCTGGCATCAGTTCGTCTGTTTGCCTGTCTATCGATCCATTCGTCCTCCTGTCTATCTGTTCGTCTGTCCCTCTTTTTGTCCATCTATCTATGTATCCATCGAACTATCGTCTCTTTCTCTCTCCCTCTCTCCCTGTCTAGCTGCCTGTATGGCAAGGTATCTACAAGTCGAGCACTCCCTTATCACAATTGTCTTGCTTGTCTCATTTTAAAGCGAATTTCTCATTGCGTGCTGTCGAGTTATTTGGCTTTTAGGTCTGCTGACCAATTGCAGAGCTATCCACGCAACAAGGGGTTAACCATGGCTCTGTATTGACATTGACAATCATTGTAGCTGAGATGACGTCACGCGCCCCCCCTAGCAAAACTAGAAAAGCAGATTAAAAAGCAAAACGCGTGACATGTTGGTCGCCGGCCAGCCTAACCCAACCTAAACCGAAACCACCCTGCAGCAATGTAGTCGCAGTTAACAGGCCACAATTGCGAAAAAAAAACAACACGGGGAAAAAATGCTCAAAAGAGAACGCGACACAAATTTAGTAGCGCTATAAATAGTTCAAAGGAGCTCTTGAACTGTAACATCAGCTGGTCAATAAGCCAGAGATTACAGTGGATGTTCATTGTCGTAAAACTAAAGTAAATAGCTACAACAAATGCCAGACGATTAAATACCCTTTCAACAAAACTCAGCAAAATAATAAGTGCATTTGAATTATCCTTTAACATTAAGCTCAAATTAACATAGCAGCCGTCTGTAAATTAACATTCAGCTTCAACTGCAACACTCTTAACAGACTTATGATGATGAATACATGACTATGTAGTTTACATTGCATTCATATGTAACATAACATCATATGCAAGTGTTATTTACATATTTAATATTTATATAATAATTTCCAGAAAATATTATAAATGTTTACATAATTCCATTTAGCATTTCATAGCATGTCGCCTACCTCTCATCCAGCCCGAAATACCCGCCACACGCATAGTCAAGGATATAGGAAAAAGAAACCAAAGTGCGCTGCTCTGTGACGTTCGTAATTAATGTGAAATTAATGGCGACTAGACACGCGGATATGCCACTAGATGGCGCCACCTGCCCGCAGTGTGCACGCTTCACTTGCTTTTTATAGGACACCTTAAAGGGCGGGCGCGCGCACGCTGCAACTGCATTAAATTCCAATTGCAAATATCATTATAACCTGGCAACGCCCAGACAAAGTTCAAGTGGCTGCCAGACATGAAAAATTAAGATGCTAATGAGCCAGAGCAAGAGAGACTGAGAGTGTTAAAGGGAAGAGAGCAGAAAAAGAAATACATGACTGCAACGGCGCTGATAGCGGTTTCGTGGTGAATTACAATTGACTTGAGATAGTTGGATAATAAATTCAAATTGATTTACGTTAAGTATGCCTTAAGCATGTGAGGAATGGCTTATGGCTGCATAATGCATTTATTAAAGAATGTGATACTAAAGTGAAATATTTATTAATATTAACATTTGAATATTTATTGTTCAGCAACACAGTAATAAGTAATTATTTATTTGAATAAAAAACACTTGGTTATTCAAATAATTAATTCAATTATATTTTAATTGAAATTTAGTGCATAAAGACTACGTCAATTTATCTCAAAGTTATTTTTCAGATATATATTTTTATATCTTTATGATCTACCTCAACAATTTTGCTTGACCTCTTCTTTATTTTAATTAAGAGAATTGCATTTCTAGTTGCATTTGCCAAAAGGAAACTAGTTTCAAATTGAAAAAGAAAAGAATGAGCACAATCAAAACAAAATGCCAAATAAAATTCTATGCAACTGTACATATCTATATTCTATACAAGACGCACACATAGCCGCCCACGCTTATCAAGAATGCTCTCTCTGTATATACATATATAAATTTATATATATGTATGTGCATATATAATTCGCTATTATTTTTATCAAAATGTTGTATTTGTAAATTGTTTCACGGCAGCGAAGCGTGGCAAAAGGCAGCCAAACGCGTCATTGAACACTTGGACCTACTTCTCGGATACAGCTGGCATATATAAAAAGAAAATATTATATACATATATATATATGCCGATTATAGAACCAACAATATGCATACAATCAAGCACATATCTAAATACAAAATATTTGCACAGAACAAACGCAGCGAGGCGTCACCACGAGCAAAAAACAAGCAAACTCAACATTTAGAATTCTCTCACGGCTATTCCACTAAGATAAACGCATGAGTAAACATACATAATACATACACACACATGGATAATAAATAAATATAAGTATACAAACAAAGCTGTTGATATACTATTAATGTTAAACATATTACATAGATGCAGATCATGTCAAAATTAATTCAACAAAATCTTAGCTAACAGACTGTGTACATGTTATTTAACATGATATGCTAAGGCTAACAGGATAGCATACCATAAGAACGAGCATAAAGCACCGACAAACTAGACAGCAATGTACATTAATAGCTCAACACTTGATTGCAGACATAGAAATTCACCACAACTTGAGTTGGTTTCAACCTCATGTAAATATGTAATTTAACATGATATGCTAATGTTAGCTCATTTAAATGCTAAGAGCGCAGAATACATTGGCATTTTGGCATATAGATAGATAGAATTCATATGCATATGCGAAATTTGTTTAAAAAGATTGAATTGGTAAAACCCATTAAGGTAAAACGCTACGAAAATACTGAGCAGAAAATTACGGCATCGTAGGAGTAGCAAAACAAGATCACAGCAAATTATTTGATATATAAATACTTTGAGCAAAAACCATAAATTTCGTGTTACTTACTGAGCAAACCTCGCATATACATATATTATATTTATACAAACATACCTATAAAGCACAATATCCAACTAGACGATAAGACGTCTAGCACATATTAAAAATATCCAGCAGCAAACAAATAAATATACGAGAAATACAGACGATAAATTTATCTGCTAATTAAAAAAGAATCTAGCAGAATACAAAATTGTACACACACACACATATATATATATATATATATATATATATATATATATATATATATATATGTGTGTGTGTATACATACTACTTTTATACAGCTCAAAGTTGAGTGTGTAATAAAACATTTTAGAAAACACGTTTTGCAGGCCGGCAAAAGCTAACTAAAAAGCATAAACAGAACAAACAATAAACCTTTCGAAATATTTTGGACATAGCTTACATCCATAGAGTATACATACATATCTATATAGTATATATGAATATACACAGAAACATTTCCGCCAGCGATGACGCAAACATGAAACAAACGCTAAAAATTGTTGAGGCATTTCGTCGAGTTCTTAACCCCGAGCCGCATGTGTGGAATTTTATTTCATCAAATAGTTCTCTAGCCGCACTTCTGCATGGCACATGGAAACAGGTAACAAAAGAGGACCAATAGCAGCCGCAGCTGCTGCTGCTCTTGCTAGTTGTTGGGATGCATTTTGGCCAGGTAGCGAGCCAACTGGGTAAACACCTTGACAAACTGCGGCTGCTGCGGCCCCAGATGCAGCTGTCTATAGGCTAGATAAAACCGAATGAATAAAATAAAATACTTTATACTTTTCAGAATCTTAATAGAAAGTAAAAATATCATGCAAAAAACAAAAATTCTCAAATTTTAAAAATTCGTAATATCATTTAAGTAGAACGAATCTTACTTAAAAGGCGAGTCACATTTCTTTTTGGCGACATTGTCTCAGCCTTAGCGGAACTAGTTCAAGAGCAAGTCAAAGCGGAACTAGTCGAAAACAATTTGTAATTAGCGCATTTGAGGCAAGTAAACCAAATAGATAAGAAAAACAAACATTTACGCTGAGCATTAAAATTCTATTAGGAGAGAAATTAGATAATTATTTCCCATTAAATTTTCCTTTTATATGTAGCTGACCTTAAACTCGCCTTAAAACTAGTTCCACTTAGCCAAGTTCAAATCGAAATTGAAAATATTTGACGCAAGCAACAGAAATGCGAATTTCTTTTCAAATATTTCACATTCGCTTGGCAACAGCCGTTTGTCTATGTTAAAATCGAAAAATCAAATATGTTGCATTCAATTGAAAATGTGGCACTGATGCACAAACATCGTCGAGGGGGCGCTATGTATAGAGAATAGAGCAACAACGATATAGAGAATAGCCACAGAAGTCGAAGTTGCAATGCTCTAACTCTGGCCTTAGGCCAATCAGAACTGAATCTCTAGAAATTAGGAACTGAAAGTCAAGTATTAAATTATTAATAATATCAATAATATTCTATATATATTCCGTCTTCTATATTCTACAAATTTTTTTTAGATTAACAAATTTTAAATAGTGTATAATGTTTAGAAAAAGTTGAATACTCACTGCTCTGCCTTTCTTGGTAATTCTCATTAGACGACAGGAAAATAATAGCATTAAATTGACTACCTCTCTCAGTGATTCTCAGCAATTTATACAGTCCAATGATTCACATTCATTTAAATATGATTAAGACCACGTAAATAGCGAGTTAAATCAAGCTTCGTTTCTAAATGATTCCCATATTGGCATACAATTTGATGACTTTATCTGTGAGCAATTCGTAATACCCATCTAGCCAAGTGCAGCAACGTTGCATCCACATCAATGACAACAAAACAAGCTGCAAAAATAAATGCAGCTGTTGCAGTTTTATAAATGTGGTTGCCCACCCATGCCTAACCTACCCAAAAAACAAAATCTATATGTATGTACATGTATACTGGGTATATGAAAAGCCCCGTAATGTTGAGGGCGCATTTTTTGAGAATCAATGAGAAGTAGGATGAGGCTGAGTATGGGTTTCGGGGCTGGCCAATAAAAGCTGCAAATTTTTCGGCTTGCCAACTTTTTCGGTGGACAGAGACGGGTTCAGAGGTGCTCTATAGTTGGGGTCGGAGGCAAGTGCAGAGGGGGGCCCGTGGTAAATGACTTTTAACGCTGACAGTGAAAACAGTTTGGGGCCAAAAAAGGCGGCAGCTGAGCTGGAACCAAAACTAATTTGAGCAACCATTTTTGTTGTTGTTTGAGAACGCGAAAACGGAAGCGAAAAACTGATAAATGAAACAAAATGTGAAAAGTCAGCTAAATGATAAGGCCCAGCGGAGCTCAGCTGGCATTATGATAGATATTTATATACGTATAGATATAGATATGAATGGGTTTATCATACCATATAATATATATAAGTGCCTAACGATGGCCATAAATCACACTCCGTGTCAATATTGATTGACTGGCCGTGAAAAGCTGCGGGCGAATAAATTCAAATCAAATCGAATCGAATGCAAAGCATTTCCAGCCAAGGCAAATAGCCGCTAATTAAAACAAATCACTGTTTAAACAGCCAATTAATGGCTATCAAAATTGCAAGCTTTTGATCCCTCGAAATGTTTGTGAAAATGGAAATGGAAATGGAAATGGCAGCCAATGGGCCAATTGAAACTAGACAAATATTTATATAGGGATATTGAGTACTCAATAGTTCGTAGAAGAGCCTTTCTTTGCAATTCTCATAAAGTGCAAAATAAGTTGATGCATTGTAGAGGAGATAAGACATTTACTTTCTTTGCTATGCTCACTAGCTCACATGTAATACATTAGCATATAATAGAAGTAAAGACAAGCCACCTCTCTTTACGATTCTCATGATACGATGACAGCAAGATAATACAGAGGGAAACGAACTACTTTGTCATGCAAACAATACTTACATATATGGACTACATAAGACAAATTAGAAGAAAAACTGGCGTGAGGTCGAGTAAGATAACAAGGGCCATTGGACCCAACGTAAATTTAATTATATTCAAAGCTTTTCTCATTTCTAGTTAGCTATGTTTAATCTCACATATCTTAGGGATGATATTCAATTGACATTGGTTAAATCAATATAAGTATTACAGCTCTTCATTTGAGTAGGAATGTTTTACAAGATCTTCAGGGATCTAAGTATGAATGTTTTACATGATCTTCAGGGATCTAAGTAGGAATGTTTTACATGATCTTCAGGGATCTAAGTATGCTGCTGTTCATCATCGGCTTCATCCGTCGAGCTGCTGTTCAATTCTTCGTTGTCGAGTGTCTTTTGGACCAGCTTGTTTTGATGGGCCAAGTTGTTGGCATTGCGGACGGCCATGGAGCCGGCGTCGTTGAAGCGCGGACGCTTCTTCTGCAACTTGCTGGCCCAGTACTCGGCGGCGCGACGACGCGCATTGCCGCAGATGTTCTCGCTGGGCGTACTCTTCGGCGGCGGCGTCGGCTGCTCACGCCTCAATCCGGGCTTCACGTTCACCATGGGAATACGCACGGGCATGGCCGTGGGCAGGGCCGTGGTCATCTCCTTGGACATGAGAATGGGCATGAGCTTGGAAACGGCATTGGAGCTCATTGTCATGGGCAGCTTAACGGAATTGGGTGAAATCAGCTTCATCTTGCCATCGGCCAGGATCTCGTTCAGGGGTCGAGTGCGGAATTCGTGGACGAGCGGATACAGACGCTGTATGGCCGACTCCACGGCATTCACGCTGGCCGCCGTCACCGTGATGCTGCCCGTCGAGAATATCTTGAGGGTGGCCTTCGGATCCTGCATTTTGAAGGTGACGCCCGGATGCAGCTCCGGCTCATAGCAGGCGTTCTCACGATGCCGCTCCGAGAAGTTGACGATGCGTATCGGCCAGGGCATGCTGCACGTGCCGAGCACGTTGACGATGCGAAACTGCTGGAAGCGCACCGGGAATCCCAGTTTGCTCAAGCTGCGAGCATAACGACGCGCCGCTACCTTGGCCTGCGCCTCAGAGATGGCGCCCGTGCAGGTGATGCGGCCGGACGACCAGATCGAAGCCGTCGTATAGGGACGACGCAAACGCATAGTCACCATCCCGTTCTCTCGACGATACTCCACGTTGGAGCCGTGCAGCGCAATCTCCCGCAGCTTCAGGTGACAGCGCACGCTGAACGAGCAGACGACATTATTGATCACAATATCCAGCTCAGATGGTGGAGTTGCATCGGTAGCGGTGGCGTTGGTAGCGTCGTTGGTGGTTTTGACAGTGGTGTTGGTGGTTGTGGTGGTGGTTGTGGTGGTGGTGTTTGTAGTGGTAGTGTTGGTGGTGATGGTGACAACGGTGTCGATGGCTTTCTCAGGCACAGTTTCCCCTTTGTCCTCAACTGTTGCAGTTGGCGGTTTTGTGACTTCAGCTTCCTTATTCACAGACATTTTTTTCACAATTATTTTTGCTTTGCTTAGTGACAGCTACTAATTGTAGTTTGACTTTTACAATGAGGTATGTATGTTCGAGAGACATCGAATACTCGTATCTCACTTGGCCTACTTAGCAACAATCAAACTCATTAGAAGTTAGCCTGGGCACACTTTTATTCTGCTGCGATGGGCGAACAGTAGAAATTGAGGTGACGGGATGAAAATGGAGATTACAATGGAATAGAGATTAATAGAGTAAATGTGTAGATAGAGATAGATGGTTAGAAAGAATGAAATTTATATTCAAATGAAAGCTGCAAAAAAGAGCTATTTTTAGCATTACTAATAAACAACTTTATAAACAAATATGTATTCAATTATTATTTCCTTCTTTGTAATCAAGAATGTATACTTAAATCAAATCGTATATTCAAGCAAAGTAAATATTGTAGATTGATAATAGATCAGCGCCTCGCCTTTAGTGAAATGGAGCATTAAGAGGTCAAGGAAATGACTCATTCAGTCATTAGTCTAAAATTCTAATATACAAGTGCAAATAAGCCAATGAAAAAACAAATTGCAAAATAAAAGTAAAAACTGAGAAACTGAATCATCAGGGAGTAAACAGAAACGAAAGCTACAAAGCTGACTTTATTTCGTTCACTCAAAACTCATATAAAACCTACTTAAAAGATAAGGAAATTTATAAAAATATAATCCCATGGATGCAATTTGCTTTAACGAATATGTTTCATAAATCTCGAATCGCAGGCGATAGCAGGAACTGTCCTTATATTATATTCTTATATTCTGTATTAGTCATCCAAATATAGTATTGCTGCAGATCTAATTCATAAATAATATATCTTTATTTGCTCAACATAGGGATAAAGATCCTGAACAGCCTAGTTCATGATAATTTCAAAAGCCTTACTCAATCAGTGAACCAGTTCAATAATTCATTTAAATAGAAGATTCAGTTTCTAAATAGTGGCATAACTCTAAGCATCGCAAACAAATATGCAAATCCTAAGCAATAAACAAGAAGCCTAATTCATAATTGATTTAACTTTGGCACTCAACAAGTTCAATAGTTCACTGCACCGTTCAATTGAACGACTTTATTCCGTATCGCATCCATAACACTTAACCGTGAGCTCATTGTCAACTTCAACTCCAAAAGGGGGGCAAACTGCTGTCAAGTGGATCTCAAGTGTGAGCTGATAAGAGTTGGGCTAGCCCCTTCAATACTCCTCCCCACCCCTTTACTGAACATGAATCTCATAAAAACTCAAATGTGAATGGTATTGCTTGTGTCAACGGACTTCAGCTTATCAATAAAGAAAGATAATATTCGTTCTAAGGGCTCGTTAAGTGTCATTGCAAATAACTCGAAAAAAAAATAGAAAAAGAAAAGGAAAGCGAAAGTCTGTTAAGACAAATTGCGATTATCCGAGTGCCATAATAAATTGTTATAAGTCAAGTGAATTGTTCGCTGCTATGAAATTGTGTTAATGAAATTATAAATAGAGCAACAGCTGCATAAACAAAGCAACTGAAACGGAAAGTGAGAAATATAAAGCAGAGAGTGAGAGAGAGAAATGGAGAGAGAAAGAAGGAGAGAGTTAGACACAGACACACTCCGCGTAAAAGAGAAACATAACGAGAAAGAGAGAGCGAGAAAGAGATTCTTAATGATTTTTTTTTTTATCATCTTTTTGGTACTCTTCTTCTTATTCTTCTTCATTTTCACCCATTTTTCTTACTTTTCTCTATTGTTCTTTTTTTCCCCCTTTTTTTTTTTTTTTTTTTTTATTTTTTAAATTTAATAGATTTAATAAAAAAAAAATTTTGAAGAAAAAATAAAAACATTAGGAAAGGTTGGAATCAAAAACTAATTATCATAAAAAAGCAAAATTCGTTTCCAATCTGTATAAAAATCTGAGACTGAGAGAGATAGATGGATAGATAGAGGGAGAGAGAGAAAGAGAGAGAGAACAATATTTTAAGCTAAATATAATGAATGACTAGCTTTACACTAACATTTGATTAGATCTACCGAAAAGAAAACGAATCAGTAAATAAACAAAAACAAAAGCGAGAAACAGGCGGAAAGCAGGAAGGAAGAAGGCACTGAGCGGGGAATGGGAAATGACATGGAATGCCGCATTTGAATAGAAAATCAAATGTTGGCTTTGTTGTCTGCCGTTGTTTTCGATGTCTGTTGTTGTTGCGGCTTGTTTGTTTGCTTTTCGCACTTCAATTGTTATAGCTGGTAGCTAAAAATTTGTTTAGCTAACGAAAACGCACATAAAACAGCAGCAACAACATGCCAAGGGCAACGCTGCAGCTGGGCTATAAATTTATCGCATGCTAGAATAGTCGACGCCGGCAGCGCAGCAAAGGAATCGATGCAAACACTCACATACACCGCCACACACACACACACACACATATACACACACAAACACATACTAAACACAAATTCGAAAACAGCCAACTTAATAAAAATTCTAAAATAACAGTTACGTGTTGCTGGCCAATTAGTACGGCCCCATGACACACATATACATATGTATGTGTTCATATAAATCGACATAGGTACATGTAGTACGATATATAGGCCTATAAATCTATAGATCGGATACTAGTTGCTAGGTAAATTCATAATCATACCACATTTGCATAAGCAGCGCCTCGCGCGCCGATACAGCAACAACAGAACACAGACACAGGCACACACACACTTACACACAACGGGTGAACGCACAACAAATTTCTAGCAATAACAAATCGCTGTGCGTTTACTTTTCTTTTTTTTTTTTTGGCACTTTCTTTTTGTATTTTGTGCTCGCAATTATTTATTGCTAATTACACTATAATGCGGCGTCACACTGCACTTTGACACACACTCACGTACGCATACACGATGTTTGTTGTGTTTGGGCTATTCTTAAATTCTTTTAGTTGCGTTTTGATTTCGATTTTTTTCTTGTATAAGGCGCCCACGCACGAACACGTCCGTTCGCTGTGCAAGTTCGACGCGTAATAACAGCTGTAAGCTGAGCTGCAGCTGTTAACAGAATTGTTTGTGAATGTTAACCGGCAGTGGTGCACTTTTGGCGGGAAGTGAAGAAAAGTTAGCAGTTTCAATATATATACAGTAAGATATGCTTAAACGTGTTTTTAATCTTTTTCATATACAAAATATTATAAACAGTAATTATATATACAATTATTACAAGTATTTTGCACAATATGTTGATCTCGGTAACAACTGCCGGCCCTGGTTCTGTTAATTAACTAACAGTGGCACTCTCTCGTGTCAACTATCGTGGTCGTCTAGAGATGGACATTAGTATAGTTAATTATTTAGATAATCATGTCGGAACTACAGGTATAAAAGTGTGAAATTAACGTTAAGTACAGTAAATTAATATCCATAAATTCGCCAGGAATTCAACCAAGCTGCCGAGGATGTCAAGAACTTGAGCAGCACACCGGCTGACAGCGATTTACTCGAATTGTACGGCCTTTACAAGCAGGCCAATGTGGGCGATTGCAATACAGGTGAAAATTGACTTTTCTACAATTACAATGCAGTTGAATTATTAATAATTACTATGTACGCTGCACAGAAAAACCTGGTTTCCTCGACTTCAAGGGCAAGTCCAAATGGGAGGCCTGGAACAAGTTGAAGGGCACCAGCCAAGCCGACGCCCGAACTGCCTACATCACCAAAGTGAAATCTCTGATTGCGTCTCTGGGTCTAAAGTCCTAAACATATGGATTATGTGTTTCGTGTATAACAATCCAGTTGGAAATGCATTTCTCTCACATGTAATACGCACAATATTTCGTCATTAGCACAAAATACATACGCACGCCAAAAATACAGTACGCATCTATTTAATAATATAATCACTTACATATGTATGTATGTATTTGTGTACTTAAACATTCTAATTGAAAAACAGCCCGGGCGAAAACACAATTATCGCACGTCAGCTTTAGTTAGTTACAAAATACACTTGCAGAAATCAATTTGCACATTTATTTTGTTGTCAAAAGCGGGAATGGATATATAAAACAAAATTATACATTCATGTATATTTAAGCGAATAATGTAGGCATGCTCAGATGTCCGATTGAGCTATTCGGACATAGAGCCATATATATATACTGTAGGCATGCTCATGTATGTATCTAGGCATTTACTGTAGACATGCTTAGCTGTCCGCCTGGGCTGTTCGGGCGCTGTTGCTCGACTGTCGCTGTCTCTCGTAGACTTCGCGCTGCAGCTCTCGCAGGTTTAGCTCCAGCGTCTCGACCACATCGAAGTTTAGATCCTCGCGCGCCTGCTTTATATAACCTTTGATTATATTGATTTGCTCGATGAGCGGATCATCGACCATTGTGACGGTCGTCGAGGCTTGTGGCGCCGACCAATTGTTCAGCGACTGCAGATCTGACTGAAAAGATATTCGAATTAATTATTGAAATAATTGTAAATTGCTGTAAGCTTACGCCCTGGGCAAAGCTGCGACTTTCTGGAGCAGCTCCAGCCTGGACTGTCAATCCTTTGCGCTCGTGCGCCTCCATGGCCATGCGCTGCTCTGTCAGAATCCGTTGCTCCGTTTCGATTCGCTTGCGCTCCTGGATCTGCCTTATGTATCCCTCATCCGGCAAAGGAGGCAGAGAGAGCATGCGCTCCTTGATGGCTTGTACACAGCTTAATCTAATGGCCTTCTTGAGCGCTTCCTCGCGACTGCCCGGCTCCGAGTGTATAGTCAAGATGCGCTTGCTACGCAAATCTATTTTCTCCGCCACCTGTCCGATCTTTCCACGTAGTGCGCCCGCATCAGCCAGCGTAAATATAGATTCTCCTTCGTGCAGGCTGTTTACGATCTTCAAATACATCTCCAGATCAGGCGTCACCTGCTTCTGAAGCTGCCTTATCTCCTCATAGACCTGGGCGAGCAGCGGGCGACATGTGCGACCCTCGTGCATGTCTTGGCGTGTGTCCAGGAGCCACAGACAATGCTGACAGAGGCGTACGGCGCGATAGTCCGGGTGTTGGAGCTGCTGCAGAGGCTCACCACGTGTGCTAGACAAGCTGGCCAAGTGCACTGCAACAGATAAAGAAATACATATATATAGAAGCAAGTGTAACAGGATTCGGGTCTATATCCGCTCACATGCATTCTCCAGCTGCAGGAAGCGGGAGCAATCGTTGCACATAATGCCGCCGCAGAGCCGGCAATGATGCTGCCGTCTTGCGATGTGAAAGCTCTTCGCACAGCTGGGGCAGAGCTTGACAGAGCTGCCATCCAGCCAAGGCACTGTCTGCTGCTCGTGCTGCTTCCGCTGCACTGCATCCGTGGGCAGGTCCTTGAGTAGGCGATGCAGCCGAATAATCAGCTTATTCGTCTCGGTTGCATAGCGCTCCAGGCGTGGATTGCGTATCGTTTGAAAATAATCGAAATAGGAGCGCTCAGCGCCCGCGGTCTGCTTCGACATATTTTGATACAGATTTAACTGTGCTCTCCCGCTGCTTGGCTTCGCTGATGCTCCATTGGAGCTAGTAGTTGCATTGCTGGCACTGGCAGCCGGCGAGGCAGCTGACGACACACGAGTGCGCTCATCCTCAAAGTTGTTAAGAATCTTCTTCTTGGCTTTGGTAAAGATATCCTTAAACACGGATTTGAGGGCATCCTGCTCCTCGGCGTGTTGGCGTGCAAAGTGTTCGGTCAGGAAGTCAATCGACTTCAAATCGGCACGGCATATGGGACACAAAAAGCCCTCCAGTATCTCATCGCTGCTGGCGCTGGGCTCCTCCTCGGTGCTATCAAAGGGATTACCCGACATGCTGTCATGGATTTATTTTTATTTCTCTCTGTTTTTTGTGGGTGTGCTTAAGTTGTCTCGAAGCTGGACTAGATGCGATGTGACAGCTGCTGCACACTTGCCATGTGTCTATGTTTAGTATATTACCAACAATGTAATACTAGCTGCCTTTTGAGTACGTCAAAATATTTAGTTTTAATTAAATTTTAAATGAAATTCCCCTAATGCCACCCACTCGACACAGATAGGAAGTATTTGCCATTCACGTGTCAGCGTGCTGTTCGAGCAGAATACGCTGTTAGAGTAACGTAAATAAACAAGCAAAAACTGTCATTCACATGCAAGCAGCAACTTAACATAAATAAACAAGTTAAATTTAACAGCTTCTTAAAGTATTAATAACAATTTTTTTCAATAGAAAGAACTTTGTCAATCAATTTAATTGGTGCATAACATAAATCTTAATAACAATTTAATCTAAGCTTCTTCATCACTAAATTCTTCCTCAACTTTAGCTTTTCTTGACTTGCGCTCCAATTCGCGCGCCAACAGTTCCTTGAATGCTTCGTATTCGGGCAGTGTAACATGGCATATTTTGGTTGCGAAGGATTTCTCGGAGGTATCCGTTATCTGATATAATCTATGATTTGTCGTCGGCTCATTGGGATCCGCCTTGAGTGGGCGTGGCTTAAACAAACCCAAGCGAACTAGGAAGATGTGACGACAGCGCAACTCCTCGAAGGACAAGGATAAAGCAGACGACTTTACAATCTCCGGAACCTCAATGCGCATTACTTCGAACATATAAGTCAACTTCTTCTCTATTAAGTTCTCCGGCTGTGCCATCAAGTCCGGACTATTCATCAGCACCTTCCACACGTTTTTATTGGTCGACAGGCGACTCTTCAAATAGGCGCTCAGTGTGAGCAACTGATGCGCATCAGTGACGTCCAGCAGCTCTGGATATTTGGTCAACAGAAGGTGCAACAAGTTCTCGCCAAACTGACAGGCGCGCCAAATCTCTAAAGTATTAATTATTCGGTCTGGCGTGCGTTTCAGCACATTTGGATTCCCAGTAACAATTCGCAGAAAGCTCATCGTTTCCAGTCCGTGATTCTGAAAAGTTTCGTGTGCTCGTCGCCATATTTCGGGTGTATAAATTGCCAGTGCCGGCTCCATTTTAACGGCTTCATCTATGTGCAATTGGTCTAGTTGCAATAATTTGGGTGCATTAGCCTTTGCTGCCAATTGGCGAAGATTTACACTTTTAAGCTGGAATTGTCAAACTAATTTAATATTTACTACAATTAACAGTCTATTTATACGTACTTGCTGCACATTTTGTGCATTAAATAATGCTCTTCTCCACATTCCCAAATAATTTTGCGCAATTATACAGTTTTTGTTGTGCCAAAACAACACGCAACAGCTGTTTTTTATATTAACAGTGAAGTGTAGCTCGTAAAACATGCCTTAATGATACGGCACCGTCTGTTATGCAATTACCGATGGGTAATTCAACAAGTGACTGATAAATTGCATACATTCTGTCATATAAAGTTACAGACTATGTCCTAAACTTTTGTATGCCATCAATAGAAATACAGATCCAACTACCTGATAGTTGTGGATCAGCTTCATGTAGTGTCATATGGGCATATGTTATGATTATTGTAAACAATGTTAGCATATATATCGCTGCTGCAGCCCTGGCAGCTCAATCAGCTGCACCGTCAGCAAACGCCGCGTTCGTATATTGTTAATTAATTTATTTAAACTATGGCCAAGAGTAAGAAGAAAATACGTGAGCAGATCGCTATAAGAGAAGCCGCTCAAGCGAATACGGAGCGGCTGGAGACGTGCAACGAGGCCTACACGAGCGGTGCATTTAGCTACCTGCGCTTTCTGGTTCACCTACTGGCGGCTGCACAATTCTGCTATGGCATTTATTATTATCTCTTCAAATTGGACTGGCCGGAGGGATTGCATGAAGAGGAGGAGTTGAAAACCCGCTGGGGTGGCAAATTTAAGTATCTCACGTTCCTAGATGTTATCGTGCAGGCCATTTACCACACCGTAGCGTTGTTAAATGATTTGTTCGGCAATAATGTGGTGACCGTGGCGCCAAAGTCTCTTCTACGGCAACTACGTGATTATTTATTCGCCACGTTTGCATTTCCCATTGCGCATAATGTGTGCATCTCGTTTTGGGTTATTTATTTATATGATCGTGAGCTCATTTTTCCCGCCGCCTTGGATGAAATATTCCCCAAGTGAGTGTGACCATATGCTCATTGTTTACTTAATTTTTGCTATTGTTGAACTGGCTCATTTCAGCTGGCTGAATCATGTAGTTCACACGAACGTTGCGCTTCTGGCCATCATGGATATGTTCACCTGCTTCCGGCGATATCCCAGTCGCCTGGCCGGCGTAACTGGCAACGTGGCTTTTATGATTTTCTACGTTATTTGGGTGAATATTGTGCGCTATTTTAGTGGCCAGTGGGTTTATCCCCTGCTTGAAATCTTGCCCATACCGCTGCGTGCTGTGATGTTTGCTGGACTGGTGGCTTTGAGTGTAATCTGCTACTTCCTGGGCGAATTTATTAACAATATTGTTTGGGCACCGGAATTCCAACTGCTACAGCGAAAGCTGCTTAAGCAGAACTAGACAGAATACTAGTTGTTTCCTATATACTCACGTGCAAAATCTGGAGATTAGTTCGTACTTATTCATTTGCCCATAGAGTCTGCTGTACAATACACTCCATTGAGTGTAAATTAATTGATTAATCGAAGTAAGTGGTTACAGTAAATAAAAAAAATGCTTAAAGTAACAATCTAACTTTCTATCTATTCACCCCAGTTCAAATACCGCGCCATCTATCGATTATTAGTTATCGGTTTGCTAAACTATGACTGCACTGCAACTGCACTTATAAGTGACCAATTCTGCTCCATTTGGAAACAATTTTAAGTAAATCATTGGAAGTATTCATTATTTCAACTTTTGAAACTTGCTGTCAAATGCACATATGCAACAATCGAATCACTACGCAAATGCGAATTTCTTTTCATTTTGACGAGCCAAACAGTCTGACAACTCTGGTGACGGCAAGGCGAATGAAAATTGGCTAAACAGCAAGCCGAGTGAACACAATGGAATTGTGTTAACAATAACGCACATGTAAGTGAAAATCAGAGATTTTTAACTAACTGAACGAACGCTGTGGGAAAAGTGTCGAATTTATTGTGTGCATTATATTTTAAAAGGGCTTTGTTTTTTTTTTATTTTGTGGTCGGGTGAGTGTGTGTGCGTGTGTGCGAGCAAGATGGCATATTTCGCATATGTGTTAGTGGTGGCAGGACTGCCAACCTGCTAGATGTGCGTATGCAATGACAGCAGCGCTCAGCTGTTCGTCTCGAGCAGCATGTGTCGCAACATTCAGCGGCAGCACAGTTTTGCATGCACTGCGCGATTATTGTTATTGATAACAGGACTAAAATTTTGTTTATTTTTCCCATTTCTTTTCTTCAGACAATGCCACTCGCGTCGCCTAGCTAACTCTGTTAACCTCCTCATCAACATTGGCCGTTAGCAGCTTCCACCATTGCATTCGCATCATTCACTCACTGCCAGGCACAGCAAGGAGAGCAATCAAACATGCCCATGAGTGATGTGGCTGCAGCTTTAATCTACACGGAGCAAGGCAACGGCAAACACGCCAAGTCCCAACCAACAACGATAGCAACAACAACAACTGCAGCCACTGGAGCTGCAGCAGCCAGCATGACCAACTCCTCCTCCAAGTCGGATTCAATTGGTAGCGCTGCTGCAGCAGCAGCTCAGCTGGGCAACATGCTGTCGCCTTCTCTGAGCAGCATGCAGGGCCAGAAGTGGCAGCAGGTCTTCGACCTGGATAAGGTGATCAAGCAGCTACGTGCAGCGGAAAAGACTCACTTGCGCGGCAACAGCAAGGCCTCATCTGCCGGCGGCGCTGCTGCTCCGCATGTGGTGCAGGTGCAGCGTCTGAATGCCTCCGACATGGCCTACTATGACATGGTGCCGAAGCTGGCGACACGCGACATTGTCGTGTGCAACGCCTGCAATGGCAGCTACACCAAGGCCGGTTTCAACAATCACATCGCACTGCAGCATCCCAGCATCTGGGATGCTGCACCCAACAAACTGAGCAGCAGCGCCTCCGGAACGACGGCAGCAACAGTTGCTGCCGTCGCCGACAGCAGCCAAGATGGCGAACTGTTGGGCTCGCCCACGGACACGCTGTCGGCGACCATGTCCAGCTGCTCGAACGGCTCCAGCAGCTCCCTGGCAGCTATCAATAATAGTAATAACACCAATATCAGTTCGGCCTCGTCTTCGTCGTCGTCGCGTCATAAAAGCAGCAGCAGCAAGAGTAGCAGTTCCTCAAAGACCGGCAGTAGCAGCAGCAACAGCAGCAGCAGCACTGGTCGTTCCCGTTCCAAGTCATCCAAGAATCGCCACCACTCGGATGTGCACCACACCAAGGTGGGTGGCTCTAAGAAGAGCAGTGCCATAGCCACCGCTGCCACAGCACCGGCACCCGTTGCAGCAGCAACTGTTGCTGCCGTCAAAGAGGAGATGCCAGCAGCAGCCGGCGCCCAGCCCGCTATAACTGTCTTCTCCTCGTCATCGAATTCATCGTGCTCGCTGCCGCCGACGCCGGCAACAGTTGCTGGTAATGGCAATGGCAACGAGCACGGCATCAACTACTCACCCGCCAACAACATGCTGGACGAGCAGCAGCAGCAGCAACATCATCAGTCAAGCAAAAAGAAGGTATTGCACATAGGTATACGAGTTATATGTAACATTTAATGCACTTGCCCCAAATCTTTGCAGCTGAAAACGACTGGAGCAGGCGAGGCCACATCCCATCATCGCAGCAAACCTGCCAAGGAGAAGCAACTGGCGCCAATCTACGAGCATCAGCAGCAGCAGCAGCAGCTGAGCGAACTGGATCAGGCAGTGTCCTCCATCACTGGCCAGGTGAATGTGGAGCAGCTGCAGCAGCGGCATCAAGTCGACCTCTCAGCAGCTACCGAGGAGGCACTGCCCCTAATGCATAACGCATCCGATGACAATTCCATTTCGCTGACTCTGGACATGCTCGACAGCAAGTTCATCAATGAGATCTTAAACACTGTGGAGTCGGACCTGCCCTTCGACGAGAGCGCTCTGGACACATCCCAACAGCAGCAGCAGCAGCAACAGTTGCCAGCGGATCAGCTGGAGCCGAATACGAAACGTTTGCGCTTCGACGATGGCACAATTCAAGCCGATGCAGCGGACTATGCAGCAGCACTCTACCAACAGCAGCAGCAACAGGTGTACGCTGATGAGCCACAGCAGACGCAACTGTCTGCCATGGATGCAATGCAGCTGCAGCAGCTGATCTATCAGCAACAGCAAATGCTTGAGCAGGCAGACCAGCAGCAGCAGCAACAGCAGCAGCAGCAGCTGAAGCAGGAGGAGCTGCAGGCAGAGGCCACAGCGCAATTTAGTGTTTACAATGTGCCCTCGCTGACGGACGATGTGGATGAGACGGCTCAAGTGGCCGGCGATGAGCAACTGATGCTGCCCAGTATTATCTATGAGATTACCGACAATAACCAGGTGTCTGTCCTGGATCAGCAGAGCCAGCAGCAGGTCATAGCCGAGTTTCTCACCCAGGCGGGCTACGACAATGTCGACGTGAATGTGAATGTGAATGTGCTGCAGGAGGGCGTCAATGTCGGCGGCAGCGGTGGCAATCAGATGATGCACGATGAGCTGGGCGAATTTGATTTTAGTAAATTGGAGACTGTTAGCGGGGATGCCAACAACCACACAAAGACTGTCAAGCTGGAGAACAACCAGCCACTACAACAACAACAACAACAACAACCACTACAACCAACGGGTGGCAACAGCAACGGCTTCAATCACTTTGAGGGCGTGTTGCATGCCCAGCCACATCGCCAATTGGCCAATGCCAAATACCACGAGGATTCAACGTACTATCAATATGACACTATACTCGGGGCCGCCCCGCCCCCTGGCGATGAACACCTTTGGCCTGGTGAAGCTGCCCAATGGCATGGGCGCCACGTTGCGCAAGAATCTCCTAACTACTCGTAAGGCCAACAATAGTTTGCTCTCGCTCAATGGCAGCAGCGGCGTCGTGGGCACCTTGGCGCGTGCCCCGCCCCCGCCGCCAACTGTCAATTGCAACGGCAGCAGCAATGGCTCACAGCAGCCGTTGCTGCCACGCGTTGCTGCCGGTCAGGGCAAGACTATTTATGCCCAGAGATGCAGCGTCATAGCGCAGGAGCGACTGCGATGCAACAAGCGGGCGTTGCTCAGTAAACTAAGCAACAGCAGCAGCCACAGCAACAGCAGCAGCGCTGGCAATATGACAGTGAAGCGCCTGCAAGAGTTGCTGGCGGGCAAACTGAAGCCGGAGAAGGAAAAGGAGAAAGAGAAGACGGATTTTAGCGAAGCTAGCGAACAACAGCTGCAACAGCAGCAGCAGCAGCAGGAGGAGAACAAGCGCATGCACAGTTTCTATGAGAAACGGCGCAAGTTGCTCACCACGCGACAGCATCGACACATACCGATTGGTGGCGGTGGCGTCAGCAACAATCGTCCGTTTAAGCGCCAGAGACCCATGCATTTACCGCTGCAGCTGCACGGCCACAGCAACAACAGCAGCAGTCACAGCAACAACAATGCCATTGGCAGTCCGCAGCAACAGTTGCTGAAGAAGCAGCTGTTGCGCACCTTGTCCGACAGCAGCAACATTCAACTGACTGCAACAGCAACAGCAGCACCTGTTGGCGGCAATGGCAGCAGCAGCAGCAATCCGTGGAAGAGCAACAGTTCGACGCCAGGCAGCAATTCGGCGGGCAGCGATCTAATGCGTGTATTTGTCTGAATATATACATTATACAAAATATGCTAAATGATTATGATTAACAATTATGATAATTGTATACACACCCACACACACACATTTACACATACATACACCTAGAGCTATGTTAATAATTTTAATTATTTTTTAAATCAATTTTTTTCATTTTTTAAAGTGATAATTATTTTTTGGCTAATTGATTGTACGTAGTTTCTTTTGTTAGTCTATGCAATAAGTTTAATTTAATTTTGGATGTTAAGTTAGACAGCAATATGTTGATAATCCCCCCTCTAATTTATACAATGTAAACTTTTAAATATAATTATATATAAATACATATATACATGATATGTATACAACTGCATGCATACGTTTAAAATGCGCGCCTTTCTATACGTTAACTGGTTTTCTTTAATGCTAAACATATATAGGGGAGACATTCAGTTAAAATTTATATTTATGCTATTTATATAGATATATAATTATATATACAATAAATGAAGATTAACTGATTGCTAGGTCCATTGCATTCAATGATAACGGCTCAAATTAAATACTGTAAAAATATCGCTTTTACTTGTGTTATCGATAGCAAACTGCTATCGCTATCGAATAGGCTTTTATATGTGCCGGTGTTTTGGTTTTGCTGGGTACGTGTTTGTTTCTAATGTAATAAAATGAAATTGATTAACAACGCTGCTGATAGAATTATAAAATATAAGCAAAATACATCTATTGACTGCAGTGTACGCTCATGTTAGTCCATCCTATTATTTCTAATTGATTTCTGTGTGTATCCAGGTGTTCCTCAGCACTGCTGCAAGAAAATGCGATCAATCAATGCACAGATTATTTGGTGCATTCTCTTAGGTAGCCAATATGTGCTCTGCACCTTGACGCCCGACAACAAAAACAAGAACAAACGGGAATCGAAATTCCTACGGGGTCCACAGGACAGCGATGTGTTTACCCTAAATTTGGTGTCGCCGGAGCCCCTGGCAAAGGATATTCTAATCCATCATGAAGGCTACTACAAGGACACGGCGCTGCGTCGCTTCAATGGCACTGTGCTGGGCTACGTGACGCCGGCAAGTATTGGACACCTTTCGCTAGAAAATGCCTTAACTAATCATGAATTTTTGCCTGCAGTGGAACTCGCATGGTTACGATATAGCCAAAATCTTCGCCAAGAAATTTGATATCATCTCACCAGTTTGGCTACAAATCGTGAAACGTGGAGATGAATATGCTATAGCTGGCGACCACGACATCGATGCCGGGTGGATAAATGATGTGCGGCGCAAGGGCAAAGTCCAGCAACAGCAGCATCTGCGCACTGTGAAATGTAAAACTGATGATAATCCGTGCTGTCATCTAGACCTACTCATTTGGCCATCTTCTTGAATATTCTCTCTAGTCTTCCCTCGCATCATCTTTGATCACTTTACGGATCGGGACATAAAGCTGCTGCTGAGCGATGCGAAGGAGCGAACAGCGTTAAATGAAATGCTGATCCGAGTGTGCAAACAACATGGATTCGATGGATTGGTCCTGGAGGTGTGGTCGCAGCTGGCGGGACGCATAGATGATAAGATACTCTACACCTTGGTGTTGCAAATGGGTGCATACAATTACCCTCTTTTCTATAAAATTCCATATTCATATTTGTATAAATCTCTGATCTTACAGCCAAGGAGCTGCAGAAGCAAAAAATTCGACTGATTCTAGTGATTCCGCCGCAACGCAAGGACATGCCCAACTTGTTTGGCGAGAAGCATATGGACAAACTGTACAAGTATATATATGCCTTCTCTCTGATGACATATGATTACTCCACGGTGCAGCGTCCAGGCGCGAATGCTCCTCTCTATTGGGTGCGCTCGGCTGTGGAGCACATCGTGCCTGACGGCTGCCAAGATATGGAGGTGAAGCGAGCTAAAATACTTCTGGGCTTGAACATGTATGGCAATGATTATACGCCGGATGGCGGGGGCCCCATTACATACGGTCCGTACCTAGACCTACTCAGGCACGTGAAGAAACAACTGACCCACGATGAGCGCGACATGGAGAACTTTTTTGAAATTAGGTAAGTGGGTATTAATTTCGTTTGCTGATTAAATCTAATTAGGTTAATTCTCTAGAACCGAAACGGGTCGTCACATAGTGTTTTACCCGACGCTTTATTCGATCAATGAACGCATCCAATTGGCTCAGCAGCTGGGTGTTGGCATCTCCATTTGGGAACTGGGCCAAGGATTGAACTACTTCTACGATCTCTTCTAAAGGGCAACGCATTCCAATATAGTGAATATCTGTGGTCAATTTTGCTTAATTTAATAGAACATCTGACGACTGCGCACAATATATATTTGAATTATATTATTATATGTGATTGTCAAATAGGATTTTCAGTTTCAATTGCAGTTATGCGCCAGTCAAAGCAATTATCGATTTATCGATTTAAAATACCCAAATGGCCTACAGCCCTAGTTCACATAATCCCTTGAGGAATTCGTTGAATTTTTGTAAAGCGTAAAGTATTGAAATGTTTTTAAATTACTTAAAATGCAGAGTAAAAAATCAGAGGCTTTGAGTAAATAAATAACAAAAACCATACAAATTATGGAAAATTTTCAAAATTTAACATTATATTATAAAGTTGCCGCGTGCATGGCTTGCACCCCTGGTTAATGTATCACGTATTTTCGCCATCCCTGCGGTTTTACTCGCATTTCATCTTTGCGTTTGTTTACATCGCCGGTCATCAATAAATTGTGTTTGATAGAAATATGCGTTGGATTTACGCATGTTTTGTAATTGTACTGTGCGCGATAATATTCTGCGAATACGTGGCCGACTTTGTCGTGCTACAAAACTGCAAATGGCCCGAAATACGTCGCAAGAAGTATGTGGATGATCCGCTGCGAACGATGGTTATAGCCGATCCCCATTTGCTTGGCCCTCATCGTGGCCATTGGATGGACAAGCTGTATAGGGAGTGGCATATGAAGCGCTCATTCCAAGCAGCCTCCAGGCTGCTACAACCGGACGTTGTCTTTGTGCTGGGCGACCTATTCGACGAGGGCGACATGGTCGACGATAAGCACTTTGATAGCTACGTAATGCGTTATCTACAAATGTTTCATCTACCTGCAGGCATACCCCTAATTAGCGTGGTGGGCAACCACGACGTGGGCTTCCACCACAGGTAAGTCATATGAAGTGGAAATGGACACGCTCGACTTTTAATCTTCATCTTGACCTCGGCAGAATGCATCCCTTCTTTACGTCGCGCTTCGAGCACTATTTAAACTACTCCATGGTGCATTTGTACACAATTAAGCAAATACACTTTGTTATGATCAATTCCATGGCCATGGAGGCCGACGACTGCATGTTTTGCAATGAGGCAGAGCAAGCGCTGAAGACTATATCGAATACTCTGTTCTGCATGCAGCATCCACATGTGGCGGAGTGTGCACGCACACGTCGCCATCCTTATAGCAAGCCGATAATAATGCAGCACTTTCCCACGTATCGGATATCGGACAAGGTGTGTCGAGAGCACGATGCGCCACACATTGAAGCCTTCAGAGAGCGGTATCATGTCCTCTCCAAAGAGGCGACCGACATGTTAGGCGACCTACTAAAGCCGAGGCTTGCCTTCGCCGGGCATTCGCACTACTATTGCCACAACATCAACCGATTGGGCATTGACGAGTATACGGTGTCCTCCTTTAGCTGGCGCAATAATGTGAATCCCAGTTTTATGCTGGTAAGCGCTTACAGTTCTTAACTCCTCGAAGATTAATGCCAAGTTGCCCTCGCTTTCAGGCCACCATTACGCCCGATGACTATGCGGTCAGCAGATGCAAAATGTTGCCACAGCAATTCGTAATCAATAGCTACTTAAGTGCGGGCATTGCGTGCCTCGTGCTCGTCGCCTGCCAGGTAAAAAAGTACTGGTGCAGCAGGAGGCTAACGGCATCGGAGACAGCCCATTGGAAGCAACATTAACTGGAGTATGAAATATTCAACGTTTTGTGATTCTTGGCCAAAGTTTAGAGGCTTAAATTAAATTGTTGTTTAAATTGTAGAATACGCGCTCAATCACTGACTTTCATATCACTGGCAATGGCAAATTTGATATATACCTACATATATAATATATTTATTTATTTATTTAGTTAGTTAGTTATTAATCTTTTTATCACAGACATAATGCTTGAACAACAAACAAACAAAAATGCCAAAAGAAAATACAATTTAACTGGAATTCAACATAAACTATAAGAAAATCAGTTTTCAATAAAGCTACAGATTCATAAATTCCTGTACCTGTGTGTGAATGCGTTTGTGTGTATGGGTGTGTATAAGTGTGCGTGCGCCCTTCTGCAAATTTGTACTACTTACTAAACTATGATTAGGCTCAAGTTAAACTAACTTATAGAATGTAGTGGGAGCTGTGACTCCCATTGGTTTAGGAATTCGTTTTGTAGTTAACATAAGTTGGCTTAGGCACCTGGTTCTGCTTTGTATTCATGAGCGATTCAGCAGATTCGTCTGCTGCTGCTGGCGGCTGACGAAGCACTCCTTGGGCAGGAATCGATGGAGGACTGGCGATATGAGGTCCGCGTCGAGCGTCTTCACGTCCGTGGGTTTCGTTAGCAGCGAGACAATGGAGCCGACCACAATGACTGTGGCCACGCCGATCGGGTTGATCCAGTGATACGAGAGACGATAGAGTGGAAACACATCCTCCTCATCCACCCAGTTGTACTCCGGCAGCGTTACATTCGTCGTACACTGCGCCACGGACACGTTGAGCTTCTGCGAGTTAAGCTGGCCCGCTGCAATGGTGAACTGGGTGCCAAAGGATATCCAACCGGCCAGCAAGGCGCCCACGATGCCACCAACCGCTGTGCCCACATTGTTCGCCCACGGCACGAGCATGCCCAGGGTGAAGAGGCCAAAGGTGGTGCCCGCCGCAATGGCCGTCATGGAGGTGCAGATGCTGAGGACGCCACTCAAGTGCTCCAACACTAGAACCAGAGACAGCGCAATTACGCCCAGCACTATAATGCTGCCCTTGACCAAGATCGTGGAGGCGCGTTCACTGGGCTGAATCTTGAAGCAGCCCCGCACAATGTCCTCCAATATGACCAGCGACGTGGAGTTGAGCACCACGGACAGAGAGCTCAAGGCGGCGCCAAAGATGCCCGCAATGAAGAGACCAGCCATTCCAGAGAGATGCCCCACACTCTGTACCACGTACAGCGGCAGCAGCTGATCGTCGTGCGTGATGAGGCCTGCAGTGAGCGGGTCGCAGTCCTGGTACTTCTCAAAGATCAGCAGACCCACGTAGCAGCAAACGGAGACGAAGGCAGCCACGCCAATGGTGAATATGGCCATCGAGGCGCGCGCCTGCTTCAGCGACGGCAGCGACATATAGCGCTGCACCATGGTCTGGTTGACCGCATTGAAGGAGGTCCAATACGAGAAGCCGCCAATGAGCACGCTCCACACCGTGTGGCGGACATAGGGCGATGGATTGATATTGGTGAAGATTAGACGGTCACCCTTGGCGGCATCGTCAAACAACTTGTCCAATCCGTTGGCATAGAATGTGCCCAGGACAGCCACAGCGAGCACCGAGAGGAACATGACCAGCGTCTGCCAGGCATCTGTATGGACGACGGCCTTGATCCCTCCCACAAAGGTATAGAAGACGCACACGATCACAATCACCGACGATATCACATGCAAATTGATGCCGGAGACTATGGCGAGAGATCGAGAGAGTGTCCAAATCTTTATTTGCCTGAGATAAGCTACTAGAGAAATTACTCACCTTGATTCAATGCAATAGCGGGTACATATACAATGAAAGGCAGAAAGAGTATCTGAGAAGAAATGAGTCATATGAGTCATAAATATCGGATGCTTCGCTCAGCTGTACTCACCTCATCCAGAATGAACATAAATGAAGCTATGCTACGTATCACGGAATGGAAGCGCATTTCTAGGTACTGAAAATAGAATCATTATATATACATAAGTAAGATCTCAGCTTTTATAAGAAAAAAGTTTGAAATAATTCTTATCTCCTATGTACAATATATTTATATGTTGGAAATGTTCGTGACAAATTCGCATAATGCCTGTTATTATAAATAAATTTAGTAACTATCCTATTCCCTATTGGCTTTAGTGAATCTAACTAATTATAAGCCTTCAATAGCTAATAGCATACAATAAACCCCTTAAGTCAACTATATACTCATGCCAAATAAGATGAAAATTAATAAAACACGCAACCTTGAACCAGTTGCCCCATACAAAAACCGGGAAGTAATTATCCTAACCCAATATACATCGACTCGAACAGCAGTTATAAAAAATAATAGAGTGTATACGAGAGAGAGACAGAGAGAGAAAGGGAGCATCTCTCTCATGTATGAGCAAAAAATAAAATACAAATAATAATTCCAAGTGGACCGTGCAAAGTCCATTTCGAAGCAACATTTGCTCAAGTCTTTGCCTTAATTAAAATGTGTCCGACAATTTCTCGACTTGGGTTACAAATTGGCCAAACATAAGGTTTCAATGCACAATGACAAATCAAATGAAAGCCAGTAAGGAATGTTGCAATGGACCAATACCGACTGCATAATACTCGTTTACGGTCTAAAAAAAGAAAAAATAATTTCAATTTTACACGAATCACTAATAGCAATGTGAGCAAACAAATATACTCTATTTACCTCGTTAATTAGTATTAAAATAGTATAAGAAAAATAGATTTACTATATAATTAGTGGACAATAAATAAATAATACTAAAAACACAGCTAATAAATCAAATACTAAGTAAACAAATATTTAAACATTAATATTTGATAAGTTCTGTATGATAAACTACAACTATTTAGACTTATGTTTATTGTCATACTTATACTTTATCTTCTAGTTCTATTCATACCTATGTATGTTTGCAGCTATCACATACTATGAGAAATTGGATATTGTAAATATTTATAATGACCTTATACAACAAGTATGCCCAATCAATAGGCATTGGTCGTAGTATCATTAATTAAGTACCAAAACAAGAGTCGGGTTACACTTTCTTATCGTTTGTGACTGTGATTCGACTTAAGAGCTTAGTTTATACGCTGCCTATAAAGTTTATGATTCGGACACAGATATAGATATATATAAATATATGTATGCACATACCTCATAGGACGAGCCGACTTGCAGTACCGTAAAAACTGGTATATATATGTAAGCGACAGCTATGCCTTGTAACAGAATGGCAATCGCTATAAACCAGTATTGTGTGCCATAATTATATATCTCCGACGTGGTGCCCAGTATTGTGACGCCCGATACATAGCTGCAGATAAGAGAGGTAGTATTATATATACCAATATATATATATTTATGCATATATTATCTTAGTTACCTAGCTATCAGACTCATGGCAACAGGAAAAACTTTCAATTGCCGCGATCCGAGCAAATATTCGCTCATCTTAGCCGACCCAAAGTCCTGTTTACGCGGCTTGTCAATGCTCTCGGGCAAACTAGGCTCCACTTCCTCAATAGTTTTCTTGGATTTTCTAAAAGAAAATAGAATCAGGATAGAATTAACTATATAATACTCTAAATGAATATTGAAAATTTGAAAATAGAATTTATAATTAAATTTGAAATTTCCTCTAATAGAGACAAGACTCATATGCTGATTCAACTAAATGAGCAAGTGTTACATTAAATAAATCTTACTTGTAGCAGCCGAAATAAATGCCCGTTCCAGTGGACAGCACAATCATGCCCAGAAATACGATATAGTCAATTTCACCGAATCTGTAGTTATCCGTCTGTAATAATATATTTATTATTATTATTTATTTTCTTTTTTTAGTGCATCCGTTAGATAATGTTGTGTTTTATCTCCAAGTGTGACAGGCAACTGATATAAATCAACACATATTTGCTAGACTAACAATGTTGCCAATTTTTTTGGTTTATTTATGTAAACCTTCCAGTAAATATTATACATAACTCCCATAAATCTTTTAAATGAAAGTATACTAAATAATGCTGACAAATAACCAAACGATTTTGGCTTTAGTTAATAAATTAAATTTTAAGTTTTAATTTTTAGGAAATAATTTTAAATGTACATATAGTCAGTGGAATGCAACAAATTTTTAGATATAAGAAAGAAGTTTTTATTAAACATTTTTTAGTTATTCTTATCAAAAAATAGAAATCATTCATTGTTCTGGTCTGTAAAATAAATTATTCCCTGCAATTCCCGATTCTGTTTAGTGATTGCCAATTGATGTGACATTTATACGCATATATTATAATTTGCAAGAATATATGTACATCATGCTAATAAGAAACAGCTCACATAATAAATATGTTTTGCATTAACACAACTATACTAACACCACTTAAGGAAAAGCTCGTTAATGCGCCAGCTAAACTGCTTATAACTTATCTTGTAGACTTTTTTTTTGTTTAACAAATCCAAAAGCCTTTTAACGCCTTCTCAATGGGCCAGTAGACAAGGGGTCTCTACGGGTGGGGGACTTTTAAACTTTTACGCAACGAACGTCAAAAAAAACTTTATCACAATTTTGAACTTTGAAACGGACGCGGTTCAGACTGATATATATGTATGTATATTTTTATATAGATATAAATATGTAAATATATGTATGTATGTATGTATATTTCACAAAAATTGGGGAATGACCTTTAAGCTAACGCGCTAACCGGTCTTGAGTCTTTCACTTACCGTTTCCATGTTGATATTCCCTTTATTCTTTACCGGTTGAAAATCGAAAGCAAAACAAATGAACACAAAAAAAAAAGAACAGCAACAACAAGAATTCACACAAAATGCCGCTAACAACAACAACTACGAAAACTGTGCGTCGCTGACGAAGAAACAAAACACAGCGAAGAGGAAGAGAGAGCGAGATAGCGACAGTGAGAATGCAATATAGAAAAGTTCAACACAGTGCAATGAATTGGGTTTTATTTTTCACGCATGTAATATTCCATGTAATTTGGCACTTCAGCATAAATTTCAAATCGTAACGATATTAGTTTTTGTACTATCATCGAAAACGAAACGGCAAATAGAAAGTTGCGTTCTGTGCAGCTGCTTGGGCAATTCTTTCAAAAAGCTAAAAGTCGAGACACGACACGCGTCACCCGCGCCGATGCCGATACCAAATTCGATTCCACAGCTGAGTGCGCCAAAAAAATAAAACGAAGCAGCAATAACCAAAAACAACCGTTAACAGCGTACGCACGTCGCCCAGTCCCGAATTGCACTGAAACCCAGTGCCGAGCGTTTGTGTTTGGTTTGAGGGCGCACAGCGTACAAAAGCTCACTCTCTCACTGCCCACTCGAGAGTGAATGGTATGGGTACATGGGCTTGTGTATGCGTGTGCGTATGAACGTTGGCTAAGCACATCAAGTGTTACAAGTTGACATAAAAGCTTTGCCAGCGAGAGAGCGTGTAAGAGTGAGAGTGAGCGAACAAGTGGGTGTGCGATTGATCGTCATTAAAGTATAGATGCACTTTGATAACGGTGCATTCTTAAAGAGAGTGGGAAATGGACTTTAATATGTCATACAATGAACATATATGAATAAAAGCTTTTGAGTTTGCGTGTGCTAATGTAAGGAAAGTGAAATTGTTTGACGACAGAAATGCAATAAGCTGATAGCATTGAAGTTAACTGTCGATACTTATTACTATTAAATATTAGGAGTGAATGAATAAATAGCTTGTAGGAGATGCATTTTGTTGATTTTCTAGAATTTTATTTTAAATAAACATCCCAACTGTATTGTAAAATTGGTAAATTTTACCTATCCTCCACGGAAGTCTTTAAATATATTTTTGTACATAATCGCTAATATATATTAGCTCACAGTTTACCGATGGATATTCTTGCATTAGTATCACCATTATTTTTCTATGCATATTGATATGCCGTTATTGCAGCTATGCATTTCAATAGAGAGATGATGATGGAATTTTCGCACTTGTCACTTGTGGTCGTTTTGAGTATTACCCATTTGGTTGGTAGTGTTCCAATGCCACCGGGTAGAGCCATTCCACAGCGAAACGAGTGTAAAACGCAACTGGCCGCAATGTTAGACATTTGACAGTTGCAGCCCGTTCGCAATCGCAGTCGCAGTCCCATTCGCATTCGCATTCGCATTCACGTTTCCATTTCCATTTGACCAACAGACAAATAAGTAATTAGATTAAGCATACGACGCTTTGGTCGTGCAGCTTCGAGTCAAGCCATAGGCAGTTGGTAATGGAACGCGCAGCTGTAAACTGAATTCACTCACAGTTATTTTCTCGATTTCCTATTGTGTTTTTTATTGCCAGATTCCATCAGTTGCATAAGCAACTAGCGAAGTCATGAGCAAGAGCAACAGCAAACTCACATTCAAGCGACACTCCAAGAGCAATCTCGTCGACTATGAGCGACTGCAGCTGTCAGCTGCAGCTCCAAATACCACAGCAGCAGCAGCAGCAGCAGCGGCAGCAACAGCAGCTCCGACTTTTGCTCAAGTGGAGAAAATGCAGCTGAAGCTGAGTGCGAGCAAAATAAAGCTGCAAGGAGCTGGCGCGCAGGAGACGCAACCCGAGCAGGTGCAACAGGCGCAGCAGGTGGAGCAGCAGCTGATGCTGCTGGAGCTCGACGCACTGCGTCGCAAGTCGGCGCCACAGCTGCTCAGCTTCAGCATAGCGCCTGCTCAGCTAGCTGGCGCAGCTGCTACTACCCAGGCAGTGCCCCGCCTGCCCGCCTATGATTCGCGCAAGTGCATCCGACGCTCGCGCACGGAGCTGCTGGTCACCGATAGCAACAGTGATCCGAGCACTAGCAGCCTAACGAGTTCCACTTCACCTGAATCCCTGCTGGACAATGTCTTGAGTGAAGCGTCGGCGGCGTCAGTGCCAAGCACCAGCAGCGCAAGTGATATAACTGTGGCGCCACCCCCACCTCCTCCACCACCTCCTCCCTTACCACCGCCTCCTTCTAAACTCCGATCTTCTATAATTCCGCCCCAGCCCAGGCGCTTGCTTAACCTCAAATCCTCGCCAGAGCTGCGCGTCTCCCCACCCACACCCGATCTGGAGGTCAACAGCCTGCTGCTTCCATCAGCAGCCGCCAGTGATTACTATGAGACCGCCTCTCAAATCTCGCGCAGCTATACGCCCTCACCAGCTGGCACGCCCCAAATCTCACCCTCGTCCAGCCTGAATCTGCCAGGTCAAGCAACGAACTACGTGAATATCATTTATCCCGAGGATCTGAAATGCGCCATCTGCATGGATGTCTTCACGGATCCGCGGACCCTGCACTGCCTGCATTCCTTCTGCCTGCAGTGCTTGGTCAATGCGAATCTTCGAGAGGAGGCACTCTGGGAAGAGCACTCCAGCTACAGTCTACTCCCCTCCACGCCGGACACGTCCAACGAACTGGCCACCATCTCACCAGCGAGGCAGCGGGGCAGCAAAAAGTCCTTGGATCGATTGGCACTGAGGGTAGCTAGGATGGGTAGCATAGGATGTTCTCTACGGACCTCAGTTAACAATTGCTTCTCTTCCAGGGCAAACGCTCGACCTCCGCCTGCTCCTCCAGCATGCGCCTGAACAACAGCTTCGCCAGCGATCCAGGAGCTGTACGTAGTATACGCTGCCACAGCTGTGAGTTCGTCACGGAGCTGCCAGCTCTGGGTAGAGTGCGACAGCTGCCACAGAACTTTCTGCTAGTGCGACGCATTGAGGCACTGCGTCTGCAGGCGGGCGAAGATGTCATCTCGAAAGTCTGGTGCTCTCTATGCAGTGAGGAAATTAATGTAAGAATGGAAGTCTAATTCATATCCGTGCCACACATTGTTGTTGGAGAGATTGTAATCCCATATGGTAGCCCTATTAATATATGTATACTCCACTTTCGTCTGTCCCTTCAAAGGCCACATACCACTGCATCAGTTGCACTCTCAATCTCTGCTCGCTATGCAAGGAAGCCCACGAGCGTCAGCGCAGCACCTCGAATCATCACATGCGCAACATACTCGAGCTGCGCCGGGCACGGAAGCAGAAGCAGCAACAATTTGGATTGGGCGATAGTCGCCAGGTGCTGCTCAAGTGTGGACTGCATGGCTTCGAGCTGAAGTCCTTCTGCATACCCTGCCAGCAGGTGAGTACCTTTAGTCAAAGACAATCGAGGGACTTTGTAAGATCAGCGTGTTTCCTCTTAGCTCGCTTGTCCGGATTGCTTGGTGCTGCAGCATCGCAACCATCGCCACGAGACGGTGGCCAAGGCCATGAGTCAACTACAGATGGCCAAGAAGCTAAGCGATGCCACGGAACAGACGCGTCCGCTTTGCCAATACGCGGAGCACTCGATCGAACGACTGCGCGAGATAACGCACAGCATCAATGCGAGATGCGATGATATTCAGGCCCAGGTGGAGAGCTACATGAATCGCTACTTTGAGGCACTGCAGGCACACCGCAACACGTTGCTGCAGCAGGTCAACCGAGCCAGGGAATCCAAGGTGGAGCTCATCATCAACCAGCAGCTGGAATTGGGTGAGAAGCCAACGGGGTTAGAGTAGGGGCAAATGCAATGGAAGCTAGTCCTGATTAGAGACCAAGTAATTGAGTATCCTAATGGGTTTCCTATGGTGGACTCGCCACAAGATAGTTAGAATATCTGAAATTCAATTAATATCTGCACTTAATCTCATACTGATCTTCTAGAGAAACGCACGCAACATGCCATGGAAGCGATACGCTTTGGCCAAGAACTCTCGGAAATCGGGGCCGATGTTGAGATACTAAGTTTTGCACGCATTCTATTGAAACGCTTCGAGTACTGTCAGCAGTTCAAGCCGCCCGTCGATCCCAAGGTCTGTATGCCATAAACAAATGTAGCTACCCATAAAACCTGCTGGCAAAACAAAACATTTTTGCTTTGTAGCAGCTGTACCTACCCGTACTTCAGGCATGTGCTCGGTACAGTCCCGTCGTACAGTTCCATATAACATTCCTAGTTGCTTTCATCAACTATCTGTGTCTAATAAAAATCCCTTACAGATCTCAGATTCGCTGCACTTTCTATCCAAAATCCGCGCGCCGGGCACTAAGGAGCAGCACGATATACCTCTATACGGCATTATAACAATGCAAACGGTCGAACCGTCGCTGTGCACTCTACAATGGGAGGGGTTTTCGCAGCTGCGTCTGCATCGGAAGGTGGATCTGCAATTGCTCTCACGCGATGCAGATGGCGTGGCGCTGTGTCATGGCGGATTGGAGATCAATTGCATGATTAAGTACAAGGATGCGAATGTGAAGTACCTGCCTGTCGAGGTGTCCGATCATCGCGATGGCACCTACAGCATCTCTTTCACGCCCGACACGCAGGGCACCCTAATCCTGATGGTCTCCATCAATGATCGACCCATCAAGGGCAGTCCCTACACCTTTCACTCGCGTCAGGTGCGTCCGCATACTGGAATCTACCACTGTTGCGCCTTCTGTTCCAGCAAGGGCAGCAAGAGTGTCAAATGCTCCTGCGAGGGACGCATGCCCGGCTACAGCGGCTGCGGCCACGGCCACGCAGGGCATCCAGGACGCCGACATTGGTCATGCTGTGGCAATGTCCTGGAGAACTCCGAGTGCAGCGTGGCCAACAAGCTGCTCAATTCCTAGAATGCCCAAACCACAAATAAAAACTCCATCGATTTTCCGTTTACTCAAAATTTTGTAGTTCATGTTTATTTTTGTTGGAATTGGATAATAAAAATACATAATTTTTAAGTGGATTATGCTGACAAAATATTTTCGTGAATAATAAAACCCTGGTGTGACACTTAATCTTCGTTGTCCGAATACCACGAGAGCCGCTCCTCATAGAAGCGAATTACCATTTGAGGTATCTTCACATTGGCCACCGTCGAAGGCACCATCTCCGCCTGATCGACGCCCTTGAATTGGATAAGGAATGTTAGCCGACCATTATTATCGGAGGCGCCCAATATTTTTTCAGCCTCCAGGCCACGATCGAAGCCAGTGCCACCAGCGGGTACTACATCACCACCATCCTCTGAATCGACGCGCTTAGCTTTATTACTCGCTGGTGCAGCTAAAACATATAACATAAAACATTAGTATATATATATGTATATTGAATAATCTGTGTATATTGTATAATTTATGTACACATCACTGCCTACCTGGTTCCTCGGACTTTCGCTTGCCGCCGGCGCCACCAGCGCTACCAGCAGCGCCGCTGCCGCCGCCGCCAGTACTGCTACTGTTGGTAGTTGTACTGGTACGGCCCGTCTCCTTAACCTTAGCACTGCTGCCGGGTCGATCTTTTTTTGTACTGGCCGAATTTGTAGATGCTGCATTGGCCTGCCAAACATGCATCATATAATCAACTTGCTAGAACAGCACCATTTAATTTTCACACACAGCTTACCTCATCTTTGCGACTCAGCTCATATTGTTGTATGAGGTCCTGGCAATCCAAATTTCCCTCCGGCTCCCAAGTGTTTTCAGTCTCTGGATACCCCTTCCACTTTAGATAGTATTCCACCTAAGAATGTGTATTGCAGTGAGCAAATAATTTCACAATTCTCTATACCGTGCAACCTTATACAAACCTTTCCCTTGCGGACACGACGATCTAAAATTTTTTCCACTGCATATTCCTCCTCTTCCTCCTCTTCAGCGCCAGACGATGGGTTGTTGCTCTCAGGATTATCAGCCTTCTTGCCCATTTTATATGTGTATGTAAGTGATTTTTACTCTAAAGCTGTACCATAGAAAATATAGAAGCGCGCATGTATGCATATGTGTAGTTACAATTCTATGTATGTATGTATATGTATATGTGTGTACGGCCAAAAAATAACAATGTGCAAAAAATTGCAGAAAATCGAAATATAACACGCGCACGCTTACCAGGAAACTTTTAATTTTAATTTTACTTTTACCAAATAGTTTTACACTTTTATCTTAATATTCTTACATCGACATACTAACTAACTCAAAGTACGTAGAAAAATGCGCGTCTCGACAAATTATGCCGCCGCTCAGTACTCAGTTAGAAATAGAATGCGGTAGATTCGGCGTCTAGTCGCCTTTTTGCGTAAATGTTCACATGTGAATGGCAAAATGTTGTAGCGCGCTGTGAATGGCAACTCTGTCGACGCAAATTATTTGCGCCAAATTCTTTTTATCGTCGGCGAGAAATTGAAGTCACGAATTTAAATAAAAATGCCAAAAATCAAGAAGGCTCGAAGAAAATCCTCATCCGACAGTGATAGCGGTCCGGACGATGTAAGTCTTACATGATTTCATGAAATGACACACTTATATTTCAAGTGAACCCGCAAATTAAAATTTGCAGCGTAATCCACCGCCGAACAAAAAGTCTAAGGAGAGCGCCGATGTTAAATCGAATAAGAATGATTGTGGAGATGACAGTGACACCTCCACATGGACTCTAGAAGGCATGCGTCAGGTGCGCATTAACGAGTTTCGTGGCCGTAAAATGGTTGACATACGCGAACATTATGAGAAGGAGGGGAAAGTCTTGCCGGGCAAGAAAGGCATTTCGCTGACGGCTTCACAGTGGAAAAAATTACTAGCAGTAGCTGATGAAGTTACTCGTGCCCTCGAGAAATGAGGGCAAATTAACAAAAACAACAAAATAATTAGTACTTAGCGACTTTGTACATTTAAATAAACTACACACTAATAAACATGGATCTTATACATACATACATATGTAGTTTTAGAGTGACTGGATTAATAGTATATCTTAAAAGTACACAGCAAGTAAAACTATAATGGTTATTAATATAAGAAACGGTAACCAGGTCTTGATGAAGCCGCAGAAGTTCACATACTGTCCACAAACGAACATCCAGAAGCATAAAATTATCATATTCCAGTTGGTGCGATTCAGGTAACGCATATTGCACAGCGCTGTGGCCACATGTGAGTGGCAATTATCACAAAAGAGATTATGCATGCGAGTGCCATAGAGCACCGAGGCCTTGGTTACGCCCTCATCCCAGGCATAGGAGCCGCCTTCGACATTTTTCGGATGCAAGCGCATATAGCGTGTGGGACGCCCGAATGCCATATTATCCTCGGTGACCACATACGGTCCAGCGAAATCCCGAATAACTCCATTGCTCATACAAATTCCCATGTGTCCGATGAATGGGAATATCCAAGTAAGCACTGGTATCGGTGTCCAAACAATGCAATATGGATAACGATCTGAAGTCCGATCGATGGGCGGTAATCGCTGCGGCAAAGGCTCATCGGCACCACCCATTGTTCGTTCAATGTCCTCCTGTGGTTGCGTCTCGCTAGACTGGGACATATTAAAAGAATGTACGAGAAAAAGCAATCAACCAGTACGACTCATTAAATGATTGCGTTGATATCAATACCAATTTTCCGATTGTCATAAAGGGCTGATAATGTTGGAAAACTCACAAACACTCACGAATTTACGCACATACACATATGTACATACAAATATGTTTGTTTACAATGCTAACGTGTTATCGAGAAATTATCGATATTGCTTTAAATATCTCTGAAACAGCTGACTGTGCTACAGGTCAAATTGCCTATAACGAATGTGAACTACTCATCAGAATTGAGGTCAGATGTCGCAAGGTCGTTAAAATACACAACTGATAGAAACTTGATAAGTGTTAAAGCGTAGAAATGATCTAGAAAGCAAATTGAGCTGCGACAGGCGTTTGATTTCAATACACTATAAAGGTTTCAAATAGTAACGAAAGTAGAACGCAAAAAATACATATATTTAGCGCTGCAATTAGACCATTTGGGAAAAAATAGAACAATGACGCAGGTGTTCATAAACGGAGCCACAGATGCAGCCAATGTGCGGGAACATGACAGCCTAGGTGCCAAAGAGACTTACGGTTTTAATTACTAAATATATGTATAGTTAAAAATGTAATACCTGTCTGTTACAGATTCCTCCATACAGGAGCTGATTCGTGCTGCTGCAGAGGCACGCAATCACGCCTATTGCCCATACAGTAATTTCGCAGTAGGCGCTGCGATACGAACGAGCGACGGCTCCATTTACACTGGTTGCAATATCGAAAATGGCGCCTATGCAGCCAGCATATGTGCGGAAAGAACGGCCGCGGTGAAAGCCTTAAGGTATGGGTGATGTTGATATAACCAGCTAGAGATGTCCCAATAAGAAAACGTTCCTTTCAGTGAGGGCAAACGTCAGTTTGTGGCCTGCGCGGTTGTGGCACAGCAGGACAATGGCTTTACAACGCCCTGTGGTGTCTGTCGACAGTTTCTAGCCGAGTTCGCAAGTAATGGCCGGGATATAGCCCTGTACGCAGCCAAGCCAACCAACCTACCGCTCCGTGTACTCTGTACCAGCGTGCTGCAGCTGCTGCCAAACGGCTTCAGCTTTTCTAGTAGCAAGTGAAACTCATACCTTCAACGATTTTATACCATGTGCAATATTTCATGTGAATAGCGTTACTCCCATGTACATATATGTTTATGCCTTATGAAACACTTTGTGTGAATACCCACATTTGAAGCGAGTTGGAACTGTGAAGCAACCCTCTTTTTATGTTATACGTACCATTACAATACATTCGCATTCAAACAACTATAGGCACTCACGCACACACACCCACTTTGTAGTTTTCTCTCTATGCTTGTATTTGTTATGGACTGTGTGCGCTCTCCTAACATTTTGTTATCAATGGCTAGCAGCTGCTAACGGCTTGCACTTCGGCTAAATAAATGTATAATTTTGTTGACTACCTCTAAGCAAGCGGACGCGAAGTACTGTCCATTTGCCGTTGGACGTTCGTAAGCAACACACGGACCCGCACGCAAAAACATATTTTTTTTAGCTAAACAACTGAAATAATTTATAAATAACAACAACCGTCGCCCCCGCCAACGCCAACGAATCAAAACTAATTTCTTTATAAATTATGTCGCATCTATTGAGCAGCATGGCACAGCCCGAGGTTGAGGAGGCCATCTTACCCTACGGCGAGTTGGGTAAGTGGTGATCTATTTGTAGCTTTTGACGTATGCCTATGACGTATCGCGTTCTTTACGCAGATGCAACGGCTCAGGAGCTGTTACGTGCAGCCCACCAGGTGCGCCAGCGCGCCTATGCGCCGTATAGTAATTTCAAAGTGGGCGCCGCCTTTCGTGCCAAAGAAAACAAACAGCTAATCTTTACCGGCTGTAATGTGGAGAATGCTGCATTTACGCCATCATCGTGCGCCGAGCGTACGGCCATTGCCAAGGCCGTCAGCGAAGGCTATCGCCAGTTCTCAACCGGTGCGGTGGTCGCCTATAAGAAAAATATGTTTGTTTCGCCCTGTGGCGTGTGTCGTCAATTTATCAGAGAATTCGCGGGCACCACTGATATACCCATCTATATAGGCCAGGCCAATGACGAACAGTCGCCGCAGGAGCAACAGGATGGGCCTTTCCGCAGTGACGATCCAATCCTTTGTACATCCATTTTCAACCTATTGCCCCGCAGTTTCCACACCTACATGGAGAACTAGAAAAATTGCAAGATAGTACCAATTATGTTGTACAATATTTTTTATTAAATGCAATAAAAACTTTTATTTTCTTCAATACAAAATTTAGCTTTTATTTTACTTTAGCTATTCAACTTTTCAGCGATCATCTCATCTAATTATTGCTTTAATTATTTATATGTATTTTATAATAAATAAATAAATTTAATTTACATTATAGTTTAATTTAACACATTTTATTCTACCTACAATTTTTTCAGGTATTTTTGAGCTAGGTACACACGATGTATTCATTGAATTGTACGATGTTTCGTCGGCAGACTATAAAAATTAGTATAAAAAGCAAAATGCTTATCGCGAAATTGGTAAAAATACAAAATGACAACACAATGTCAGGGCTAATCGCTCATTTGGTCGAATCGCAGGACGCATTACAGTGTCTTGCCTAATTACATACATACATATGTATGTAGGTATGTAACTTTTTAATTTTTCTAATAAAAAAGTGAAATCACTCACTGATCCGGGAAAAAATATTGTAATAGTTTGTATCATCGCCAAATTGTAGCTCCTTTTTCATCTCTTTTAGAAATCCACTCTTTTACCCAACACTTTCTTTTTTTTTGGCAGACTTTGATCATCTCACTTTTTTACGTTTTATCAAAATTGCTAATACAGCAACAGCAGCAACTCTCGATTTTTGTGCCGACATAATATAAACACGTCGTTATTCCTTGACTTCTTCAAAACAACAGAACTTGCAAATGAGTGTAATTGCAAGCAGTGCAAACAAAAAATGAAGACTCGTGAGACATTAACGCAATATATTGCACGAAATAGCCATGCAAAAGTTTGCGTGCAAATTGTTTGCATCGTGTGTACGTATGTAGTTTTATGTTTTGTGTATTTGGAAAATAAATTAATTTATTATAAATTTGTTGTTTTTCATTTTATTTTTGTATTTAATAGTTTGTACATTGGTTAGATAAAGTATGTATTTCAAATAAATATATGCTAATATACGAATTTAAAATAATTAATTATTGTTATGCAACTCAATGAAATAAATGCTGAAATACCTAATCGCGGGAAATCACTTTTTCAAAAGTATTTTTATCACAATAAATATTAATCACAATGTTCATGCCGTGAATTTTTAGAAATTGCATCACGTACATACATTTAATATACTCTAGCTGATTGAATGCACACTTCTCTCGAATCTAATCAGATTTATCAGGGAGAAGTGCAATATGACGATGAACATTTTTTGAACCTGGAACTGAACAAAGCGAATCTTGGAGCCTTCTAATCAATCCATCAATAATGATAAGGAAGTTAGGTAATAAACGTTGAACGAATCGTTCATAAAAAACAATGAAGTTTGGTGGCAATAACACAATTCATTTGTTGAAATTTAAGTTTAAGTTATATAAAAATAAATGCGTATATTAAATTCGAGTCTATAGAAAGCATAGTAGGCCTTCATAACATGACTGCTGTCAATTCAATAATTTTGTATAGAAATGTTTATGTTTTTGGCCTAATGCTAGGACGACTCTACAAATTAAATTAAAAATATATAGTTTATAAGAACAAAAACAGAAGTAATATAATAATGTCGCAGAAACGTAAAGAGCTGAAAAAGTGCATGAAACGTCTCGATGTGCTGCAGAAGGAATTAGCCAAGCAAAAGACATGCAGGAAGCTGAAATTCTATATGGATCAGCTGAAGGAGCTGCAGCGTGAAGTGGATCGACGGCAGCCATGTCGGACGGGATTCCCAGTGAGCGAATCGATTATGCTGCCACATCCAATCAAACTTTGCGAATATACCATATCCTTCAGTCAACTGGGTGAGCAGTAGTCGCATTCTTGGTTATCAGTTTCCCGACTTGAGTGCCCTTCTTCTTAGCCCACTTAAACATAATTGTACTTTTAGGAGAAGGCATTCTCTCCCTCTCACTCTCTATATCTATTCTGACTTCCATCATCACCTCCTTAATCCGTCTATTTTCTTCACAGATAACTGCGGCCGTGAGCTATTGGAGGATGCACTGAACGCACGGTGCTTCGCCTATGCTCCGTATAGCAATTTCAAGGTGGGCGCCGCATTTCGCTCGAAGGACGGTAAGGTCTTCACTGGCTGCAATGTGGAGAATGCGGCGCTCACACCTGGTTGCTGTGCAGAACGAACGGCTATGCTGAAGGGCATCAGCGAGGGTTGCAGAGTCTTCAATGCCGGCGCGGTGGTGGCCTATCATCCGGCCGGCTTCTCAACTCCTTGCGGTGTCTGTCGTCAGTTTATGAGCGAGTTTGCGAAGCTAGATGTACCCATTTATATAGCGCAGGCGCCAGAGTCGAGTGCCCCAGTGCCAATGTTCGAGGACGATGCGGAGGTGCTGGTCACGTCAGTTTATCACTTGCTGCCCCATGCATTTAAGTTATATTAACTTTGTGAATATTAGTTGTGAATATTAAATTAAAATATAGTATATTTGGCGATTATCAACTGAAAATGTAAATGCAATCTTAAACATATTTGCGAACCGGATCGCCGGAGCCGTAGATGCCATACTCGCTCGACTTGGCAAACGGAGCAAATGGCTCGGAGACGAGCACGGGCTGCACATCCGTTGTATCATAGTCGATATATTCCTTGCTCAGCCTGGGGTTCAAATAGTTGGCACGAACCTCGGTGATCAGGCCGGAGTGTGGAACACATTTCAGCTGACTTGGGTACTCCAGGCGACGCTTTGGACAGGCGAGCGCATTCGTCTCATCGCACATAACTTCATCCGCCACGCGAGTGACATGCGTGGTGGTTTCCCCGCCACGCTCTGCCCAATTCCAAAAGGTGATAGTGTCTGGGGCGGCAATGCTGGCCTTGATATCTTGCGGCGTGTAGTGGACGTAGGAGAGATTATATGTAGTCGCCGCCGGATCCAAATACTTGGTATAGCCAATTTTGGAACGATCAATAAGTACTTTGGTGGTCTCCACCGGAGTGGGCATGCGAATTGGTACCTGGTCTGCCTCGAATGGGAGGTCAACGAAGGTAAACGCCTCCTGGGAGACGCTTATCAGTGGCTTTGTCTTGCGCTTAATGAAACGTAAATTGCCCTCCTCGAAACGCTTCATGTATTGCGTTTTCATATTAAGCGAAGGATTCCGCAAGACATTCGGATCGGGATACTGCATGGAGAATATGTAGATGTGAATACCAGAATCTCAGTTCTTCGTCTAAAGCCGCAACTCACCTTCCATACATAGTTGCTTGATATTTCAGTCAGCTGCTTCTCATGCAACAAAGGATCCCTAACAAAAATGCCCTTGTTGGAGCATTCGCTGGGGGCGTTCAGCTTGCTGCCCAGGCGAGTGTCCGTAATGTGGCGATGCCCACGATATGTGGAAGTACGCCAATCTGGGGACTTATCGCTGGCCGGCAGCTTCGGATCAAAGCAACCAAACTCATCCATGATTTCAACAACAATTTTCAATTAAACGTATTCAATAAATATTTAACGGTGATAACAATTTTCAATTAGTTTTTGGCTGGGTTGTTAGGCGGAAAATTTCGATGGGGGTCTTCAAGTACACATTGCCCTGGCAACGTTCACCAAACAGTATATAGATATACAATAATAATAATAATAATATCCAAGTGTGATGCCAAAAATGCTTTGACAATATTTAAAAGGCCTATGATGTATATATGTATATATTATATATTCAATTTTTATACAATAGTAAATGTTCACAAAGGAATGCTCGTTATACAATATCTATATATACATATATATAAAAGCGATCTGTTTCACAAACCAAAATTCATATTCGCTTATATATACATATACATAAATATACGAAAGCTAGATCTTAACTATATGCGATATATGTATATGTATCTGCATATGCACACATACATATAAATATATGATATATATATATATATATTTATATATTTATATTTGTAGTTAATAAGAGATAATAAAACTGTTTGCTTAGCAAAAACCAATTGATTTACTCCTTGGAGGGGGCCTTGGCTAATAATTTATGTTGTGTGTGTGTGTGTGTAAACAATGTGTGCAAATGATGAAAGAAAGCTTCAGCTTTTCAGGCGATTTCCTTGAGAGCCAACAGCGATTGGCGTAGATAATCATATTGGCTTTTAGCATGCTTGATCTCCAGCTCCGATAGCTCAACGAGACTGCAGAAAAGTTGAACATTGTGAATTTATATATCAAATAAATACAATATATGTAAATACCTCTTTTTGAATGCTGCCACGCGTCGATTGCGGAACCCAATCAGTTCTTCCTTGCCGCAGGCGGACATGGACTCAAACTTCTCACAAGCCTCGGCTTGAGCAGTTTCAGCCTGCATTAAACAAGGCAAGCATTAGCAGGGCTTATTTAAACAATAAATATATATACAAAGACATGCATTATTGTTTTACATAGGACTTTCTAAAAGGCATGCAGCAAATGCAACTAAATGTGTAGGTGACGAAATATGTTGAATTTGGAATTTGCAAGCATTAGACTAGGATGACCAAATGATGTGTTACAACGTTAAATGCCAAATACCTCTTGCACCTCCAAAGGCTGCAGCGGAAGACACAACAACAAGAACAACACGAAAAGAGTAAGCCACAAAATAGAAGAAGAAATGCGGGAAAGAGTTCAATGTGAAGTTTGTGAGTACGCAGAAAATTTTACAATACATATGCCATTGCAGCGTCGACCAGAATTGTTTCAAAATTGGTTTGTTAAGAGTTGAAGAAATAGGCAAAAGGAAAAATTATGCTCGACCTAGCTGAGCTGCTATAGCCAGACAGACAAACAGTTAAATTAGTTAGGAAAGTCGCTAGTTAGAAATCTCATTTGAAATATAGCTGGATTAATAGTCTCGAGCTGTATGCTAAACTTTAAGCTCTGCTTATAAACGGCAACAAGTTATTCAAAATAAAAGAAAATCTTTGACCTAGGAATTTGGAACAGATGTTGTTTAAAGCAGAACATATTTCGACTAAGAGCACTAAATGTAATGTAAGTTGCCAGCTTTTCGATATTGAAGATATAAAGAAGTGAATTATTAATGCATATTGTCTGCTCAGCTGTTAAGCCAAAAGAATTTGCTGCCAAGCATCGGTGAGCGTATAGAGAAAAAGATTTTAGAAATACGAAACGAAAGGAAGAGCTGCTCTCTAACAAATATTTACCGCATGCACATCCTTGTTCTTAGCACGCGCCTTCTCCAAGTTGCGATTGGCTGTCTCGTAGGCAGCCAAACAGCGTAGGCGGCGTATCAACAAAGCCTTTGCTGCATTGCTGTCGCGCTGATAATAGCGCAGAGTGTCGCCGAGCTTCAAATCCTGATCGCTTGCCACGCGTGTCTCCAGATTCTAAGCAGGCAATAGATAAGCAACTATTAGCTAAAGATTATAGGAAAGACTATTATGTTGACCTTTATGCGTTCAAACACCTCCGCAGACTTGGCCACAAATGTTTCCATATTCCCCTTTTCCGTTGTAGAGAGCTCTGTGAGTGCATTTGATATCTTCTGATGCGAATAGCCGACATCTTTGTGGCGCTGCGTCATCTTCTCAGTGCGTGATGCTGCCTCGCGCAAATGGCCATGGTATTCGGTAAGAAACTGCAGTTCGTTCTCAAAGAAGTCGTTGACATCACGCACAGTAGCACTCAACAATATCTCATCTGTGGTCTTGCCCAGAGATTTAACGAAGCCTCCAAAGATGGCCATCTTCTTGCGTGGCTTGGCGCACAGATCTTGATCGTATTCCAAAAATACCTTTAGATGCTGATCGACACGAAAGACGGGATGACTAGCCAAACGGCGCAAAAAAACTTCATGCATAGCAACAGTTTTCTTGAATGTGGCCAGATACTCGCTAAGACAATAAAGCACACAAGTTATAAATCGATTCAATGCACTCTCAGTTCTCGAAACTTACGCCTCCAATTCGGATTTCATTTTCTTGAACTCTTCTTTGGTCATATTGCCTTCTCCTTCGCCCAGACGCTGTAGCTTCTCACGCGATGCATCGAAGTCGGGTCGTGGCGGACAGGGCGGAATCTATATAGAAAAAAGTCTTATAAAATTAAGAATTTACATTTATTTTTTAGTCTCCTCACAATGTAGCCCGCATAGTCTTCATTCTCTTCGATGCGATCGTGCAGCCAAACGAATTCTTCATGCTGGCGCACCACGTTATTATCCTTTTTAGCAAAGCCAGGCAGTGTGGTGCGTGTGTGCACGGTAAATTTAACCTTTTCCTTTTCACTGAGCGCATCAGAGATTTCAACATGCAGCGCATTCTCGCCTAATGCTGCAGGTGTTACAGGTGCCGACGATGAGCTGTCAAGTGAAGTGACACTTCCGCTTCCATTTGTTGCTGCTGCTGGAGCCAATGGATTTGGCGACGAGATTTCCATTGTACCCCCATTATTGGTAGCGGGACTTTTCAATATGTTTGATTCATCCGTGCCGTCCTATACGAGAGCATAATGCAACAAAAAAAAAAACATACACACTCTCAATTATACGCCCATTAAACTGATAAGCAGCTCTTTGTGTACGCGTTTCCGCTGCAATTAAGCGGTGCGCACTCAAACTGCGTTAATAATCAGCTTTTAAATTAAAAGCCATTTTATTTTCTATTTTTAACTTACCATCATTTTGTGTAAAGAACTTTTTTTATAACAATAATTTCAATTTAATAACTGGCCTGCGTTTGTGTACGTCGAACTGATTGGTGCTGCCAGATCATTAAACTTTTCCATAGTAGTATTTAATTAGAAGGTAACGCATATGAGCGTACTCAAATGAGCTATTCAACTGTGTGTTTGTGACGTCATGCTGTAATGTTTTCTATTATGTACATTATTTTGCGCTACCTTCTATGTGCATAATAATTCTGTAGCGGGTGGCAACTGTTTCTCACGTACATACAGAGAAATTGTTTATACCGCGCACCAACTCGCCTTTTGGAAAAAGGAAACAAAATTTCGGTTTAACTCAGATAGTTAACATGTCCGCAAGCGATGGAGCTACGGGAAGCAAACAAGTGCGTCTGTCCAACAATCACAATAGCAAGGATTTGAATGGAACAGCAGGCCTTGCCGGCGAAGGTGACGCAGCCAATGCTCGTGACAAAATAGCGTTGATAACCGGCATAACGGGACAGGTATGTGTGTGTAAATGATACGTGGACATTAATACATGACGAACAGATTAAAAGATAAGTGTGTATAACACATTTCCGCAATCATTTATTAAACACCCTAACAAAAAGTATTCTAGTTATATCAGAAGATGTGTAACAGTCAACAAAAAACAAACAATTAATGAAATGGCCCAAAGATCATAAAAATGCATTCCTTGGCAACGCTGTTTACGTTTGTTGAGATCTTCGTCAACTAGTTTTTAATTAAAACAAATATAAATATATAAAGCAGTAAGGGTATTCAACATGGGACTTTCCGAAAAAAAGTAACCTTATTTGAGCTACATGTTTCAACTTTAGCGTCTTTTACTTACAGGATGGTTCCTATCTGGCCGAGTTTCTGTTGAAGAAGAACTATGAAGTGCACGGCATCATACGACGTGCCAGCACGTTTAATACAACACGCATCGAGCATTTATATGCGGATCCGAAGGCACACAAAGGCGGCCGCATGAAACTGCATTATGGCGATATGACGGACAGCAGCAGCCTGGTGAAGATTATCAATATGGTGAAGCCGACGGAGATTTACAATCTGGCTGCACAATCGCATGTGAAAGTCTCTTTCGATTTGAGCGAATATACGGCTGAGGTGGATGCAGTTGGCACATTGCGTATACTGGATGCCATACGGACATGTGGAATGGAGAAAAATGTTCGATTCTACCAAGCGTCCACGTCAGAGCTGTATGGCAAGGTTGTGGAGACGCCACAGAATGAACAGACACCCTTCTACCCACGTTCGCCCTATGGTAGGGAGGGAACACAATATTTACAGAGCACAATTCGCTAACCTTCTTTCCTTTACAGCATGTGCCAAGATGTACGGCTTTTGGATAGTGATCAACTACAGGGAAGCATACGATATGTATGCCTGCAATGGCATACTATTCAATCACGAGAGTCCGCGACGTGGCGAAAACTTTGTAACACGTAAAATTACTCGTTCGGTAGCGAAGATTTTGTTAAATCAAATGGAGTACTTTGAGCTGGGCAACTTGGACTCGAAACGTGATTGGGGACATGCCAGCGACTATGTGGAAGCCATGTGGATGATGCTGCAGCGTGACACACCTGCAGATTATGTGATTGCAACTGGTGAAACGCACAGCGTGCGTGAATTTGTGGAGGCGGCATTTAAGCACATCGGACGTGAAATTACGTGGCGGGGCAAGGGCGTGGAGGAGGTGGGTGTAGAACGCGACACGGATATTGTGCGCGTCCGCATCAACCCAAAGTATTTCCGACCCACCGAAGTGGATCTATTGCAAGGCGATGCATCAAAAGCTAAACGTGAGCTCAACTGGACGCCAAAAGTTAGTTTCTTGGAGCTGGTCACCGATATGATGAACGCAGATATCGAATTGATGAAAAAGAATCCCATTGCATAGATTGTGGATCGCAACAGGGCATGAACTTGCACAAACTTTCATTTATACATAAACATTATATACATATATATATAGATATCGATATATAGGCTTAAGAATGTTAAGTGTTTTATGTTTTCTCGACGGGATTTGCAATCATTCCTCTTTTACTACAATATCGTGAATGTCTCTCTATTTCTGTCTATATGCTGTTTCCTTAAATGTGCGTAAAAATATACTATAAATATGTTTAAACACCAAGGTTGATTCTGGTATTAATTTTGACGGACTGGATAAATCCAGTAGTGTTTTAATATATTAAATTTCAACATATAACCAGCAGTAGCTGACTGAATGCAAAGTCCTTTACGTTTCCTTCTTGCCAAACGGATTTATTTTCGACAACCAGCTTGAAGATGGGGACGACGATTCACTATAACAGAATTACGAGCTTAGATCTTTACTGGAGCATGACCGAAATGGATACTTACAGTTTTGTCAACGCATCAATATCCGCATCGCTGTGATCGCTATGGGAAACAGAATCTCTTGAGTCCTTTTTACCCGCTTCCGCAATTCCCGCCTCGCGCAAACGCTCAATCAATTTGCTACGAAATTCAACTTTATGCGGAATCACCTTTTCGGCATCGCGTAACTGATTTTGCAGTTTACGTATAGCTTCGAGGTATGTGTGGCCATACCAATCGATCTCCTCGGATGTATATGATGCGAGATATGGACTGTATTCCTTGAGCACCTCACTTTGATGATTGGGTTCGGCGGATAGGGCTGGGCAGCCCATTTGCAGCGACTTCAATATTTTGCGTTTCAGCTTCAATGCCAAAGCCGAACGCAAATCACATGCCAAATTCTTGAGTAGATAGTGATCAAAGCCGTGACACTCGTGGATCTGTTCCAATGTACGCTCCGTAACAACTACCGACATGTACTCATTGAGCACCTGACTGTGCACCACGGAGCGTCGCAACGTTGGCACCCAAAAATGCGGCACACGTCGCTTTGTGGGCTCGCGCTTTTGGAAGCCTTTGATCACCGCCTCACCGCCCCATATACCCTGGTGGGATTCCGGCGTATCGATGAGTGGAAAGGGGATGCTTTGAACGGGTTTAATTGCATTCGTCACTTCGTCCCGCTCCCACTCACTCTCCTTGGGTATATAATGCACCGCCGCTGGCTTTGTTAGCTTCCATTCGCGCCAGAATTTCTTGTATGCTTCCGGCAGCTGGGCTCCGAGACCCTTCTCGAAGCGACCTGGACGCTTCCATCCATTTAGAAGCTTAACGCCCTGATAAACAATATCAATTTACAATCAAAATAAGTATTAACAAGAATGCGTTGCGATTGCGTCACAGAAACGCGGAAGCTTTCAACCTCCACAGATACCAACCTGCGGTGTTGCGTGGGCCATTCTCTATGGTGCAATCGGTATGTTGACAGATTACTTTTATTACAAAAAAATTTTGTTTGTTACTCTAAAGTTATAAATATATATTTTTTTCGTTTTTTGTTTCTGCCAAGCTTATCGTACGTTTCCGTCTGTCTCCCGTTTGACACACAAACAGCTGATGCGTGCCAACGTTTAACTGCGAATGGCAATATTGCAATAATATTTTGAAACAGTCTGGCAGCCCAAGTGCTCCATCGAATTCACAAAATATATTCTAGTAAACACACAACGACATGTCCAAGCCAGATTCAGGTAGAAAACAAATCAACAAAAGCAAGGCATTGTTTTTTAAATCATGTTGTTTCCTCAAAACATAGGTGAAGCATCCAAGTCCGGCAATGCGCCACCCTACAGTTTCAACTATGATTACGCTACCTCCATGGTTCGTTTTAGTTAGAGCGTATTGCGATTGTGTTTTAATATTTCTATTCCCAGCGAGCTCCGCCGCCCACATACGAGCAAAGTCAACAGCAAGGGGTTAACAGTGCACCAGCCGCAATGCCTATGCATGTGCCTAGCAATCAGTATTATGGAATGACGCACCACCAACAATTGCCTGCGATGCATCAGGGTCAGCAGGGATACGGCTTAGTTGGACCCAGCACCTCTGCAGGAGCCGCTGCAGCGCATGTTTTAAATATTGATTCACGAGCCACTTTGCGGACCACAGTTTCGGGTGCTGTTGTTGTGCCGCCACCTCCACCTGGTTGCCTACCCACACCTGCACAACTGGCTGCTATGCAAGGCAAGCCAGTTGTGGTGCAGCAGAAGAAGCGTTCCTTCTTTTAAGGCCTTGGCAAAGATCGGCTGCAGTGACTCGAATGCCTCCTGCTATTTATTATATACATATATATGCTTTTAATGTTTTACTTAATAAATGATAATTCGTCTTGTTCTCGCATATATTTGAAAGTTATCTATGCACATGTACATGGCGCGCATCGACGTTGATGACGAAAGATTGTGGAACTACTAACAACTACAGACCGGGCCGGAACTACTCGAAAATGTTCTCAAAGTATGTACTATCAAATGTCTGGACACGCACGAAACCATCTTCGCCACCGGAGGCGTAACTCTTTCCATCCGGATGGAAGGCTAAACTGTTGATGGGACCGAAATGTCCCTTGAGACGAGCAAACTCCTCCTCGTAGATCAAATGGAAGAAACGCGAATCGAATTTGCCCGCCTTTGTCGACGTTGTGGTCACCTCCATAGCATCCTGGCCTCCGCCAAGCACAACATGATCCAGAATCGGACTGATTGCAGCTGAATTCACTGGCCTCTCTGTTTTGTAGGTCTTCAGGCACATCAGAGACTCGGAATCGAACAGCTTGGCTGTGGTATCCTTCGAGGCGGTCACAAACATGGTACCATCTTTGCTTAACTGCATGTCATTGATGCCCGCCGTGTGATCGGAGCCGGAGTCAACAACCTTTTGTCCCTTGCGGATATCCCAAATAGCAATGTTGCCATTGTCATGACCTAAAAGTGAAGTTAATTATTTCTGAGCGCCGGTTAATTTATCCTTTGGACTTGCCTGTTATGATTGTCTCATCAAGGGGTCCCCACAGCATGGAGGTGATCTTTGACTCCACCATGGGTATACGAAGCGTGGGCGCCTGTTCAGATAGAGATGAATCTGCATTGCGTACATCGATGATGAAGAGTTCACAGTTCTGACCCATCGCCTTGTCCGTGGAGTACGCTGCCTGGTTGCCGGAGAAACTGAAATTGCATGTACGCACCGAAGATTTTGCCGCTATAGAAGCAATCACGGTACCATATTCGACATCCCAGATTTTGGTAGTCATATCACCGGCACCGGTGATTAGCTTCCTAGTCTCCCAGTCCACATCCAGGCACCATACGGCTCCCTGATGGCCATCGTAGGTGCCGAGACGTTCACCGTTCAACGAATACCAGACATTGGGTTTCTGATCCTTGGAACATGAGAAGAGCAGATCGCCTTCACGATTGTATTTAATTTGCGTTATGGAACGCTCGTGACCTTGCAACATCAACGGACGCTGCGAATCAAAAAAACAATGTTATTTTAATTTATTGCAAAAATTAAGCACGAAGCGCCGCCTTTTAAGGTTATGTTGTATACAGAATAAAGGAAATTCTTTTGCAACTATACTCTTTAATGGCGCTATTAACAACACTTTATTAAAGAAAGTTCTTAGGCTAATTTGCATTATAGACACACCATTTTGGTAATTTATTTATATTTATTGCGAGAAAACAAAACAATTTCTGCAACATCCACGCAGCACAAACGTCAAAAGAGCGAGTATACAAGTTTGACGGGGCTGTTATGCCGAGTGCTGCCAACTTGATACGAAATAAAATTTATAATATAACAAATTATATGGCAACGCCAGACAGCTTAACTGAACCAGCCCTTTTTGTTCATTGAATTCCATTTGGCTATGTTGACCAGAATCGATGCCACACACTGATCCTTGTCTCGATTCTGCCCGTAATAATCAACAAATTCACCATCGGGATTCACCAGGTACATGATGATGGTATGATCGACAATATAATCGTTGTCCTCATCGCGGGGCCCAGCGCTAAAATAAACACGGAAAGCTTTGCACACATTTCGTATTTGATCCACAGTGCCCGTCAGTCCAAGCAGCTTGGGCGAGAACTCCTTTACGTATTTTCCTACCACCTCCTTTGAATCACGTTCTGGATCTACGGTTATGAATATGGGCTGCACTGGCGGTGCTTGTGGTGACTTTTCTATAAATAAAATAATTATTTACATTATTTGAGTCATCTTGATTCATCATGAAGACTTACCAACTTCATCAACCACTAGAGCCATTTTGTCCAGCTCATCTGGGCAAATATCGGGGCAATGGGTGAATCCAAAATAGATCAGCAGCCACTTGCCCAGAAAGTCCTCCGACTTGCGTACCACGCCTTCTGAATCAATCAACTCCCAGCGACCTCCAATGGCGGCCTTGCCCAGTTGTCTTTTGCGCTCCCTTAACCGTGCCTCATCCTTTTCATGCTTTACATATAACATAAAGGCAAGACCTCCTGCACCCAAGACGCCAATCACTGACAGACTCTTCCATGATATCGGTCCCTTGCCCTTTGTGGGATCACTTGCTTTTTGGGCCATATAACGTTGTCCCCATGGTTGTGATTGTGTCTGCAGCTGCGTTCGAGAACTTGATTGTGTCCAGCGTCTGCAGCCACCAATCAAACGTTGCAATGTGCGCGACATTCCTTATTTTGCTTTTACCAAAGATTTACGTAAAAGCTGCTGCTGGAGAACCTACTTGCCGGTTAAATCGCTAAGACTTGACATTCACAAGGCTGCGCTCGGTGCTGCCAACTCAGCCCAATCATGTGCAATTACACAAGTCACAGATCTGTTGCGATAGCGCATTTGATGTTAACATATATGATTACTGATAAATTAAATATTAATCATATCATCAAATGTTGTTGATATTGAAATATTAAATAATTATTAAAATCGACATAGTACTGCCATATAATTGTATAATTTACAATCGCAGTGACTCTGTCACGAGTAGCCAAAGATTGCGCATCTCTGATTGTTTTGACAACAACCACGTGCGGCAACGAGTCGACGGTTGTACTTGCATCTTTACTCAAGATATTTCTGAATTGCAAACGTTTTACAATGCCTTACAATAAGAAGCAACCGTTGCTCTACATGGAGGAGTACAGAACAAAGCAGGATCCTCAGGATTATGGGCTGGCCGACGAGGTGTTTAATATGGACGTTTTCAAAAGCAAATTGCAAGTGGTAATCGTACGGTAAGTCTCCTCCAATACAGTTACCCGAACTACCGTTTCACTATATTTACACATTTCAGAAATGATGAAGAGCATGGCTTGGAATTTGATTTGATTGGCGTTTATCCTGCAATCGCAAACGCCTTTCGTCGCCTGATGCTCAGCGAGGTGCCCAGCATGGCCATTGAAAAAGTTTACATATACAACAACACCTCGATCATCCAAGACGAGGTGCTAGCCCATCGTATGGGTTTGCTGCCGCTTCGAGCAGATCCTCGGCTGTTCGCCTATCGCACCGAAGAGAGCACGGATCAGGGAACCGAACAGGATACGCTGGAGTATGAGCTGAAGGTGAAGTGCACTCGACGTAAGGATGCAAGCAAGGATCAATCCAACTTTGATGATATCTATAAGAATCACAAAGTCTATTCAGGGCACTTGAAGTGGCTGCCCAAGGGCAAACAAGCACAGATTTATAGCGAAAGCAGCGTTGGCTGCATCCATGAGGATATATTGATTGCACAGCTGCGTCCAGGACACGAGTTGGATCTACGTCTGATTGCTGTCAAGGGCATTGGCAAGGATCACGCCAAGTTCTCGCCAGTGGCCACCGCCTACTATCGCCTGCTGCCACAGATAAATCTCACTAGAGAAGTGCGGGGCAAAGATGCCTATCTGCTGCAGAGCTGTTTCTCACCCGGCGTCATCGGCATCGATGAGAATGAGTGCGCCTATGTGAAGGATGCACGCTACGACAGCTGCAGTCGTAATGTGTTTCGGTATCCTCATCTGGCCGATGCTGTCACTATGGGTCGTGTGCGTGATCATTACATCTTCAGTGTTGAATCTGTGGGAGCCCTGAAACCGGAAGTAATATTCCTGGAAGCTGTTCGAGTGTTGAAGAAAAAATGTCGCAGTTTTATCGATGAAATCGAGGCGGAATAAACAAAACATTTACTCCCGTGTATAATTTAGTTATGTGTGTCAATATATATAAATATATGTAAGTAATTATATATAGCTTGATAATAGGTTAAGCTTGGTACATTTAAAAATTGCGTTTTGACTTGCGCTTCAAGATCTTAAGTCTGAATTCGGTGAGCACTACCTGCAATCGCTCCTGGCAGAGCAAAGCATCTTCCAGCTGAAATGACAATTTAATAAATATTAAAATCAGAATAGGACCATCTATCAGCTCACCTCCATGTGATTCAGTTGTAGTGAAACGCTCTTGCCGAACAGATCGAATTCGCTAATAATATTATCGTCAGCCAGATTGTCTTCCTGCATTTCATCAATTTTGAACTCTTGTATGGTTTCAGGCTTAACATCTTGCTCCATTTCTGTGTCGCTAATTTCCTGTAGATATTGCTGCTCCATATCATCATTGCCCAACAGATCTTCTAGTATCGAGTCATTGGAGCATGTGTCTGGCTCCAAGGGAACCTGCTCAATGCCCTCAGACACTTTGTCCGATTTGCCGCGTTTGATGATCTTTGGCTTTGGTTTGGTAGCGAAAAGAAACTTTTGTGGCATTTGCTTTGGCTCCTCTTTTATGACGGCCTCCATCTTAATGGGAATGCTCTGCAAGAGCAGAAGATGAATTAGGGGGGCTAATTGTTGGAAAGTGCCAATGGCTGTTCGCTTACCTTTGACCCGAGCTGATGGCTTTTGAACGCCTTTTGATGCTTGGCCGTATTGTGATGCTGTTTAATGGATGCAAGACGAGCCAATACATTGGCGTCGCATATTTTGCAATGAGCCGAGTAGCCATCGTCGCCACGGCAAAGCCACTCGGAAAATGACGGAAATCGTTCCCAATCTTCGCGATATTTTTGATGGTACAGCCTGCGCACTTTGCTCATGGCTTTTGCCTCTGTAGGCGATTGTTGTGTTCTTTTTATATGAGCAATCGTGCTGCAACTATTGTCAGACGTGGTATTAGCGTTTATTTTGTTTTGAATAAATAGCGCCAAATCCTTAAGTTGTGTATTTTATTTGGTAATTCTTCTAGTATTTACATAAAAAATAGACCAAAACAATAAATGCTTAGTGCGACCACGTACCGACAATGCGTAAGTTGCCAAACAAAATTATAATTTTAATTACAATCAAATACCGAAAATACCATATTTGACATATAGTATGTATACACTGACATCTAACCAATAACAGTTACAAAAAATGTTAACTGGGAAAAGTTATGTTAACTCAGTCACAATTTAACCTTAAAAAGTATACGCATTTTTTTTTATTATAAACACAAACTGAAAAAAGTATGTATACTGGAAATAAAAGTAAAGTACGAAAATGTTATGGTATTTTAGAATAAGAAGAAAAATTGGTGGGGGAAAAGAGCCCCTAGGGGGTGTGGTAATTTGGGGGTGGGGGGGTTGGGGTTGTTTTATGTTTTAGTTTGGTTAAGTGAAGTTAGCAGTAGCGACCTATGTTAAAATATAAATATTATCAGTAAGGATTTTGATAACATCTCGCTGTGGTCACACTGTCCTGTACAGGGTGATACATTTTAAAGGGAATCAATACAGCGAAAATGCCGGCGAAAAGGTAGGCGGCTTAAATTTGGATTGCTTACCTGTTTATTGAAATTATTCTTATTCCTGCAGAGCTTGGCGTAAGCTAGTGAAAAAGCAGCAGAGACAACGGCGCCGGCAGAGACAAGCGCGAGCGCGGGAGAAAGAGGAAGCATTAGAAGAAGAGGCATTGAAGGCAAAGCCCGAGTATGAGGCGTGGTTGAAACAACAAGCGGAGCTTGAAGAATTCCAGCGCCTGGCCACTGAACGCTTAAGAGCAGAGGAAGAAGAAGCCTGGTTGCGTCGGGAAGCCTTGGCTCAACGTCAATTCCAGATCGATAGAGCTAAGCGTGCACAGGAAGAGGCGAAACTAGAGAGCTTACGATTGCAGCAAGCAAAGGAATTGGAGGAAGAGCTGGAGAAGCAACGGAAAAGGCGAGAAGAGAGTAAAAGACTGGCTGAACAAGCCGCAGCGGAGTTCGAGGCAATGCTGCAACGCATGCAAGAGTATATGGATGACTCTGAAGAGCGCACGCCGCCAGCTGAGCTGCGCCGTGTGGTGGAAACAAATCCTGCAGAGAAATTGTGCGAGTTCTATACACGCACAAATTGCTGTCGATACGGCAACAGTTGCACCTTCAATCATCGTCGTCCCATGCTGGCAAAGATCTTATTAATACGCCACTTCTTCACACACCCACTGCTAAAGGTGGGTGAGACGCACAAGGAATATGCGAGCACAGATGAGCACCTGGAGCTGACAGAGCAGGACTTACGTACTGAGTATGATGAGTTCTTCAACGATGCGATTGGTGAGCTGGAAAAGTTTGGCAAAATCGTGAATTTTCGCGCAGTTCGCAACACATTGCCCCACCTGAGAGGTCACGTATTTGTGGAGTACGCGCAGGAGCGGTTCGTACTAGTGTTTATTTATTATATTACATTTATATTAATATATGTATTACTTAGCTTTGCACTGCGCGCCTTTGTTAATCTGCAAGGACGCTACTATGCATCCAGGCGCCTTCAAGTGGAGTTCTCCAATCTCAAAGGATGGCGTGGTGCCGTATGCGGTACGTGAAGCGCATGTCATGAGACGTATCCTTTGCTAAAACCAAAAAATGAATCATACTCTTTTACATATTTTATATGAAGTCTGAAGTTTTAGTCGAGACTCTTAATCGTCCGTTTAGAACTAGCTTTGTACACGATAGCGCACCTTATAGTTACTTCATTTATAGCTTTCCATATTCTTTACTCCACTTATTGCTTGTCTTAAAGGTTTGTCCTTAACACGCAAATGTCCCAAAGGCTACAGCTGTGGCTATCTCCACCTATTTCGCAATCCAAACAATTTGTTTAACAGTAGCTTGGAGCTCTACGATACGCCAAAGAGCACACGCTCTAGCAGTAAAACGCCTACAAACAGAATAAGCAGGTAAGGAAATAAAATATTGAATATGATTGATAGTAAATTTTGTATTCGGTTTTAGTTGGCATGACAATGGACGGGAATGTCGTAACTGGCGCTGGTCGGAGAGTCCCGAGCTGGAGCTTAAGCATGACAAATCTTCAAGCAACAGTGCCAAGAGGCAACAAAGCAATGAGCGAGATATTAAATGCAAATCTGATAGTAGCAGGAAACGCTATCATTCCAGTCGAGACTCTGGCCGCCATTCTAGTCAAGAATCTGAACCACATAGCAGTGGAGACTCTGTCCGAGATAGCAGTCGAGACTCTAGATTACATCACAGTCGAGATGGTGGCCATCGCAGTCGCAGTAGAAATCGTTCCACATCAAGCCGTGAACACGTTTCCAAAACGGATTACAGTCGCTCCCGCACACCGCCACGTCGGCGTGTCAAATAAACCAAAGTATATACGATAATATTTAAATAATTAATCAGTTTTTAATGAATTTTTACAACATTTTATTCAATCTCTTTGTTTTTTTGCACGGCAATAGAATAGGTGAGTTTTGCTTTTCATTTTCTTTCTTTCTATTTTAAATAAGAGATTTTTAGGGCGTGATTATTCGTACTTAACAATTTTTTTTTTTATATAAATACAATTTGTAGGAAAATGTATAGTCGTGTAGGATTGGCAGTTACGAAACGAGAGAAGTGGTGAATTTTAGGCATCTGTCTATATATGTGTGTAGGTGGTAAGATCGGGGGTATTTATAAATTCTAAAGTCTATTTGTATTTGCATTCGTCGTACACATATTTAAACAAGAATTATACAAAAAAAACTCATTTTAGGGAGTATTATAATAAGTAGCTATAAAATTACACAAACAATACGAAGATAATGAACATCTTATAGACGAATGCCCGGATTTGTGGCCGCCACATAGCGCAGCAGCTCCTCGTTATCCTCGCAGATGACGGGCTTCTCATGGTAGCAGGCAACGTCGTGCCATGCGATGCCATCGTTGTAGACATTGTTCAGCACGGACAGACACTGCTCCTTGGTCTGGTTGATGTCATATTCAGCATTGTCGGGCTGTGGACGCTTCTTGTGGCCGGTCTGCGACCAGGGATTGTAGCCCCAGCCCTGTGGAATGCGGTTGGTGGCCTGGATCTTCTCGCGGGTTGCGGACCAGAACCATCCATAGATGTTCTTGGGCTCCAGATCTGGGCGGTTTTCGCAACCAGCGAAATCGCAAATGCGGCCAGCGGTCCAGATGTATGGGACATCGTTCTGTTGAATGACACGGAAGATCAGGTTGTTCTTCTCTTGGGTCTCCAGGGCGACCAGATCCATGCAGTATTCGCGGCACAGGTTACGGCCATCCAACCAGTCGACCTTCCTGTTGGCAAGCGCCGGCACGTGGGTGCTTAGGAACATGTTTTTGCCGCGGTACGAGAATTCCTTGGGGCCTGCAAAGAGAAAAACAATTAAAGGAAGTGTTCAATAGCTGGTAGTCGAAGGTGTAGTTCGTGAGGCCCTGACGATTGGTTGTCTACCTCGTGGATTGGCAAAATCATGCCACGGCTGCTTACACAACTTCCCCCTACTTTAAGTTGCGCAATCTTTGCTAACAATTTATGCAGCAAGCTGTTGCTGTTGCTGATGCTTCACCTCCTCCTCTTTCTCGTCTTCATCCGTCATCGTCGCCGCGTCGTCTGCCTGCCCGCTTTCCTTTGTCTGTGTGTCAAAAGGTTTTCCATTTTGCCAAACAAAAAATTGGTTAGGCCAACAATGGAATTCCCCCCCTACGCTAACTCCAGCTCTGCCTCGTCCATCTCCTCCCGCTTCAACGGCTGCTGCTCTCTGAAACTTGTTTCACATGGCTGACTCCCTGAGCTGCCACCGTTGCGGCTACTGCAGTGCATTTGATTAGCTGCTGCGTTGCTTTTGTTTTTGTTTTTGTTTTCTGTTTATTTTGGCTTTTATTTTTTTAACGCGACCGCCTGCGCCACGCCTCTTGTTGCCACCATTGAAGCTGTTGCTGTTGTTGTTGCTGCTGCTGCTGCTGCTGGCGGCACGCGTCATTAGGCGCGCTTTAAGCGGCTTTAAAGCTGCCATAGCAGCAGCAGCAACGGCAACGCCAACGTCAGCTGCCGTCACTTTTGCAATTGCCTCTTGCCTGTTCGTTCGTCCGTCCGCCGTCAACTCAAATCAGCTTAACTCTAACATAATGACCTTATTTGCCATTGTTTGCACATTATTATGATCATTTGGGCCGATGCTGCCAGACTGCTGAAATTTCCTCACATTACAGGTCAAGGCAATAAAAAAGTCCCATTAGTGTGCCCTCTTCATCCACATTTCCTGCATGCAGTTTGAAAAATGAAAATCATACAAAAATAGCCAATTGCATCACTGCCAAACAACTTCCCAAAGTAGATAACTATTTGTATATATGTAGACATCTATACAGAATCTCGATCTTAGAAAATCCGTTTTGAAATGTAAATTAAAAAAGCAAGCACAAGCGCAAGCGCAAGCAGTTTGCATGCTTGAAAGCTGTTATTAACGAGCATCGACGCCGTCTGTATCAGGTAATTAAGTTTGAATAGTTAATTAGTTTAAGTTAACTTAAGTTGTGCTTGAATAACTGGAAATTTCTAAAGAGATGAAAGATCTAAGCCATAGCAACGGCACAAAACTGGCTGTGCAACTTTATGGGCAGTCGCACTGACGTTGTTGCCCAAAAAAACAGAAAAAAAAAAAACAGAAACAAAAAAACTAACAAAAACTCAACAACAAAATTGTTAAGCTGCATTTTCAGTTTTAAACGGGATGCACACAAATGTATGCATTCAGCTGTATACGTGTGCCGCCTAATTAGTGCCAACTGCTAACTGTGTTCATTAGTGTACCGGATATGCAGCGATGACGCTATTGTTTGAATTTAACATCTAACATCTAGCTGTTGCATTTTCGCAATCTCTTCGCCGTCACTTTGCTTGAGTCCCACCGTTTGCCGTGACTTGCAGTTTCCCGTGTGCGCTGGGCAGCACTGGCAAACGCAGTGAGGTGGCAACGCTCGCCTCGTTCAACTAAAGTGAAGCAAGGAAAGTGCGTAGCTGACCAAATGCAGTGCCAAAACAAAAGACGATCATGGATCACGTCAGCGACCTTCAGCTGCCTCGCACCGCCCCCGACCTAACACAATTAAATATATTGTAATTGCTGTGGCTGTGGCACACACCTACACGTCGTATTGCCAAACAAATTCAAGTGCAAACATGGGCGCTATTTGATATTCTTCTAACGTTTCACACTTTTACTTTTTGCCACACCGCCAACCGCCAACCGGCAACCAGTTAAGGTTAAAATATGTGAAACGTTTATACATATGTATGTATATACGGTTTATTTAAATCTATTTATACTTACGGCTAGCGCACTTGGCTGGCACTGGCAGGGAGAGGAAACGACCCGGCTTGGTGCCTGTGGTTGTGGTGGTTCTGCCCTTTTGCGCAGCGCCACAGGCAGCCACAAGGCAGAAAGTCGCTAACGCCAAAGTGACTTTCATCTGCAAAGAAGAAAATACCAAAAAAATGTGAGTAATGACAAATGCTTTTCAGTTTTATTACGTATACCACAGTGCGTATACGGAATGCGGTTTAAAGTTTGTTTTGATTGCGTGCCGTTGCGCATGCGTATGTGTGTGTGTGTGTGTGTGTATTGGCTTATCGAAGATGTAACTTGGTGCGCATGGTTTTTATGTCAAGGATGCATTGGTGCCAGCCAACCGGTTGCCCGAGGCGTTTCGGCCACTGACACACTGCCTCAGTGACGACGACGACACTTGAAACTTTATTTTTATTGTAGCTTAGCATCGAGCAACGTGATCAGCAACAACGGCAGCATCAGCAACAGCAGCCACTTTGCCATCGTCACATTATTCATAAATAAAAATTCATTTAGCATCTGCTGCAAACATGTTGATTACACAAGCAACAAGCTAAGCCAACGTCCACTCAGTCTGACCTTAACTGGTTTTATTGACTTTTGTATTGGGTTTTTTTTAGTGCTTTTAATTTATTTGTGTTTTAGTATTTTTTGTGACGCTGGCTAGAACCTTCCACGTCTTTTGCATATAGATTGGGCAACGCTTCTCTTCCTTATGCATAACAAGCGATTTGCTAATGCAATGCCATCAATCAAAGCTCAATGTCTCTGTTTGAAATTTTGCATGTTAATTTGATCATCCATATGCATGTATGTATATACAATACAATATAATGCTATTGCTTGTGTGTCGATCTTTATCGGCGGCATATTTATGAGCTGGGCAACCCCTGTCACTGGTCAGAGATTTGGCAACATAAATCATTAGTGGTCCATCTTAATGATTGCAGCTGCCGCAGGGCTTATCAGTTGAAAAATTCGACTCGATTTCGAATTCCAAAAGTTGCGCTATCGATTATTAATTTGAATTTTTGAGTGCTTTAAAGTGAAAAGTTGAAATAAGCGACACGCCCGCCCATTCCCTAATCGATGGACATTTGGACACAGTTGGGAAACTTGCATTTCAATATCTCTCTCTCTGTGTGTGTGTTTGTGTGTGTCCGCACATTTTCGTTATTTTAAGCTGCATTTTGTAATTTGACTTAAGGCGCTTGCTTATTGACTTTCGGGCTTTTGTCTTGTCTCGTTTTGTCTCATGCATGTTAATCAATATCAATCAGCCCGTAAACAAAAGTGATGATGCATTTAATTATAGATACATATATGTATGTATGTCCACATGCATACATACACATATGTAGACACATGTTAATTTATGTGTAGGTATGCGCCCTTTTATGACTGCTGGGCAAATAATATGCTTGCCAAGTCGGCACACACATTATTTTTCTCGCTTTTGTTTTTTTATATAATTTATGCATGTAATTTTTTGTTTTTTTGTTTGCTTGGAAGTTTCTTTGTTGCAAGTTGCGCAAAAGCTTCCAAAATTTTAACTGCATTTGCCATGATTTTCAGTTTTTGTTGTCTGTTGAAATTTTTGCTTTGTATGCTTAGAGTGACTAAGAATTTATAGTTTGTGGCTAACAAAAGACTGTGTCAACGAACTTTGACTGTAGATTGAAGAAATCCAATTACAATAGACATTAGTTTTAGATGGGCCAATGAACTGCTGCTATACAAATGACTTAAGCAACAAACTTGATTTTTACAATCAATCAAATGAGAATTTATGATTAATGAAGGAAAGCAATTATAAATAGATATTGTATAAATTGATTATTTTGATGATTTGAATAAGTTTTAAATTTGCTTTAAATAGATTTTTATTTTGATTATTATTATTATTTTTTTTACAAAAATCTAAATTCATTTATCAATGATATATTTTGTGCACATTTTTGAGCTGTTCCATTTTGAAATATATTCAAAGTTTTTCATTTGTTAAGTCTTTTAATCCATATAAGTTGTCATATCCTTGCTTAAAGGAGCAGCACTTATCACTTTCGATGTGGTTGAAACCAACTCGGTATGTCAACTCATTTAGCACGTTAAATGTTTATGGCACTGTCGCATTAAGTCCTTCAATATATCACACACACACACAATCTCACTGAATATCCTTGAACGCGCCTGCCTGCCTGCTTACCTTTGATTTGTATTTATTTGTTTTCTTATGCCACAACACTGTTTCACTAATTCCGTTCTCTGTGGTCCAATTCAGACTCCGCTGCTAGCGTCGGAGACAAAAACCAGACGAGACAAGACCAGACGTAAATGTGAATAGCAACGAATATTCAGGCAGCAGTTCAGCCGGCTTTTATACGTTCCAATTGGCAAAATGGGCGGCTGCCACACCCCCGATATTAAAAATACACACCATCAATATGAGAGAGCCAAAAGAGAGCCGAGTATAGTGCAGCCCGAACTTTTTTACACAAAGCTTGCGCGCTCTCACACAGAGCTCCATCGCTTGTTCTCTCTCTCTCTCTCTCTCTCTCTCTCTCTGTGTGTGTGTCTCTCAGCTATAAGCTTGGCTTTGGTCTTGGCTCGTCTTCGATTGGCTTCGCCTTTGTTCGCTCTCTTTCGCCGCAGTCGCCGCACATTGATTCGCATCTTGATTTGGCAGTTATCATAACTCAGTTAGTAGTTAAGATGATGTGCAACTTTATGGCCAGCAAGAGCTAACAAAAATAGCGCAGAGATTTTATAAATCGAACAATCGGAATCACAAACAATAATTTATTTAAATAAATTAGTTCAATTGTTTGTTTCTATTAACGTGCAGCGTTGCACTGTGCAATGCGGACTCAAAAAGAAAAAAAAAAAATATATATATATATATAGTAATAATAATAATAAAATAAAATAAAATAAATAAAACTGTAAATGAACTTAGAACATCTTTCAGACAATGACAACTTTTGTCTATAAATATTTATATAGCCAGCAAATCGCGATACACCGCGCGTCAGCTGGTTAGTTCCAGGCTTTGCGTTTTAACAGCAAAAGTATTTCAATTGAACTCTCTTTTATTTTGCTTAAAGTAGAAATAAAATATAATACAAATATATATATATATTTTTTTTTTAATTTTGAAAAATGTTAAGAATTATAGATCATCAGAATAGTAAAAATTCAGCAAAAATTTAAATGTAAAAAAATCTGTTCAGCAAAAATATTCCGATTTTTTGTTTTTATTTTCAACAATAATAAATAGAGATTTTTTATATGAATTTTTAACAAACGTTGCGCCATTCTCTTAACGCGCAGTGTATATCTGATTTTTATTATTATTCGCTCTTCGGTTTTTCGCTTTTTTCTGCGAATTTTATTTATTTACTTTTAATTTAAAGCAAAGTTTTGTTTGTTCTGGCGCTGTGGCTGCTGTTAGGAGAAAAAAATATCTGTAGTACGATCATTTTAATTTTTTTAATAGCTATTCTTATTGTTGTTGCTATAGTTGTTGAGTGCCTGGCACTCGAAAACAAATGCCGTGTATTTCAAAATTTATGCAAACACTTGGCGCACCTTTTACGCATCATTTTGACAACGCGATCCACGACGGCTGCTGCTATATCAATTTGTCAAGTGTTGTTGTTGTTGCTGCTGCTGCTGCTGCTGGGCCTTGATCTTGAAAAGCCTTTCGAAATTGTCGCCGTGGGCTGTTGGCTTCCGCGCGGCAGCTCATCGCACGCGCTCAGAAAAAGAGCAGAGGCTCAAGCAGAAATATTTGTTTTTCATTTTTTGATTTATTTAGCTTTGGATTCGCTCATTTCGATTTTTGTTAATTTGGTAATTGCCATGTGAATGAACTGGCTAAGGATAAGAAGCAATCGATTTGGCATTTGATCTCATAAATAAATTCGTCTGGTGCTTGGCGGTGCCAGCCGGATCTGTAGCGCTCTCAGATCAAATTCTCAACAACAAATAAAAGCGAAGCAAATGAAATTTGACATTTATTTGCTTTGGTTTTATTTTCGCTCATAAATATGCAAATTTCTATAAATTTAGACACGCTTGATTATGTAATTTACGGAGCTATTGGCTTTAGCCCGGCCGCCCGTCAAATAACTGGAATTTGGCTTATATTTGGTTAATGTCTTTTTTTTTTATAACCAGAACTCATTTAAGTTCTTCAATTGGGGTATGATGCGCTGTGGCGCCGTCGAACGCATAAACTTTTTTTATATTCTCGATTCGGTTTAGTAGCTGAGTTGATTTAAATCTGTTTTGTTGATATCTAATCATATAAATCTGACTGTTATGGATTTTGTGTGGGAGGCTGTCCCACTGAATGCCTTTTTTTCTATCCCTATGTCTGACAATCAGTCTTTTCCATCCATCTATCTTCTCTGTACGTCTGTCTTATCTGTCCGTGTTCTTTCTCTATCCGCCTGTCTTCTTTGTCTGTCTTCTCTATTCGTCTGTTTTCTTCGCCTGTCTGTCTGCCCATCTGTCTGTCCATTTGGCTATCTGTCTTTCTGTTTGTCTGCCTGTCTCACTGTGTGTCTTGCATTATGGCTCTCCGTCTCTCCGTCTGTTTGTTACGGCATATAAAGTCGTCCATCAAACCAAACACAATTACGCAATTCTTCTAAAGCACACACCGTTCACTTTACAGTTAATCGATAACTTTTTTCGATAATAATCGATATCCGCTTTAGATATTTGCGCATATCTAACAAGTTTAGAAGTCATTCATTTTGGTTTGTAGACTATTCGAGGGAGCAATATGAAGTGCTCCCATTTATGAATACCATCCAAAATTGACCGCAAAAGTGAAATTAAAAGAAATTTCAAATAGAGAAAGTTATTCTAAGGCACATTTCAATGAGACCCAAACAGAAGTCAAAGCGAACATATCATTATATATAGTTTCTAGTAAGTTTGGTAAGAAGAAATAAATGCATAAGGCATTTCACCAAGTCTTGGAGCATTCTGTCTTCAGTCAGTGGAAGTACAAAGCTGGTCGAATCAATTTCATATCATCCATGTTAAGTTTGATGTCCTCAGCTGCCAGCAAGCATTGCTTTCTGCTTCCCTGTTCTTCAGTTTTCTATATGTACAGATTCGATAAACTTTGAGTTTACTTTTAGTTTCCTACTCAGGCCCCTCTCATTCCCAGTTGTTTAGATAAAAGCGAGATCATTTCAATCAGCAGCTCATTACAAAGTTCAGGGTATTTTCTAGTCAGTCATTGCCAACTAAAGCACACAAACTTGGGTTTTTTTTTTATATTTATTTCTCAGGTTCCTCGGGTTCAAGTTTGTATAGTTTTGTGGCTAAAAATCCTTTTTAATGGGCTCAGCCAAGGCATTGACATTTTGGCCAGCTGAACTGCTGACACGAGTGCCAGCACCGACGTTGACCTTATGGCCAACAACAGCAACAACAACAACAGCAACAACAACAACAACAGCAGCAGCAGCAACTGATGGCTGACTGGCTTCAATTTCTGTTGTCTGCTAATTGACCATGAAAAGATAACTAGTATGCACATATATATACATATATACACACATCTCTATTTGCATGTGTATGTGTGTATGTGTGTGGTTTTTGTTTGGGTGGCGCCATTGTTTGCCATTTAGTAGCATTTAATAGAAAAACAAATTTATTGAGCGGATTCGCAGGCCTCTCACGTGGCCCCTCGTTTCCACAACAACAGAGGCCATCAGAGTCTTGGGACAGACCCAGTTTTAACAATATTTTGAATTACCTATTTCCACTGCCAGCTATCAGCTGTGCTGCGATTGTACATTTTAATTAGTCTTATTGATATATTCAACCACCCAAGGGGCGTTTCTTCTCTTAATTGGGTCAACACAAATTAGCATGAGTTTCGTATTAATCGTAGTTTTAGCCAACTTGTGCTAAAAATCTGTGCGAATTCCGTTTGCCATTGCACTAATTTGTACTCTTGATGATGCTGCTGAGGCTGACACTGGCTGATGCTGTTTTCGTCTCAGTTCTCAGGCATTTGCGGAAGTCGGCAATGAATTGCCAATAGATATTGATTTTGCTTAGATTTTTGTTTTGTTTCCTATTTTTGTGTGCGAAGCACGCAATTTATTTAATTATATTTTAGATAAATATACCCTGTATTTCTACTAAAGATGCCTCTGATTCTCATTCGTTCAATTTCAGTTTTCATAAGTGAAACTTATATTTTTTTTTAAATATTTACTTTTTAATATTTTTTATTTTTATATTTATTACTTTCAATTATAAACAAATTCGACATTTCTCCACAAATTTAGCATTTATCCCCAATCTCATTTTTGAAATCGGTTTTTCCATTCACCAGTTCCGGTTTATGTGAACTAATCGTTCATGAACCCTGATTGTCATATAAATAAGCTCACATTTTGATTCACAGTTTTGACGTTTGAACCGAGTTTTTATACATATATGTACTTAACTTACATTTTCAGCTTCACATTCATGAACTCATTTTGTGGTTCGGTTTATAGCAAACATTTATGTTTATAGCAAGATTTTTAAATGAGATTTTAACTATGCAATTCTATTAGGTTTTCCATAGTATGCATTATAAACGAAGTCAAAGCCATTTTTAGAAATTTTTTTTAATTTTACGATTTATTTATTGGGTGATTCAAACACTTTGAAGCTATTCGACTAATGGAAATAACTTTTATTGCTATAAGACAACTTTTGTGTATGGCTAAAAACAATTAGGTCTCAATATAATACAACCAATTTAATTCCTAGAATTTAAGATTGATTGCTACAAAGCCTTAAAAGTTTTGAAGCGCATTTTTCAAAGTCCGAAAACTCTTCCAAAATCACTTTAATTTCAGCATATATTAATCTTCAGTGGCATGATTTAGATTTCCCCATAAATGTATAAAAAACCATACAAAAAAAAACAAAGTTATTAATGATTGTGCTCCACGAAACTCGGTCTGTGCTAATCTGCGTCAATTAGGCCTGCGTCAATTTTTGACCATCTCCTACACGAACGCTTAAGGAACTAAATCGTCATCGAACAAAAAGAGCAACTGGAATGTGTATATGTATGTGTATATGTGTATATATTGGACTGGTTTTTGGTACGTCACACCATCTATCAACTAGTTAACTGAATTGCATAATATTTTGTAGAAATTAGTAAGTCAAATATTTATTGAATCAATACGAAGAGCCGACTGTAAAACACGTGTCAACGAGCGCAGAGTGGTTCTAAGAGAGCCATGGATTCCAAATTTGTAGACAGCAAAGTAGAACTGTATGAAACAGTGGAATTGGATTACAGTTTCTTGTAGAGTGAATTAAGCATACAGAATAGAAATAAATCAAGAAATAAGCAAATGAAATAAAAAACAAATTTGTTATGTATAACACTGGAATCGAAAGTGAAAGAGTATTTATTTAATTTTAATACAAAATATGAGTGCATTTAATGTGTGTGGAACAGTGGAATTAGAATATATGGAATAGAAATGGATATAGATGAAGTCTGCATTCAAGAAATAATTGAATTAAAAATGTGAAAGAGTATAAAGACAAATTTACAGTGATTAACATGGAAGAGTGGAATTGAGATTGAATGTATATATAGAAGATATTTTTGTATATTTATGTGTTTGGCTAAGAGCCTCAACCAAGTACAACTATATAAGAAAATGCTTTAAGAAGTTCGCATGCGTGTGAGACAGTGGAATTGAAACTGGAAATTTGATTTATTGTGCAGCTCATGCGATAGATATAATGACTTATCATCTTGTTAACTCTCAAATGATGCAATGTTTGTGTTTAATGTTTTTTCTGTTAACACCTCTGCGGATGCTGCAGTTGTATTATGATTTTTTCTTCGCACTTCGTTTATTGCATCTGCTGCATAAATCAACATCCGCTGCTGATGTTATTGTTTTTTTGTTTTTATACCCTAAACCCATTTTCAATGGGAAATAAGGGTATAATGGTTTTGTTGAAATGTATGTAACGGGCAGAAGGAGGCGTGGCAGACCCCACAAAGTGTATATATACATATATATATTTGATCAGGGTGACGAGCTGAGTCGATTTAGCATTATTCGTCTGTCTATTTCTTCTAAGTATTCCCTCTATATATTTCGAAGTATTTCTTCCAAGTATTTCCGCTAAGTATGCTTTACTTATTTCCTTTACGTAGTTCCTCTACGTAATTCCACTACGTAGTTCCTCTACGTAGTTCCTCTACGTAGTTCCACTACGTCTGTAATGCTTAGCACTGCGCTGAACTACTGACTCCCAGCAGGCCTGGACGACTGAAGACTGACTGAAGAAATGCTGCAGCTGCTGCCCTTTATATAGGGCCACTTTTACTCAAGCACTGTCTCTACCAAATATTGAGCGCGACGGCAGGTAGAACTCGTTGCAGTCGAGCTTCAAGTGAGCAATGGGAACGCTCTCTGCTGCTGTGAGCATTCTAGCTTCGTTTTACCTAAATACTAATACCAAATGAGTACTGCTGCATACACATAGACAACTTTAGTGATCTTCTGCACTTCTTCTCTCCTTGCTTTTACTTTTACTCAAGTACTGTGCCTGTAAGATGCCTGTTCATGCGTGTGTGACTATGTATGTCTATGCATGTGTGCTTCTTTTGTAAGCAGAAAGACGCGAAGCATTATTGAAATATCAGTTCTCCGTGGGGTTCAGGGGATTTCCTAGTCGAGCAGTCTCAAGTCTAAAGCTTTCTTACTTGTTTGTCTTGTAGTTTGCAATTTTAATCATTTTCGATCTAGTAGCCGGTTTATGTTTTTATTTTTCAATTTTTGCTTACATGCATTTCCTGCGCTTTGACCTTGGCTCTCTTCCACGAATTGTTGGCCAGGTTACTCACTCGCATTCCGTTTCGCAGTAACCCTGATTAAAGCTAATCATGGCACTTAAAACAAGTAACAATTCTTGTTAAACTCTGTTTAACTCTGTCTCCCTCTCTCTCCCTCTCTCTTTGCTGTGTTTTGCATGCAAATTAGTCATACGCCCCGTAGGCTGTTTGATATTTCATTTCGATTTCTTTGATTGACTTGCCAAGTCGTTGTTGTTGCTATTGCTGTTTATGGAAGCTAATGACCTTCAGTGACTAAGCAGCTGATCTGGCATAGATGTCAGCTCGATCAGCTCATCTTTAGCAAAACTACAATGAGGCGGCTTCATATAACAATTTACATAATTTGATGCATGTGTGACATAAATGTTGAAAATGTTCAACAAAAAGACGAATTTAAAGTCGATCAAAAGCCTCAAGCACGGAAGACCCCTTCAACAGCATCAACTGCCTCTTCTACCTCTTCTTCTTCTTCTTCTTCGACGTCAGTTCTGCTCGAAACTGAAATTGAAGCTTCCGCGATAAGAAAAAATACAGCAATATAAAACTGAAACTCAACAATGAAGATGCTAATTGCCAAGAAACTAAACCAAGCACAGACAAAAACATATATACAGATATACAATATATGTATGTATGTATGTATAGTTATAATCAATCTATTTAAACAACACCAAATTTGTAGTTATAAATAAAACAAGCAAAGATCCAGCCAACTCGATTGACCTTAGTTTGAATTATTGTATTGCATTGAATGGATTTATATCGCATCACATCGCATCGCAACGCAACGCATTAAGTTGAAACGAATGGAATTGAATGAATTGAGAATTGAATGGAATTGGATTAAATTTTTGACGCTTCGATTCACAATTCACAATCTTGTGGTTTGTGGTTGCTTCTCTGCTTCTGCTTCTTTATGTTTTTCTTGATTAGTTGGCTTTTAAAGCTAAACTTAGCTTTATAGGCTCTACAAATAATAATAATAGAAATAATAATAATAATCATTTATTGAACTGCAGCAGCTATCATGGCTTTTAAGTGTTTGGTTATTGTGGTTCGAAAATTTACTATCCATGTATGTATATTGTATATTGCTCAAGGTGCAGCTAGTTTTATCAAATAATAAAACAGCAATTTGCTTGTCTCTTTTTTTTATGGCTCATAGATCAGTTTTATATTTGATTTCTTTTTCACTTTTTTTTTTTTTTTTGAGTACAAATAAAATTATGTATAAATTTATTAGATTTTAAACAATTCTTTTTTTATTATTAAATTTAGTTCAGTTTATTTACATATTGAATAATTTATATACTTATTTATGCATATGTGATGTATTTGCATTTATTTTATTTTTGTATTACTTATAATATTATTTTATTTAATATGTTGATTTTTTTCATCACACATGCATTAATATTACATTAAATTACTTTATTATTTGGTTTGAACAATTCTAAAAACATAGACTTATTGTCTAATGATCTGGACCTTGGCCTTTAAAAACTGATTTTTCCCTTATTTGTTTGTTTTGCCTTGCCTTTTTGTTTTGTAGATTAACATTTTATTTAGCGAACTTTATAATAAAACTATAGGAATATAGGCTGGATTTGTTAATTATAATTAACATGTTAATAATCAAATTAATTTTCAATTTTAAGTCTTAACAGTTTTTAAAGAACTTCCCTTATTTGGAGGGGGGGGGATTTGAAATGTTGGGGGAAAAAAAAGGGACCGGAAAAAAAGAGGAAAAAAGAAAAAAAAATTAGCAAAGGTTATATAATTTTTTTTTTGGATAGTTTTTTTATTAGATTATTAAAAAAAAAACAAATATAGAAAATATAGGTTCGGAAAAAAAAAAGTGATGGAAATTATTAATGTTGGTGGGGGGGGCAAAAAATAAAGGAAAAATAAAAAAAAAATAAAATAAATAGACATACAAAAAAAAACTAATGGAATGACCCTCGCAATATCAGTTGTATATATACATAAATATATATGTATATATGAATGTCTCTAGATCTGTTGAAGCGCATAGAATTTTTGTAGCATTAACATTGAGATGAGTTTTTTGGACTTGGAGTCAGAGTTGGAGGAGAATTGACGAGGAATGCGTGAAGGACGCGACGACAAGTAATTGCAATTTGTTATTTAAGAAGCTCTGGCTGGTTTCGTTTTTGTTTGTTTTTGTTTTTGTTTTCGTTTCGGTTTTTTGTCTGTGTTTAATTTTTGTTCAGTTTTTTAAATGCCTTTTTAAATGCGTTGCTGATGATATGAAATGTTGCCAAATGTGACCCCAAGAGGCAGCCGCTTATTCATTTACACATTAGTTGAAATTTACATTTTTTTTTTTACACACATGCGTGTGTGTGTGTGTGTGTGTGTGTAATTATGTACATTTGGTATGGCTGTTTCGTTTGTTTGTTTGCATTTTTTTTTTTTTTTTTTTTGGCAGCGGCTTTTGTCAAGCGACAACAAAAAGTGATTGGCAACAAATTAATCAAGACCTTGCCAAGAGACAAAACCAAGACCAACACCAATACGAGCAAAGGCAAACACACACACACACATACACAATATGCATAGATAAGCAGAAGAATCTAAAAAATATATATAAATCCCCAGCGATTGCAGACGAGCTGCAGCATCTGAAACATTACGCAACGCCAACAAAAAATGATTGATGTCTGCAATTTAGCGCATCTGTGTAAAACGACAGCAGCAATTGTTGCTGCTGTTGCTGCTGTTGCTGTTGTTGCTGTGACACAAAAGAATTTAGTGCCCAGGCACATTTTAAATTCGTCACGGAAAACGTGACAAAAATTTTCATATGCGAAAAATAGAAACAGAAACGAAAACGAAAATGAAAACGAAAATCGAATACATCTGAGCTGCATCTGAGTCTTCTGATTGTGATTGAGATGATTGCAACATTTTTGACACACATTTCACACACACACACACTGGCATACACACACACATAAAGCATTTAGAATCTTTATGAGCTTAAAAAACGTATCTTTTATGAATGAGCTCGTTCAGGTGACTTGATTAACTCAGAGAACTTCGCGACGATGAACAATGCAACATAAACAAGCCGCTGGCTAATTGCATAAGAGCAAACAGCAACAGCAACAGCAACAGCAACAACTACAGCTGCTACAACAATTGCTCATCATTCTAATCGTTGGCCATAAATCTGACAAATTATTTATATAACTGCGAGCAATGAAAGAAGAAGCAGCAGCAGCAACAGCAACAAAAAGTAGGTGTGTGCGGAATTACAGATATGAGCTAAGCAGCAAAGGGGCAGATGCGGATGTAACAAGATATTTGCTAAAAGCTGCAACAACAACAACACAGATTGGCTATAGAACATAGTGGAGATGGTTGCGTGAGCATTGGCTAAAAGCATTTAAATTTATATATATTTATTTATTAAGAAGAATGTAGAATGAGTAGAATGATGCAATAGAGTGCATAATATTCATATACAGTCTAAAAAGTCTTGAATACTGATTTGGTTAATTTCAAGAGCGAATCTGCATCACTCAACTGTACAATTCTTTAACTCTATAAATCTATCGATATATCACGCCATAAATTCATAAGATTTGGTAAGGCAATACAGCAGTTCAAGAGCTATAGACGCCGCAACAGACAATGGCATATGGACTAGATAATTTTAGATAAAAATCTATATAATTTACATATTGACTTTCTTCCTAATAGATAATAATTTTAGATAAAAGAGTGTATCTGGTAGTATTTCCTCACACATATAAACAATAATACATAGTATTAACTATAAATCTTAATATAAATTTATATACATATATTTTTGCTGAATATATTGATATTAGTTTTTTCTCACGCTGCCATCTCTACACATTATACATCATTCTATATACCCAGAAACCAACACACGGCCAGCTAGTGCAGAGGGTGTTGAGTGAATTAAGTGAATTTGCAATAAATAAAAAAAAAAAAAAAAACTAACTTTGCATAATTTGTCTGTGTTTTACATTCAGTATTTTACATCATCATCAGATGCCAATGGCAGCCAGGCAGGCAGTCAGTCAGTCAGTGTGCCAGACATTGTCGTGGAGGAAGTTGCATATTTATAAGCATTTTATTATTTATTATTATTTTATATAAAAATAATTTTTGTTTTTGTTCTGCTGCAGCTTCAGCTTCAGCTGTTGCCGCTGGCTGGGGCGTGTGCGCTGTCATGATTATGAAATCAATTGAACATATGTTTGGTCGCATGCTCTGGCCATAAATCAGAAATGCTTAGTCAGACAAAAACACACACCAACACATAAACACATACACCTATATGATGTATTACTTGATGAGAACAAAACAAAAGACTTAGGCAACGAACGCGCTGCCCATGTGCTCCCAATTGCATTATGTGCACTTTACAACACTGGCAGCTAGCCGTGGCTTGTTTATGTTTTAAGTGTAATTTAATTAAATTTGCGGAACTAGTTCTTTTCTGTTGAGTCAGCTTAATCAAAAATCATTAGGAAAGACTACAAAGAGAGAGAGAGAGAGAGAGAGAGAGTGAGCTAGTTGCTAAGATGTAGTAGTAAAAGGAATAGGGAATATTTTCATAGAAGTTCCACTACTAATTTTATACTATACTCTGTAGTATTTGTGGACTAAAAGAAAAGTAAATGCAAGTACGAGTATTAGAGGTTGCTTTAGTATGACTACTTTTAATAGTAATTCTAATAGTAGCGGAAGATTAATTACTAATACTACTTGAAATAGTTTATAAGAGTAGTGCAAATCATAGTCATAATGGCAATATATGCAAAAGAGATTAATAGCTAGTACTTGTACTTGTCAAAAACATTGAAACAGATAAATTCAATACGATTAGTTCCATAACAACAATTTCATTGAAATTGTATTTTATTATTATTATTTTTTATTATTATTTCAAGTTCACTGCTCACAAATATATTTAAATCAAACGTTTACAGATATATTTTTAAATCAAATGTTTACAAAACATATTTAAATCAAGCAGTCCATTGCCCTTAAGGCGATCACATTAATTTGATTTCTCAGATCAAATAAAATGAACATAAATAAACATAAAATATAGTCTGCCCAAAAAAAAAAAGAGGATATATGTATTATGTATTATTGATTGTTCAACTTGAGCTAATTCGAATCAAATTTATGCCTAAATTTCAAAGATTTTAATGGAACAAGTTTTGTTGCATTTTTTTTTTAAGTTTATATCGATTTGAAGCGAATGCGACATTTTTAAAATTCTACTTTCAGAACAACTTTTGAGCTTGAGCCGTGGAGCTTCATTAATTTCCTAAGTAAGTTTTCTGCTAAGCTGCCAGATATTAGCCCACGAGCAGACACACACACACACATGCACACACATTTATGCATACATATATTTGACTTGATGTTTTGATGCTTCCCACACTTGAGATGCGTCTGTTGAGATGGAGACCAATGACCCGCCGTGTGACCCAGCAGCCTTGGCTGCTTAACCAAAAAAAAACAAAAACTAAACTTTATAAAATGCTGAACAAATTAAGCAAACGCCAGGCGTTGCATGTGCAACAAGTCATGCAACAACAACAACAACGGCAACGGCAACAGCAACAGCATCAATAGCAACTGCAATAACTTGAATTTTGTTGCAACGCACATTTACCCCACACACACACACACACATGCACACACATACACACTTCTACTCATATAGAAACATACACATGTATATGCATGTATCTCCTCTCTTCCTTGCACTCTCTTTCGCCACCCATCTGGCTGTACTTACACATGCATACATGTATCTACTCACATGCACACATACAAAAGCCCATATGTATGTACTCTCCCTCCCTCTGCACTCTATCTCTCTCACTCGCACGTTCTGCCGCCAGCTGTCTGGCCGCTGTGTAAAGTTCATGGGTCGCTGCCAGCTGTTTTTCAGTTTCTACACTTCGCTGCTCTCCACTCTTCGCATTGCTGTTGCTGTTGTTGTTGTGGTTGCCACTGCGTTGCAGTTTTCGCTTAAGCTACACAGGCGCTTCAGGGTTGCCAGCTTTTTTTTTTGTTTTTTGTTTTTATTGACTGCGTCAGTTTGGTTGGCTTTTTTTTTGCGACCTCATCTGTCAACAGAATTAGAAGCGACAACAACAACAACAACAACAACCTGCCAGAGTTCAGTCGGGCATTTGGCCTACGGGATTTATGTACGCAGGCATCGAAGTCGAAGTAAAACACAACAAAAAATTGTTATTATTATTACATTTTTTTGTTGTTTCATTTTTTTTTTCATCTGCTAAAACAACAACAACAACTTGTCTGTCGACTTGTTGTACGCGGTCAAACAAGTGCACTTTAGAAATTGCTCATAAATCATAAAACTGAAACGAGCCAACTTATTTTTTTTTTTCTTCATTTATTTTTTAAAAATGTAATGGAAAAAAAAAACATTTTTCAATTTGAAGAAGTGCCAAGTACCTTGGCATTATAGTCATTGTCATTATCATTTATATGTGATTTTTATTATTATTAACATCGACTTACATTGAAATCTTAAGATATGTAAGCCGATCTTACACCTGAAGAAAATTATCAGAAATTGTTTTTGTATTTATTTAAAGATTTTTAACTTAATGAAAAATTAAGTGTAGCATTGCTAAAGAATTTTAATTGTCAAATTCTGTAATTGGGTCAGTTTTAAACTGCTTCATAGAGTAACCTATAAATTAAATGATATGGTAATTACGAAAAAAAAAAATTACTCAACAATTTCAAGAGCTTAAGAGACTATTATATAGTTATTAGTCGGTTGCGCCTCATTGAGGCTCTCAGTTGTTATTATTTTGCGTATGTAACAGGCAAAAGAAGGCGTGGCAGATTTCACTAAAACAATATATATATTTAAATATACAAATTTTCAAATAGTTGTCAAATATCTATATATTGACTTTATGATCGATTAGCATAAAGAGATATACTGATCAGTGGATCAATTAATTTATTATATGATCAGCTAATTCACGCGATCAGCAATAAACTATATAATACACAGCGTATATCAATTAGTAACTAATGAATTAGTTATAGTTATATTTACTATAAAAGCAAGATCTAATGAATTATAAGATTTTATCTTCCATATAATCAAAATCAACTCTGTGGCTATCAAATAATTATAGTAATTAATTTGAGGATCTCTCTAGAATTTTGTTAAGTGCATTTATTGCGTTATCTGTGTAGCCCCTTATCTGGCCGATCTGGCAGCAGCTCAAGGCTAAAACCTAAACGCTAACACAATGAGGTTTCTTTTTTAACCAAGCCAAGCGAAAGGCTTCTAATTTGTTAAGAGTCTGCTTCATTATGGCCGAAATGGATATGGATATGGCTATATGGCTATATGGTTATGGTTATGGCCAGCAATTAATGCATAGAGACTCGTGCCGACGTCAACGTTGACTGTGACGCCGACTGCGACTGCGACGGCGACTGCGAGGGCAACTTAGATTGTTGCTATATTGCGATTATGTCTTGGACAGCCGACTGAAGCTGCTGCTGCTGCTGCTGCTCATCTTCACAGCTCTGATTGCTGTTGTTGATGATACCAGTTTGCCTCAACCTTGGAGCAGCGACGACAACAGCAGCAGCAACAACAACAAATATGTGTATTTTTCGTACCCAGTACCAGAGCTAGTACCGAAAACGCCGTGAAGAGCACTTCTTGAGGCCCGTCCGGTTCGGTAGCAGCAGTGGATGCGGATGCGAAAAAAAAGTGAATGTAAAGCTAAAAACTAAAAACTACAAGATAAACAACAACAACAACAAGACCACTTGATGACGTTGTCCGCTATCCGCTGTCCGTTGTCCGAGCGCGTGACAGAACAATAAACTAGCTTTAATTTTGTTTGGCCAGGTGAGGGAGTGAGGGGTAGGTGTGGACAGGTGAGGTGCTGCATGTGACTGGCACCAACAGATATTTGAATTAGTTTCTTGAATCAACTAAGTTACAATTAAGAGATTTATATACATACTTATATACATACATATATCATCTATCTCTAATGGATCTTCGCTCTTCACTTTTCAATGAAGACTTTGCCATTGAATGATGCAAATTTGGTTCGAAAAGTCAACTCAATTGCACGCTTAACAGATGAATGATATGTGCGTTGGCCAGCTTAATAATTCAGAGGGTGATCAGACGCAATTGGGAATTCTAGAAACATAAATAAAAACATTAAATATTTTTATTTATTTTTATTAATTCTCTTATTTTAATTTTTCTATTTTTATGCCCTTATTGCCAATTACGCGTATCATTCTCAGCAAAGTTGTATATTACTGATACGGGTTGTATTATCAGTATGCTACAAATACTTTGAAAAAGTAAAAAAAAGAAGCTAAATTTAGATTATAATTTAAACGTTTTTTATCCGAACTCAAAACTCACACTTACTTAAAATCCTAACAGATTTGAAGTAGATTAATTAGATCTCGTCACATACATCAAAAATGTAAGCTAAGTATTTCCATGAGCTCGTTTTTAGCGCTTACATAACTTTTAATTAAGAGATAATTAATCTAAGCACGAGTCCAATTGGAGCTGCCCTCGACAACAGGCGCTTCTGATTGGCGAGCAAGACGAAGAAAAAGAGAGAGAATTGCAGAAGGAGAGAGCGAGAGGTAGCGGTGGGTAACGAGCTGGAACTCTTGTACATTTGCCGGCCGACCTTAGCACATGTGCTGAGACACTTTAAGCATTGAATTTTTTTTTTTTTTGTGAATTCCATTTGAAAATGTGTTAAATATTTGCAGCTGTCAATTTGTGTGACCTCTCTCTGTGTGGCCCAACTTGAAGGCAAATACAAATATTAATTTAGGTAATTTTTAGTAAGTGTGCGCGCGAAGCTTTCAAAGCTCTCTGTTTAGCGTAGACTCAAACCACTCGCAAGCTCACATGTTACTAGTGGCAGCTCGCTCTAGCATACACGGCGATTGCAGTGCACACACTAGCTGTGCTGCTCTGCAACGCGTTGAAAATGCATGGAAAGCAGGTAGCTGAAATTTCTGGGTGCCTGTTAAATGACGCGCGATACAACAAATCGCACTACACAAATTTACTGTCATTGTTCGAAAACAAAGAGCAGAAAAAATCCGCTCGCAACTCGCATGAGATAGCCGACAGCGGGTGTGTGTGTCGTCGCACACGTTGCATTATGCTAGCCGTGTTGCTTGGTGGTTCGTAGCGTGCAGCGTAAATGTGGCGCCCACTTGTTGCAACCTGCAAGCAACTTGTTATACTGGCTTGGCTTTGGCTGGCTCTGCTTCTTGCCAATTGCCCTTATTGGGACAGAGACAAAAAGCCAATTACAAAAACCGAAATGCCAATAGGCCTCTGTGTGCCCTATCAACAGCATCGGATCAACTGTGCGAGTGGAAGGGGGGCCCGCAGTAATGGCCAATGCGATATGATTTTCAACTCCACCCACATAATTGGCAAAGGAAAATATGCACATGCACCCATGCATGCATGTCAGGCAAGTTGTTAAAAAAGTTAGTGCAAATGAAGGTCATGCAGCAAATTGTGGTGTTGTTTTACATTGTGCAAATTAATTATTCAATTGAGCCGACTATGTATGAATGCAATGACAAGTATGTACATATTTGCATAAGTGTGGTAATTTTTAATACTTTAAGCCAATGTCGCGATATTTGCCTCCATGTTTATCGATATCTGTTTATGCTAATTAGGTTATTATTGCTAAATTATTATAAGCAGCTAATCAAGTTATTGACAGGGATACATTAATAAAGTTTTTTTTATAATTTTTACATATATTATAATTTATAGGTTTGAGAAAAATTTAATTTCAGCTACCAGCGATGATCACACACGATAATAAAGCACGATAAAATACGGCTACCGGTATCCGCTCTATTTAAATCACATACTACACACATACATATGCATCACATGAGTAAACACAGCACGTTCCATACTTACATACATTTGCATACATTTGCATATGTCAAAGCTATTGCTGCTTTTCTTTCAAATTATAGCAACTAACATCGAATCGCACTTGGTTTGCCAAATTTAGGCCAATGGAACAACGACTGAATGCAATGTGAGTCAACTCCACCCACAACATGCTATGTGAGACGAAAACAAATGGTTACTAAACAAATTACACAGAAATTGAATTGCAACTAATACTAGCAGCACAAGCTGTGGTGGGTCGGGTCAAGTGAAGCAGCAGAAGGCAGAAGTAGCATGCCGAAGTATTGCAATTGCCCAGCCGTATCGATGCGGGCCAGTTTGTTGAGCTGATTACTGGCCATTGGGCCGGTCTTTATCCCTCTTTAAAGCATTTCTGGTTGGTCTGCGCCTGTCGCACCAGTCACAGTAACAGTAACAGCTGACTGTTGTAGCTGGTCGGTCGCTATCATTTAAAAACAATACAGAACACAACGCTATACACACACACACAGGCGGAGGCAAGGCAGAGGTTTGCGTGTGTGTGTGCGCGCGTAAGCAGTGAACGCGCCAAGCGACAGCAGCTGAGACGGCAACGGCAACGGCAACCGGCAGTCGGCAGTCGACAGCCGGCAGCCAGCAGCCAATAAGAGTTGCCATCCAACTATATCATGGCGAGCACCTGTGAGAATTGCTGGGCGCCTGATGTTCGGTTTGTGCAATTCGACAACACAAAATTTTCGAAGTTCCACTGGGCGACGGCTCACCAACCAATAAAGCGATATTGCCAGGCACGTAGTCGGGAGTTTTTCCAAAGGGGTCTTTAACTTTGCGTATTGGCGAATGTGCAAGTAGTAGAAAAATAATAACTTTCGATTTTTGCAACGAAATATATAAGCAAACTGAAGAGCTGCGAAGTTTTAGACAACAGCTACTATAATTTTCATTTATTTATCATATAAAATAATTTATAACTCGTACATTAACACAGTTTCATTCGTCAGCTCTTGCGAACATCCCCTTTGCATGCGCTACTGGTTTCTCGTATAGAAACAGCGCTGCGACCAACCACCAACCAAAGCAGCGGCAGCAGAAGGCAAAGGAAGGCACTGACTCAGCATGAATTTTCGTTTCTGCATGTGCGCAACTGTATGAGTGTGTGAGTAAGTGTGCGCGTCTGTGTTCTGTTATTATCTCTCTGCATGTATGAGTGAGGGACTGTCGGCGGCGGGCGAGTATTGGTTTGTTGTCGACTGTTCGATAGAGCATCGTCGTGCATCTAGTGAATTATGTTCGCCTGGCTAAAATATCGGTAGTTTTGCTCGCCGCGTGACGATGGCGCGTGACTTGGACATCGCCAGTGATTGGAATCGGTATCGATAACGTGCTTGATGTGAATGACTCCCACATTTAAATTAAGACTTCGATTTGATTGCATGGAAATAAATAAATAAAGTCAAGTGCGTTCGAAGACATTGGAATAATGCCTTGCGACGGCATATTGAATGTCAAGTGAGGAGAGTTGACTTTGAGGATCACCTACACGTACATACATATAGTACAAATACAATATATTGATTTAATTAGCTTTGTTTGATTAGGCTAATTAGCTCAAGTAATCTGTTCAAATTTGTACTCAATTATTTATACAACTGAGCAGATAACACAATCTTTATATAAATGCATATATTATACTTTTTATTGCTTTATGGTGGGGTGACGAAAGTAGCTGTTGACGTAGCTGTTTAAAAAACAAACAGTTGATTTATTTAATATTAAATACTAGAGATGAGTTCCTGCCCCAAATGAAGTCACGCACGTTTAATATAATAAAAACAAGAAATTTCCGTTTGTGGAAAGTTCTTGGAAAATTTTACTTCTTTGCGCTTCTCATGCTCCGCATAATTCCACTGCAATAAAGTTAATTGAAATAAATAAAAGATAATTCGTTTGTTTATTTGCTAATTTGTTTATTTCTTCACATATGTATAATTTATGTTAATTTCTTGTTTTGTGTTTATCCCACTGCATGTTGGCAATGCTCATATGTATGTATGTCCATTGTAGCCCCGGGCGGGGCTTGTTTATCCATTTATCATAAAACTTATTAAATATTTATCAATTCTTAAATTCAATTGCTTTTACTTTTAAAGTTTATTTTTCTTTTGAAATAGAAAACTATTATTTTCTTCTATGTTAATTGAAATAGTTCTTGAGTTATTTATATTAGTTTTTATTTATTTATTTTTTTTTTTTTTTTAGTTTTTTATTTTCATTTTTGTTGGCTATCAATATTTTGGCTTTTTGGGTCGATTGATAAGGTATGTATATGTATATATATTTATTTATATATATGGATGTATGTTCTGGATGAAACTTAAAGTTGTATTTGTTTTTGTTGTTGTTACTGATGTTGTAGTTGTTGTTTTTTGGTTCGGTGTGTGTTCAATAAATAGACTTTGTTCCATCTTTACATATTTCTTTTTGTTTTCTTTTTGCAAAAAGGGACGGTAAAATTACAATAAAATCATTTTGAAATTTTTGCATTCATCAGTTGTTTTTGTTGTTTCTTGTTCTACAAATTTCATCATAAATCATTTGTATAGGCAACTGAATAAGTTCAGTTAATCGCAGTGTATGTGAATGTGTGGACGACGTGTGTGAGTGTATGAGTGTATGTATGCATGTGTGTGTCTTAAATATAAATTCAATTTAATGGCTCGGTAAATTTACATAATATACGCTCAATGTATATTTCAATTTGATATTCTTACACATTTTTTCCAACTAAACAATTTTTGAAACAAACTTTGCATTATTTTTATAATTTCATAGAACTTGGCTGTGTTTGAAATCTCTACTTTTTGTGTATTTAATTAATTAGCTACTACAATATAATAATAATAATTATTAGTATAAACTTTAACGTTTTTTATTCATTCAATTATTTGTTATTTTAAGTTGATTAAGCTGCTTGTTAGTGGTAAATAGAATATTCTATTTTTAAAGGCTGTGTTTATAAAATAAAAGTGAAAAAAAATGTGGCTAAATAAATGTTGTTTTCATTTTAATTATTTTATTTTATTTTTTTTTTTATTAAATTAAATAATGCACAAATTATAGACTATTGTTGCAACAAAAAAACTTGGTTTTTTATGTAAATATTTTGATTGCAAACAGAAAATAATTAAATTTACTACGATTTTTGTTTTCAATCAGAAAAATGTTTCGTCTTTGAGACGCCGCTGCCATTGCTGATAGAAATCCGCACAACAGTTGCTTGCCAAATGTTTATCATTTCTTTATATAAATATAGTATATAGAATTTACATATTTTGTTTTTGTTAAACTTTTCTGCTTTTGGCTGAAGTTGCCTTCCTAAACAGAAGTTATCTCGATTTTACGTACAGTTTTTTTTTTTGGAAATGCTTTCCCAATTTGTTTTGTTTTCTTTTCTTTTTGAAAAATACTTTTTATAGTCAGGCCAATAATACATGCTTGCCAATTTTATATATATATAGATGTATATATATATCTGATCAATTCAAAATTTTTTCTTTCGCTTTTTGCGCACAGCGTTGATAACAAAAATCAAATTTCACAAATTAATCAACGCGAAAAAGTTAACAAAACGCAACCTAAATCGAATCAAATACATTTGTTTATCATGTTTTTCTTGTATATAGAAAAATACAAATATTTAGTTGATTTTGTTTTTTTCAATTTCAATAGAGTTGTTAATTAAATTAATTGGACGTTTAAGTAACTAACCGTTAATAACTGTTTTGTTTTGTTTTCTTGTGTGATTTTTTTTCTTGTCTAACTAAGGGCTCAATAAATATAAATAGAAACAGATACAAATAGAATATAGTTATATATCATTAAATATAGGAAGTAGAACAAATAGCTATAGCAGCCTTCACAAATACATTCAAAGTATTCCATGTGTGTGTATGGGTCTGGGCTCGTCTGTGAGTGATTCTTCAGCTACTCCCAACGAATTTACAACTTAAGCAAAGTATAAACCAAGGCCAAAAGCTTACGCTGCACGCTGATCTTATGTTAGAATGGATTCGCATTGCTGCTCGCCGGATTTCTGCTGGATGGACGTGTGCTGAATGAGGATTTGCCGCTGGTGCCGCGTTGCGGAGGCAATGGACGACGCACATGACGCATCTCGCTGTTGGCCAAATAGAGAGAATGATTAGCAAAGAGTTTGATAAGATATTTGGAAACGAGTTAGTTTGCCAGCAGGGTTTTATGAACAACAATTAGCAACTACAATATAAATATTATTATTTGGTAGATTATTATTCAAGAGCTTCTCTCAGTTTTCGCTTTGGTTTAGGCATTCGTTATCCAGAAGCAGCAGCAGCAGCAACGACAGCAACAGCAAACGTCTTAGCGTTTCGCGCATGCAAACAATCTTTTGCCCCAATGCTTACCAAGTGAAGGATTCTTTAATTTGTATAAGGATTTCATAACTAAAGACATTTTTGCTTAATTGAATTATTGGCATGGGACTTTCGAGTTCTTGTGTTGTGCTTCATGTTTAGCGACCCAAATGCACCCACCGATCCATTTCCATTTCCTCCAAACGTTGTGTGAGCGCCAACTTTTGTTGCACAGCCAAGCGCAGCAGCTGATTGAGCGTCTTCTTCTCCTCCTCGGCAGCCTCCAGCTGACGATTCAAATCATCCACCTGAGTTACATACTCCTCGCAGCGTGCAGCGAACATGGCGCGCAGACCTGATGAGAGAGAGATAGAGAGTGAGATGAGGTGGACATTAGTTTTATAACTTGATATTATAATTTCTATTTTATATTTACTGGAGAATGTGGCTGCATCTTCCTTGAGCAGGCGCAGCTCATTGCGCAGCTTGGACATCGTGTCGCTGACAATGATTTTCTCGTTCTCATATTTGGATTTGAGATTTGTGAGCGCCACCTCAGCGGTTTGCTTATTGGACTTGAGCACATTGCGCAGTGTAATGATTTGCTCACGCTTCACAGACAACAAGCTCTTCAGCTTCACAATTTGCTCCTGCAGCTCCTCCACCTCCTCGGTGTTGCCCTTATCGGAAGCTGTAAGAGGAAAGAGGGAGTGGGTTATGAGAGAGGCCAAGCCGGTATGGGATTTGCATTTGCTTACATTCTCCGCCCTCAGCGCGCACTTTGTGCTTATTCAGATCGATGGTGTGCTCCACAGCGGTCTTCAAATGCTTAATCTGATCGCTGACTGTGTCCACATACTTCTTAATCTCCACTGAATCGGCCAGGCCCTGCAGATCCTCAACGATTTGCGGGCGTGCGGTAAAGACATCCGATTTGAATTGCGACTGAATGGCAGTCAAAGAATCGTTCTCGAAGCTGAAACGAAAACATTCAAGTTATTATAAATAATTTCACATGAAATATGTATATTCCCATTCACCTCATGTCGTCGGTCTTGTGATCCAGCAGCACACGTGACGGCGTCTCTCCGTTCACCGTGCAGACCAGATGATAAAGCTGAGCCAAGTCATCGCTGAGTGCGACCAAAGTGCTGCGAGCCGAGCCCAAGCTCTGTCCCGCGTTCTGTGAGATGTGCGTCAGGGTCTGCACATCGCTCTGCAGATCCAGCGACTTTTGCTCGGTGGAGAGCAGCTTGTTCTTCAGATTTGTCACCTCGTTGCGCAACGTGGTGGTGGCATCTGTGTAGTTTAGGCCCTTTTGCAGCTCAGCAATGTCAGTCTTGAGGCCGTCTATTTCCTTGGCGGAGAGCGTAAACCAATTGGCATATTGTGTGATAATGCTGCGCAGCTGTTGCTGCAGCTGCTGCTCGTCCTCCTTGGTCTGTCTGTCCTGGTCCTTGACGTCGATCTGTTTCTTCAGCTGCACCAGCGCATCGACATGGGCGGCCAGTAGGGCGAGGCGCGACATAAAGTTTTGCAGCTCATTTTGTGACTTGTCCAGACTGCTTTGCGCTTCACGCAAATTCGTCGTCAGATGCGCTTTCTCGTTTTCCATGCTCTCCAGCTGCTTCTCCAGCTTCTTCAGCTCGTTGAGATGAATCTCCGAGAAGAGATCACATTTGGTGCCATCGGGCGATTTGAGTTCTGTGCTCAAATCCGCCTCGAGGCGTTTGAGCGCCAGATTCTCCTCCTCCCCATCGGAATTATTGCTGGCATTGTCCTCCATATTACTGCGTATGCTATACGCCAAATTGCTAATGTGAAACATGGACTCGCGATTCAAATGGCCATCGAGCTCCTTTTTCAGTGCATATTTTGCCTCACGCTCGCCCTAAAACAAAGATTTCGGAATTTAGTCGAAGACAGCTTCAGACTTTTGCTGTTATTTCTTTCCACACACCTGCAGTGCCTCGAGCGCCTCCTCCATTTGCTTCTCGGCAATCTTTTTGAGATTCGCCAGCTCATCGACCTGCTGATTGAGCAGCTCCACCTCCTCGGTCAGGCGACGTATCTCATGTTTGGCACCCTCGAACTCCACCTGAAAGGCAACGAAGTGTAAATGACTCAAGTCGAAGCAAATTTCTATTCCCATTCAAAAGAACTCACCTGCGAGCTTCTCAAGCTGGACACCTGCTTTTGCAGCGATATGTTCTCCTCCTCCAATTCTGAGTATTCGCTGAGCATACGCGTCTCACGAAATTTCAGATCCTTCAGCTCTGATTTGAGACGCAGTCGCTCTGCCTCATTGTCGCTCTTATCGCGTCCAATGTCCGAGTTCTCCTGCAGCATGCGATCCCGCTCATTGCGCACACGCTCCAGTTCATGACGCAGCTGCTTCGCTTCGTTCTCCAGATCGAGTATTTGCAGATTGAGCGATGTCTCACGAGCGGCCGACTCATTGAGCAGCGTCTCCTCCTGCTCTATGCCGGTCTTGTTTGTGACCTTCTGTGACGTTTGGAATTTTGTGAGCGCCTGTAAAGAGTGCGAAAGAAGGAGAAATGTGAGAGAAAATAATAACAATTGAATTGGATGTCGATTGAAATTATTTATATAATAATTTAAGTATTATCTGAGCTAGTTTTCCACATCTTTCAGAACTGTTTGTTGATGATATTATTCACAATACAATGCTAATAGAATATTCAATTGAAATGTATTAATCAAAGTAGTTTCATATCGGAATTTCACCTGCAGCTTTAACCATTTCAACTTTTGCCAGATATTCATTCCCTCTCCCTCCCCCTTATTCGCCTCTCACTCTAGCCGACTCGCTCGTGTATCAGGGGTATTGCAATCATAAAAGTTGCCAGCCTCCCATTTTTATTGCAGTCATTTGCATGTGTAAGCTGTGTAGGTGAGCGAGACGGGGGCGGGGTCGTAGTCAATGGGGGCGTCAGTCACTCTGGGGAGCTCTGCCTGTGCGTTTGGTCTGCTGCTGACGAAACGCCCCTCGTTTCACTTTGTTACATTTTTCATTAAATGGCGCAGATATTTTCCTTCATTTTCTTTTTTTTTTTTTTGGCATTTTTTCTTTTATTACAGATCTCCCCATGGACGTGTAGATGGAGCAAGTGCATCTCAAAGTTGGATTTGCTCTTGTTCGCATTTATTGGATTTTGTTCGTTCTCGTGCATTGTTGTTGCTTAATTGTGCCGGGCAGTGTTGGAAAATGCGTACGTAACAGGCGCACGTGCTCGTTAAGCTTAATAGGCGCAGGACACGCCCAGGACGTGGCAAAGAGGTAAATATGTATGTTATTATGGCTGCACTTGAAGAAATTTGTGTGTGTGTGTGCTTTATCATGATACACATTTATTTAAAAACAATAAGTTTTTCATATAAACATAATTTACAATCTGAAGACATTCTTGTAAATTAATCATGTATATGTACATATATGCATAAAGTCATATATGGTCATTATATCTCTATATATATATATGCATGTCTATCTCATAGTCTGTCTCTCTGTCCGTCTGCTTAAGAAGAGCAAGGTATGCAGAAGAACTCTAGGAGATCATTTAGAAAATGCCCGCAGCAGCAGAGAATGCTCTCATTGGATCGACTGCAAAGAACTCTACCTGACGCTCTGCTCAAAATTTGAGTGCTACTCAGGCTATGATTTGAAGTCGCCCTATATAAAGGGCAGCAGCTGCGGCATTTATTCAGTCGTCCAAACCCGGTGGGGTCAGTCGTACGTGCAGTGAAGAGTTTTTTTTTTTTTTTTTTTTTTTTTTTTTTTTTTTTTTTGTGTTGTGAAGTAAAAAAAAATTTTTTATAAAAAAAAAAATTAACAACAAAATTAAAAAAAAAAAATTAAAAAAAAATTAAAAAAAAAATTAAAAAAAATATATATAAAAAAAAAAATTAAAAAAAATATATATATAAAAAAAATATATATATATAAAAAAAAAAAAATTAAAAAAAAAAAAAAAACACTTCACTGTATTGTCCCGCACGTGCGACTGACCCCACCGGGTCTGGACGACTGAATAAATGCCGCAGCTGCTGCCCTTTATATAGGGCGACTTCCACTCAAAGCTTCAGTGGCATTCAAATTTTGAGCAGAGCGCCAGGTAGAGATCTTTGCAGTCGATCCAATGGGAACATTCTCTGCTGCTGCAGGCATTTTCTGTATGCTCTCCTGGAGTTCTTCGGCATCCAGTTAGGTGCATTAATATTAAAAGAGGCACGAGATGAGCGAAACCAGCAAAGACAATTAGAACGAAGAGGAGAAGCGCGCAAATTCGAAGTCAACAGACGTAGAAGAATTGAGCGACAACGTCAACAAGTACTTTGAGCATTTACATCACATTAATTTCTTCACCTAGCATTTCAAGAATATATCTATGTAAATATATAATTCATCTACAAATATGTATAGCTCAATATATGTTTATCTAAATTTGCTCTCTATACTTTGCCCATTAAAATGCATTCACTCTGAGTATTTTCTACTAAAAGTAACCCATTTTTGTGCTCAGTGTACACACGTTAAACGTATATTAAAGCATTCCAGCCAAGCCCTTGCTCGATTCCTCTGCCGTCATAAAAGCGCGCCTGATTGAAGGCATGCGACGTGCCCATATATGCCCAGGCGCAACGAGTGGGTGGCCGGGTGGTTTCAGGAGTGTTGGCGGTGGGCGTGGCTAAGCTGTAATCGTGTTTTGCGGACTTTAATTGAAATCTCGCCGGCACTGTCGTTAGTTGGGCACATTTGAAGTACGTGCACACGGCTATAGGGGCCGGCAACTGCACTGCGTAGCTGACCATGAGATTTGGTGGATGATTACAGTTGGAGCAGATTCTTGAAATGCTGCAAATGCTGCTGCAATTAGTCAGTCAGCTTTTCCTTGACAAAAGCCCACAGCTGTGAAAGGAAGCCCGTAGCCCGCAGCTAGCTGTAAGCCCTCTTTTGGCCACTTGCCACGCCTCTGGCTAGTTGGGCTCGCTTTGTGATCATTGTCAATGGCTGTGGGCGACGTCAACGCTTTTATTTCATTTCGTTTCGTTTCGTTTCGTTTATATTCCCTCCCGCTCATTTCTCTCTTTTCAGTTTCTTCATTTGTATTTTCTCTTCCAGTTTGAGCTGGCGGCAAGTGCATTTCGTTAATTAGTGTGGCTGGGCTCGGGAAGCAAACAAAAGGCCAAGCCGAGTGGCAGTTAAGCTCGAAATTCGAGAACTCAAAAGATGACGCCAAACAGTGGCGCCACCTAGCCCTCTATATATGTGGTACTATAAATATATCCAAGTGCTATATATGTATTTGTTTATATATATACGAAAAGCGTCAACTCTTTGCTTAATGTAATTTGAGCAGCTGCTAAATGCTTACAAAACTCTTTATCGTTCTAGGGAAAAGTCTCTAAAGGACCTAGTGGCGCCATCTATTGTTCACAGTTTTAGTTGCTTGAGAGAGTTTAGTTTATGGAAGGTACAATAGAGATAGAGAGATATTAAGATCTAGTCAGATCAACCGAGTTTTTAAAGAAATTAGGTTAATTAGGTTAAAATATTTTGACAACTTTTCAACTTTATGAAAATTGATGGAAGTCAGCTCAAGTACTTCCGACTTTTTAAATAGGTATACCATTTGTTGTTATGCAAAGTTGGCTCAAATATACAAAAACCCAGTTCAAGTATAGTTCAGCAAATGCATTAACATTTAAAGTACTCTTAGCTTTAGGCCTATGAAACAAAACTTAAAATTGTGAATACATTTGTTTAAGCTATAAAAGCCTCTGCAAAAATGCATAGACTAAGCTCATTATAATATTTCATTAAAAAATATAGACCTCATCGAGATAGAGCAAGCTCTCATTCTCTTAGTGATTTTCGATTCTTCCTCTTTATCTTGCTGACTCTTTCTTTCTTTATTTTCTCTCTCTCTCTATTTATCTGTCTCTTACGAATAGTTTCTCCTCTCTCTCTCTCTCTCTGTTACTATCCATCTCTCTCTTAGTAGCTTAGGCCAATCTTTCCCTCTGCCTGCCTCGCTTCATATCTCTCACTTTCTCTGCATTTTTCTCCATCAGTTGCCTCCTATATAAATTCTCCTCCAAATTCATAATCTCTAGCGTCATCTATGCACTGGCAGCGGCAACAGTTAGCCACAGAAACCACATTAAATGACACCCCGACATGAACTTTATGCAAATTAGAAAAGATTTTTAATTAAGTCGAGCAAATATTAGCACAAGCGAGGCGAGGCGAGGCGTGGCAATCGAGGTGTGTCCTGTGCAACGTCGCCACCCGCCTCAGCCCATCCCACCTGGTCGATTGCAACGCACAGGGATTGTCTGTTTGTGGTTTGGATTTGTGTGTGTGGCAGCAGCAACTAAATGGCCCAAAATGAAGTTTGGACCAGGTCCGCATTGATGTGGCAACAGCTGCCACAACTGCCGTCAGCCGTCCACCGTCCCCCGTCCGCCGTCTGACGTCGGCCCGTTGCACTGCTTCAGAATTGCCCGGCTACTAAAAATAGAGAGCAGATTGCCCACATTATGACAACGGGCAGCAGCGCTGGCAAACGAGCAAACGAGCGAGCTGTTACAATTTCCTACCACAGCCGGCGTAGGCGGTGGTCGCCCCGCCACGCCCTGCTCAGTCGCCCCATCACCTGTGCTGATAAAGTATGCCATGAATGACTGAACAGTTTGTGTGTTTGGGGCATAGGCAAAGCGACAATGACGGCCGCAGCAGCAACACCAGCCAGTGACTGAAATTAGCCAGAGGCGTGTGATCGACTTGCAGATGCCCTGTAGACTTGGTTTGCCATAAGCACAAATGAATGTAGATGTAGATAGACCGAATTATAATGATATCTATCTAATCTATTTCGTTGTAGAGTCATTGATCTATATCGATTTTCTATGACTTTTTCTATCTTTCAGAAATTGTAAATTATTTTAAATGGAATAACGGTTTGTTTAAGAAATCCCCATTAGGCATTATACACATCCATACCTCCAAGCATATTGCAATAATACTTTTGCTACTTATTTTGCGACACTTACTTTATTAGCTTGGTTTTCATTCTATAAAGAGCTTAGAATCACTTTTTTCTAATTCTTGAAAGTCTGATAAATGATAAATATCGGATTACTATCAACGTCTTCCGCTAGAAAAAGCATCTTTAAGAGTTCTTTGTCTTCTATAAGCATAATTCCTTTTAATAGGGACTAGTTTAAGTGTAGTAGTAAGTATAGTAAGCATTATTGAGAATTTTCAATTAATCAATATTGCCTTTTTATCTCCCTTTAGAACAATTCTTCATGGCAGATTAAAGGCTACTCTGCATGGCGTATGTGCAGAAGAACTAACTAAATGAATATATACATTAGGTTCCATCAATCAACGTGGAAATATGTCTAAATCCACTGAGAGAACCACAGGGTCTAGAGAACCACAAGGTTTATTACCTCAAAATATTACAATATATTTATATTTAAATGCAAAATTTAAAGAGATTCTACAAATAAAATATGAATATAAAATATAATGTTTATCATACTTTTGCCTTGTTTATTTACACTTTCAATAAACCCCATATATACATATATACTAATTACAGGGTATTGTGGCTCATCGCCCCAACATGGAAATAACAATCAGTGGCAATGCAAACAAACAAGAACAACTGCTGCTACTGCTCTTGATGCCCTGCTGTAGGCTGTCGTGTAATTTCTTAACCCGCACACAAACACACGCATATACACACACACACATACGCACACACACAGAGTGAGATTACAAACACCATAAGCTGGGGGGATGCACAGACGGACGCACTTGTGGCCTCCATGTCAATGCACGCATTTGACACTCTCTGAATTTGAAATGTCGCCAAAATGAAAATAAGCAAAGCGAAGCGAGTGAAGCAAAAGCTGAATAAGAAGAAGAACGAGGCACAAAACTGTATAATATTCAGCATGGAAACTGTGCGCGAGCACAAAAGCAATGCAAATTACGCTCTCAACTAAATGGAAACTAGCAAAAGTACTAAAAAATAAAAAAAAAAAGAAAATGAAAGCAAACTGAAAAAGCTAGACATGTCAAGTCGAGAGTCCTAATGCTCTTCAGCAATAGATATACAAATGGAGCATAGCTAGGGTAGAGATGTGAAACTGCAATAGAATTTACTTTAAACTAAAAATAATACAATAAATTATTAATCGATATTTATCGCATGATCTATAATCGTTAGCGATACAGAAAGATAAGAGCTATGGATATTACTATGAATGAATTCATAATTCTCAAGAAATGGTAAAAATCGATATATATCGGTTAGAAACTGTACAGTAAACAGTTGGTAAATTAAAATTATTACTCTATTATATATGCATTGATATTTATCGATTGCAGTTTAAATACAATATAGAACAAGTTATAAATAACTGTCATATACATAGATCGAAAAACATGCTTAGTAATACTATTGTAATACTAATTTGTTATAATAAATTATTAGAAAGATGATGTTTAACAATATACATATTTTAATTTATGAGCACAGAGAGCATAAATATTAAAATATTTATATAAGATATCAGTGGAATAATGAATGAATTTAATAAATATTATAATAATCATAAAGCTGAGTCAGCTTGAACGACAAGAGCTTTAATACAGTTGAAAATATGATTCATATATAATTTATCGATCGATTGAGATCGCTTATAATTCTCAGTGAATAAGAATCCGTTAGAGCTATGGCATAGCTGAACTACCCCTCTCTCTCTGGCATAACGGTATGTGCACATACTTAAATTGTGCTCTTAACTAAATGGATATGCGAATTGTAAGAATGCAACGGAATTCATATGCAAATCCTTTTCAGCTGCGGGACAATAAATGTTGTTGACGCGCGCAGCAAGGATAACGCTGTCAGAGCCGCTGCCTCGTTGCATGCTGGTTGCACTCAGCATCATCCGCATTCTCATTCTCTATATCATCATCATCAGTATCATCATTATCAGAGAGCAAAAGCAGTAAAAATCATTTGCACTCAACAGCCAATCAGCTGAGGACCTTATCATGTGTCCAATTCGACCATTTGCATATAACTGGGACGAAATGTGTCTGCTTGTGCGGATGCTGCGACTGTTTGTGGCCCACAAATTGGCAGCACTCCAAAAGGAGATGCTCGAGATTCCGTAGACGAGGCGAGCAGGAACCGCCGCTCTGTTGGGGTCATAAAATGTGTCTATGAGCCGAAACGGAAGCCAATCAGTTTCCAAATAAGTTGGGTGCAAATAAATTGCATTGCCATTATGGACACGACTGGTGCATAATCAGAGAAGAAGCTCGATTGGCAGATACCCTGTAAATAGCTGCTGATTTGTTGGTGATTTATATTCAACTAAATGTAAAAGTTTGAAGCCTTAGCAGCAGGGTTGAGGGTATGCTAAAAAGCATTGTCGATATTTATAGATTGTCGATCAATTACAGATATCATCTAACTGCTTAATTTATAGGAAAAGGCATATTCATCAACTGAGCTAACTTCTACTTCTAAACATGCATGCTTTCCCTGTCGATATTTATCGATTTTGTACAAATTGAAGATATTACTGATATTATTCTTATATGTTTATCAAGTCGTAAATACAGTTCTGCTCCGTTTATTTATAAATGTTATGGAATCAATCAAGCAATATTTATCGATGCTAGTGTAAGATTACGGTTAAGGAGATTAAAATATCGATGACAAATGAAAACTTTTGTGTCATATCAAGTCTATTGATATAAGTTATTTCAATCTTCTGTATATTTAACTAATATCAACATTTCAAAAGACCTCGATAATTATCGAAAAGTAATTAAATGAATGTAACCTAATGAAATTGCCTTGCTGGGCCTTTGAATATACCCTCTTTAGCAGCCTTTACCATTGGCATAGCGTGTGAAAGCTGTTGCAACTGTTTGTCGCGTTGCCGCAGCCTCTCCAACTGCTGCTTGCTGTGAGATTTCCTCGCTAGTCAGCCCCCATTCTCTAGCTCTCTTTCTGTCCTCCCCCCCTGCAGTTGACAGCTGCTTTTACATTTTCATTGCAGACACCGCCAAATGGTTTGGGAACAACATTTTTCCTGCTCATTTCCCTTGCAGCACCAGCGGCAGCTACAAATGACAACTGCGACTGCAGCCAACTCGGAAACATGTTTTGTCATTGCTGCAGCAGTTAACCCTTGCTCGCCTACCCTTAACCCTGCCCCACACACTTGGCCCCCTGCCGCTGCGATTGTCTGTCGTCCTTGTTGTTGCCGGATTTGATTGCCGTAGAATTGCAATTTGCGCCAACAGAACAGAGCATCAGCGTCAAATCATTATAATTTCTTCGTCGGGATTTTATTTTTTCTATCCTGCTGCCAGGACACCCAAGCCCCAGCTCGGTTGTGTCCTGGGCGCTTTTGATATTGTTTTTTAGTGCTTGGCAAGGATTTAGTTAAACGACTTTTGGCTGGTCTGCACTTCTCTTTGTCAGCTGAATATTTGTGGAAATCACGGATTAGATTTGACTAGAGCAGTTTGAGTAATTAAGGGAGGCTTTTGGTGATTCGAGGATGGAGTGAGGTAGGATCTATTGGGAAAGCTCAAGCAGAGGAAAATATGCAAATGCAATTATGATTCGGAACTGAATCTGTGATTGGATGTGAGGTATTACTGCGGAAATAATGGGAGATAGACGGAGGAGAACTGAGATTTAGTCAGAGTTCATCAGAAGGGTTAAAAGGAGACAAGTTTGGGGAGCACCTATAGACTGTAATAGGCAAAGGCAGTTGGACATTTGTTTTTCGACTCCATACTCTTTGATCTATAGTTCTTCACTAATACATATACATATACCTTGTTTAGTTTGCATTTATTATTAGAATATCATCAGCCTTTTTAAAAATCAGTTCTTATACTATGAACCCATTGAATATGGGTAATCAGGGTATTCTTTTTATATTTTGATAACTTTATTGACGTATGCTTTATAAATATGTTGGTTTGATTGTTTTTATAAAATTATTATTCCTGATGTATATAGAATTTATTATAGTTTCCTCAACATTTTCTATTAAATATATATCTCAAGCTTCTTCTCTTGATTTACTAGATAACTGATCTGAGTTTTATCACCTTCCGATAATTATTGCATATTTTATATGTGTATAATCAAACTCTGATTAATTTATCGACTTGATCAACTTCTGCTTCATAATTCCATAACTTAAACACATTTTAAAGCTGATCATGCCTATAGATCGAGAGAACTTCGGTATATTTCCACTCAAAAACTAACTTTACAAAAACGCCCTAAAATATTCCCCTTAGAATTTCGTCAACAGTTTTTCTGTTCCAATTTATGTGCTCTATTTAGAAATTCTTCAATTTGCATAGTTCGTAGTTCGCTCACCCTACGCCTTCCTCCCCAATATCCCCTATCGCCTGCTCTATCTATCTACCAGTTGCCGTGTAAATAATGGCATTAATTATTAAAGTTGGTATTAAAAACTTTTGTGGCCTTTGTCAAGTTAACAACTCACACAGGCCGCAAAAACTATGCGAGCGACGACGATGAGGTCCCTGGGCGAAATGTCCTTGGCTGCCATCAGGCGAGTCATAAAATATGGTCAAATAACATACACACACAGACACACACACACACACACAGAGTGAGTCAAAGTTGGCTTCGGTTTTATGGCTGTTGTTTTGGCCGCCTCTTAATTGCCGCAGTTAGACAAACGTCCAAACAACATGTGTAACGTGCCACGCCTCGTTACGCCCCTCTCCTACACACACACAAAGTCAACTACATAAATTCTTAACTTCACTTTGGCGCAGAGCTTAACATTCCGTCGAAACATTTGCATTCGACTGCAGTTGAATTTTGGCCAATTTTCAAATTTTTCGATTTTCCGCAAAATTTCCCCTTACCCCATTTAAGCGCGCAATCAAAATGCCTGCACATTTATGCCTAGTCGGCGAGAAAATTATCGCCGGCAGGCTCTATATGGGGAAAATATTCTATTAATTTTGGCCAGGCTAATTTGGCTGCAGCCATTTGGCAGGATGCGGCGGTTGCTGCTCAAAACTCTTCGTCTCTGTTCAGGGCGACTCTGATTTATGTTCATTTAGGGGGTAAACTCGCCCACGGGCTGATATCTTGATTACAAGTGGGAAATATGTCGCCCAACCACGCCCACGCCCCCCTCTCTGCTGCAGCGCTGGCACAAGGCGGAGACCGAATGCCCGCAGCGTTGTCGTCGACGCTGCAAATAATTTTCTCTCTTTCCTTCCTTTTTTTTTTTTTTAATTTTAAGCATGCATTAATGCGCGTGTAAATGAGTGAGATTGTGTGTGTGTGTGTGTGTGTGTATTTGTGTGTGTGGGTGTGTTTTGCTCGCGGCATCAGCTCTCTCGTTAAAAGTTCAGTTGAGTTCAAAGCTAACAAGCTGGAAACTATCAAGCTAACGGCCTAGTGGGCCAGCAAGTGGGCGCCACCTGTCGTACAATTAATCAAACAGTGCAGGTGAGACGAAAATGGAATGTGCAATTGAGTTGGGAAAACTAGAGAAGCGTATGATTGAGGAATATATGTAATTGAGTTGTAAGATATATGGGAAGCTAGAATCTAAAATACAGATATATATTATAAATCCGTAAATATCTTAATATAGGATCAGTTAGGTATTTACAAATATTTTTAAAGATATGGTTCAACTCTCTCCGTCTGTTACACACATAAATTCCTACTTCAAAAAAAAAATTTTCCACTTGGAACTAGTTGGGCTTTGAAACAAGCCAAAACTCGACTTGAAATACGACCAATCGATTTATTGTTTTGGCAACGAATCGCGTAATTAACGCCAGGGGCAACAAATAAAGGCAGAGAAAGAAACAACATAACATAAATAAAAGGTGCAAAACAAAATGATAATGAGTCGACAGGTAAAAGTTATTTATATGTATTAACGCTAAAGCCCTTTGGGCGAAGGACAAACTTTTTTGTTGTTGTTGTTGTTGGGCTTTTCCGCAATGCACGTTCGAAAAATTCCAACGGAAATGCCAAAAACAATTGCCGTGGCTAATTGCCAGTCTGACAGTTGGCGAGCGAACACAGGTGCAAAATGGAATGAGAAAAAAAAAACATATCGACATTCATATAAACCAAGTCAGTCAGTCAGCAACAACAACAACAACAACAGCAGCAGCAAAAGCAACTGAACTGAATGGCGATAATAAAGCGCATGCCAAATTGACCATGATCAAGCAGTGCAAGAGAGAGAGAGACAGACTTAGAGAGATGGATGGTAAAGAGTGTAGACTATTGTTGAGTGGAGAGCGACTGAGCGTAGGCGTTCACTCAGCCGGCGCCAAGTACCGCAAGCCCAGTTTGTAGAACGAAGGAAAATCTACATGTGACCAGCAAAACGATTAAATCATTTGTGATTATCAGAGCTGGGCAAGCGAGGAGAGTACAAATTGGAGAGTGAGAGAGCGGGAAAACGAGAGAGTGTACTTATAGCATAAAAGTGTAGATTCGATATGGCGAGTGGGCTAGAAGAGAACAACAACAGCAGCAGTTACATTCGATAGTGGTGAAGATTTATTTATGTTCAAAATATGTGAATATTTGCAAGCAAAATCCAATTGGATATTGTCATAGCTAATATGCAATGTAGTAGACAGCAGAATATACGATATTCTTATATAAATATTTTATTGAAAGTAATTTGGCTACACACTAATGGAGTTCATCATAGCTTAGCTTTCACTGTAGTCGCTTTGTCTTATTAGCATACTTATAAAAAGAAATTCTTTTCTTTTATTCTACCTGTTCTACTAAAGAAATCATGTGCTTCAACATTCACTCAATGTTTGCTAATCCAAGTATACGCTTTAGCGAGTGCTTACTGTTTTCTGCCAACAAGGCAAATTGCAAACCAATTGCAAAAACTTTTTGGTCTAACAGCGATTATGTCTGTGTGTGTGTGTAGGCTATTTAGGCACATGTATGTGTGGGCTTTGCATGCATGTGCAAGCTTATACTTCACTGTGTGTGTGTGTGCTGCCAGTTAGCGGCAATTTAAATCCACTGCACACACACACACTGACACAGCTGTTCAACTGTTTCTTTTGTGCTTACCTCCTGCGTAATGTCCAGTTCATGGCGCGTGTTATCGTAGAGGGTTTCCAGCTCCTCGCACTTTTGCTCCAGTGCCGACTTCTCTTCCAGCAGTGAGAGACCATATTGTGCAGATTGAGCGCTAGCGCTGGACACCTGATCGAGTTCGCGTGTCAGTCGCTCCACTTCCAAGCGCAACTGCTCCACAACTGGTTGGGCGTCAGCGTTGGCGTTGGGGCTGGACATGGTGAGTGGGCGGAGGTGATGACGGGGGACGAAAAGGGAGTGGGAATGTGTCTGTGTGTATCGGTGTGTGGAGCTTAAGGACGGCACCACGATCTATATACAGGCGTGGCAAATACAGCTGCTCCTGTTGCTTGGGCGGAATTGTCGTCAAATTGTTTTTGTTTTTGTATTTATTTATTTTTCGTTTTTTTTTTTTTTTTTATTTTTGGAGGGAAATCAATAAAAAACTGTTTTTATTGTGTTGTTGCTGTGTTTTTTTTAGTGCTTTGGCCGCTGTTGCTGTCCAACTCACACCTACACGCAAGCTTCTCCCCGTGTGTGTGTGTGTGCGTGCGTGCGTGTGTGTTTGGCTCGTTTCACCTTTTCTCTTTTGTGCTTCTATTCACACTGGCACATTTGCAGCTGAGCGGTGGAATGAAAATTGGAATTTTTTCTTCTCTTTTGTATATTATTTTTTACTTTTTTCTTCTGCTTTGCCAAAAATTAATTCACCGTCACTTGTCGCACTTTTTGGCTACCTTCAACAGGATCTATCATACGGCAAATAGTGGGAGGACAGAGTGGGTTTCACAGAGAAAGAGAGAGCGAGAACAGGAAGTTTCAATTCACAGAACGGTCGACGTCGCTGCTACTGCCGTCGTCGTCGTCGTCGACATGACATCACACGATTTCCACTTTCATTTTATTAATTGTTGCTGTCCAGACGAGCCGTGGTAGTCAAAACACTTTACTGGTATGCTATATATTTAGTACGTATTTTCGTTGCACTTGAGACGGAATTTGTTTGGAGCAATTTGGTGAAATTGCTAATTAAAGAAGTTAAAATCGACAAGTTCTTCGAATGCAAAAACAAAAACTCCGCAATCACGGTCCGTGCGTGCGTATCTTCTTCTTTGCACACACACTGTTTGTGACGGAATGCGAATTAGTGATGTCAATAAGACATTGGAGTGGTGAGCAATGGCAGTCGTTGCGATAGTTACAGATATATTTTGAAAATATAATAAAAAGAAACAGATATTTGATAATTTGAATTGATGAGTCCATAATTAAGCTAAATAATATTGTGATTATTAAATAATAAATAAGTAAGCAAGAGATCTACTATATTATCGATATATCGCTTAGATTTGTATACGATATTAATAGTTAACGATAGTTGACACATAATTACCAATAATCATGGTAGGTTATTGACTGTATAAATATAATTATAATTATAAACAGTTTATCGCGTATATAAGTAGTTATTTCATTGCGCAGAATATGCGATATATTGTTTTCTTTATCGATTAGCTACAATAAGGCAGTGTGTACACACTGTTCGATACAAAGACAGGGACAGCTGATTTCGTTTGGCATGCAATTCGACGTCTGTGCGGAGATTTAAAATTATTTTTAGTTTATAATAAAGACACCTGCGTAACAGTAACAACAGCTGAATATTCAAAACAATTTAGTAGCTCTAGTAGCCTGCGTGTGTCTAGACAAAAAGCATATGCGTGTGTATTGCGCAAAAATGTTAGAAGCTGTCATTGCGAAATTCTCAGCAGCAGCGGCAGCAGCAGACACAACAGCAGCAGCAACAACAACAGCAACAGCAGCTATAAAAGCAACAACAACAGCGGCCGTTAAAAGACAGTAAAATATAAAAATCACATAAGTGTGCAGCAAATTGCATAGCCATCAATTGAGATTGTAACAAATAGTAAACATTTTGTGCATGGAGCAACAGCAGCTGCGAATCGCAATCAAATTTAACTGTTGAAAGAGGAACAAACGGAAAGGTGCGCGAACAGCTGCGTTTTTTGGGAGACTGGCGTAGGCGTTGACGTTGGCGTTGGCGCTGGCGTAGGCAGCGGGCTAAAACAGCGTGCACACTTACACACACACGCACAGACGTGCGTATATCAAAAGCATAACAAACGTATCAGAAGAAGACTATGGAAATGCGAGAGGTTTTAAGTCGTGAGGGACGGGAGGCGAAGAATTTGCTTGTCTACCAGTTTTGCGATGAGACAACCGCAAGCGGCGTCGGCGTCGGCGCTGGCAGAGATGGTGCTGTAGTCAATGGAGACTGTAAGTTGAAGTTTTGTTATTATTATTATGTTATGTCTACGAATACCGTGTATATATTGAGAGTGTTTGTGTGAATATGATATGATTCATATAAATTTCTGATTTGCTTAGAATGCAGAGCGAGGGAGTAATAGATAGCCTGTTTATTATTACTACTACTTATAGGATATATGAATATCATATCTTTCATTTTATTTATTTGTTTTGACTTTATTATTAAATGCAGAGCGAGGCTTGCCTGCCTGTTCTGTCTGTCTTGTTTATTTAAATTATTTTCTTTATTAAACATTAAAGGTAGTAAAAATTAATATATACAGGGTAATTTGAAGTATATCATTGCCGTTTTTGCAACTAAAGTCTTATTTGTTTTAGGCTATCCGACGCCCACAAGCCGCAAGCCGCCAATGGCGCCGCCGAAATCGCCAAATGGCATGCAAACGCCCAAACACTGCCAATCGCCGACGACGACGGCGGCGGGGACACGCTCGAAGCTGGGCAGCGCCGGTCTGGCCGGCTCCAGTGGACCGCGTGTGCGCAGCGCCTCGACCGGACGCGACAAGAAATCGGAGCTGCAGGCGCGCTACTGGGCGCTGCTCTTCGGGAATCTGCAGCGCGCAGTCAACGAGATCTATCAGACTGTTGAGTGCTACGAGAACATATCCAGCTGCCAGGAGGCGATCCTTGTGCTGGAGAACTATGTGCGCGACTTCAAGGCGCTCAGCGAGTGGTTCAAGGTCAGCTGGGACTACGAGTCGCGCCCGGCGCAGCAGCGTCCCCACAGCCTCGCCTGGGAGGTGCGCAAGAGCAATCCCACGCCCCGCGTGCGCACCAAGAGCCTCTGCAGTCCCACAACATCGGGCAAGTCCAGTCCGGCGCTCTTTCCCTGCAACTCGGGCAAGACGTCGCCCTGCTGCGATGGCCACGTGACGCCGAAGAAGCTGCTGCGCGCCTGCGACCCATTGCCGCGCGGCGCCATGCGCGTGAATGTACGCGAATTGTTCTCCTCCAATAAGCCGCGCAATGCACGCGGCTCACCCAACTCGGATGTGCAAGAGGTGCAAGAGATGCAGGAGGTGCAAGAGGTGCAGGAGCTGCAGACACCGCAGTTGGAACTGCAGACACCGCAATTGGAGCTGTCTGAGGACAAGCCGTATGTGCAGCTGAATACACAATATTCCCAGACGGATCTGGAGGATCCGCACTTGACGCTCGCCGATGTGCGCGAGAAGATGGCCAGGGAGAAGGAGGAGCGGGAGGCGGCGGAAAGGGAGAAGGCGGAAAGGGAGAAGGCGGAAAGGGAGAAGGCGGAGCGGGAGCTGGCTGAAAGAGAGGCAGCTGCCAAGGAAAAGGCTGAGCGGCTGGCTAGAGCGGAGGCCGTTGTGCAGCAGCCGGCGGGTAAGTTATCCGGATGCAGAAGAGTTCTGGTCATAAAAGCCTTAAGTTTGTATTGCATTTACCTATTTCGAAAGACAAGTAATACGTTTTCTTTTTAGATTCCCCAGCAGCTCAGTCTGCAATTCAGCCTGCAGTTCTTCAGCCTGCAGCTTATTCAGCAACTCAGCCAACGCAGCAGCAGCAAACATTAGCCGTAAACGTTCCATTACCCGAGCACGCTCCACAGCCGCAACTAGCGCCTGCCACAACACCCTTGGCCGTCGTGGAGCCCACAGCACTGCAGTTGACTGTCTGCAGCATGGACGCCATGGAGAATGCCTTGTTGCATGCACAGGCCAACAAGCAGCCCACGCCGCCACACACACTGCTCAAGCCCGTGGCTGCTGTGCCCGAGAGGAGGCAGCCCGAGAAGCTGCAGCAGCTGAGCAATGCGCCAGCCATGCAGAATAGTCCCTTGAAATACTCGAGTGTGCTGAATCGTCCAGCTGCCATGCGTGGCAGCAATCCCAAGGCAAATGTGTTGCCCATGTCAGCAGCTACCATAAATAGTAAATTGGCCAACAGCAAGCCAGGCGCCTTGGCTAAGACAGCGGCGCCGCTCAACGGGCTGCGTCGCAGCAGCAACAACAACACCAACAACAACAACAATGCAAAGCCGTTTGTGACGCGCAGCGCACGCCTGGCTGCTGCTCAGCCACCGCCGCGTCCTGCCAGCAAAGCCGAGTGCTATGGACCGCCCAATAATGTGGCCACGCGGCTCTCGGCTCGATCGCGCACAATGCTGGACATGAATGGGAATGCAGTTGGCGCGGGAGCAACTGCAGCTGCAGCTGCAGTTGTGATGCCTCGGCCAAGTCTGTCCAGGCGCGTGGGCTCACAGCTGAACGTGGCTGGTGCGAGTGGTGCATCGAATCCTAATCTGGGCAAGCGTGCGAGTGCGCCCACCGTGCGTCTGAGCTCGCGCGAAGACATAGCGAGCTCCACGTCCACGCTGAAGGCCAGCAACGAGCAGCTGAGCAGCTCGAGAAGCACCCTGAAGCTGGAGGAACGACACTCGGAGCCCAAGCAGCTGCTGGATGCCAACGATGGCTGGCACACGGTCAAGAATCGTCGACGCACGAGCATGCACTGGTCGAATCGCTTCAATCAGCCCACGGGCTATGCCAGTCTGCCCACCCTGGCGCTGCTGAACGAGCAGAAGGAGGAGAAGGACAAGCAGCAGCGAGAGAAAGCCGCAGCAGCTGCAGCAGCTGCCAGTAAAGCTGGTCAAGCCAGCAGCAAGCCAAAGGCAACAGCAGCTGAGACCAAAGCGAAGGCCGGCCAGAAAGCGGCCAAGGTGCTGGCGCCGCCGGCGTCCAGGCCAGAGATTAAGAATGCCAAAGCCAAGGTTAACTCTTTTCCGGCACAGCGAGCTGGAGTCCAAATAAAAAAGCAGGACAATCAGCAGGAGAAGCACAAGGACAAGGAGCTAGAAAAGAGCAAAGAAAACGACAAGGACAAAGAGAAGGAGAAGGAGAAGAGCAAGGACAAGGAAAACGAGAAAGACAAAGAGAAGGAAAAGGAGAAGGAGAAATCAAAGCCAGCCACTGCCTTGATGCGCAGCAGCAGCAATTTCACTCAGAATAATACTGCCTCAGCGACAGCGGCTCGCACCACCATTATCAAGCGACAGAAATCGGATCTCACTGGACTTAAGATGACCTCGCTGCACAAGGAGTACATGCGCAGCGAGAAGAATGCGCTGCGCAAACAGCAGAAGGAGCAGCAGGAGCAGAGCAAAGGCAACAATGCCCCAGCCGCGGATAATGAGAGTAAGTAGGGGGTGAGAGAGAGAGAGAGATTGAGAGATAGGTAAGAGGAAGCAGAAATCATTATTTCGTTCTTTGGTGAAACATTTAATCAGGCAGACAGATTGCTGGTCAATCATCGAATCACTTACTCAGTCAGGATTTGTTTTATTGGTATTTTGTAAAATGATATCTAATAAGTAGTATTAGTCAATCTGTGAGTCAAAAAGATCTAGCAGATGGTGAGTCAGGCAAAATCCTTTAATAATAAGTCAATCAATCAGCACATTCTCACATTCCGTTCCCCCGTTTTGCAGATAATAACGATGATCACAACAAGATCGACATCAAAATCCAGACAAACTGCGAGTTCTCCAAGACCATAGGCGAGCTATACGAGAGCATCGCTCGCTGCAAGCTGCCCAATGGATGTGTGAAGCCCAATGCCAGCCTGCTGGCGGCCTGCGATGAGATCGAGGAGCAAACGGCCGAGGATGTGGAGGAGGAGCGCAACGAACGCATCCTCGTGGAGGTGCAGGAGTCGCTGGAGCGTCAAATACGCGAGCTGGAGAGCACAGAGATCGATGTGGACACGGAAACGGATGAAACGGATGGCGAAGTTCAGTTGGAGGAGCAGGACGACAATACGGATCAGGCGCTCGACGATGCCGTCGTCTTTGTCACGATGAGCGACGATGAGAATGCGAGCTTGGAGCTGCGCTATCAGGCCTTGCTCTCGGATATGTCCTGGAACGAGCGTGCCGAGGCGCTGGCCACTCTCCAGGCCTATGTGGCACGCCATCCCGGTCGTGCGCAGGAGCTGCATCAGAAGCTGTCGTCGCCATCGCGTCGTCGCTCGCTGCAGGAGACGTTGAAGAAGTATCAGGCCAAGCAGGCCAGGGCACAGCAGAAGCGCGCGCTGCTGCAGCAGGAGAAGGCAGCGAAGCTGCAGCAGCTCTTCGTGCGTGTGGAGGATGTGAAGGCGGCCAAGAAGCAGCTGATCGAGGACAAGCGACTGAAGATGGAGGGGCGACTGCAGCGGGCAGCTGAGAATCGGGAGCTCTACCTACGCCAGATCATCGAGAAGGCGCACGACGAGGACAAAAAGCTGAAGGAGATTAACTTCATCAAGAATATCGAAGCGCAGAATAAGCGCCTCGATCTGCTTGAGGCCTTCAAGGAGACCGAAGGCCGGCTACAGGATCTGGAACAGGAACGCCAGAAGCGTGTCGAGGAGAAGGCCGCCAAGGAGGCAGCGGTCGAGCGCCGTCGCCAGGCATTGGAAAAGGAGCGTCTGCTCAAGCTGGAGAAGATGAACGAGACGAGGCTGGAGAAGGAGCAGCGCATTGGCAAAATGCAGGAGCAGAAGGAGCGTCAGCGCCAAGCGCTGGCACGCGAGAAGGCGCGCGACCGCGAGGAGCGTCTGCTCGCCCTCCAGGTGCAGCAGCAACAGACCACAGAGGAGCTGCAGCGCAAGATCCTGCAGAAGCAGCTGGAGTCGGCGCGCCGGCACGAGGAGAACATCGAACACATTCGCCAGCGGGCCCTGGAGCTGACCTTGCCCAGCACACGGCAGCAGGACGAGGCACGTGGCGACGAGGAGACGGAGCTGCTCAACGGCAACGCCACCAGCACCACCAACGAGGACTGCGACATGTCCTCCACCCTGTCTGATATTGGCGGCGTCGCCGGCAGTCGCGAGCATTCGCGCAGCTACAAGAAGAAGATGAAGAAGCTCAAGCAGCGCATGAATCAATGGTGAGTTGGCCAATATATACCCAATATACCCTGTAGATAGTTGATCTCAATATCTTTTCTCTCTCTCTCCTTCCCCGCTTAGTGCCGCCGAATATCTCGCCACCTTGGAGCCTCTGCCCGCCCATGTGAAGCGGGACAGCTGCGTGCCCAAGCTCTTGAACCTGGTGATGAAAGGCGGCGGTAATCAGGGTCTAGATCGCACGCTGGGCAATCTGTTGCGTGTGATTCCGAAGGCACAGACCTGCGACTTCCAGGCCTTCCTCAACATGGACGGTCTGGGAGTGCTGACCAACTATGTGATTAGCAAGGGCCTGGAGGAAAATTCCGAGATCTCCAAGAAGTAAGTAGAGTTGGAGTTTAACAGAGAATAGAATACTTTCATTGCATTGATCCTCGACAGATCCGTCACACTTGCCGTCCAGCTCTATCGGAATGCCTGCTCCGTTTGTCCACAGATAGCGCGTCATGCGCTTCTGGGCAACTCCATTGCGACGCTCTTCGATGCCATCAGCAAAAGTTTCCAGGTGAGTAAAAGGAAGCCGAAGAAGAAGAAGAGAAATTGTTGCCATAAAAGTGTCGCCAAACTGTCGCCATCAAATTGCATCTAGAATCGTAATTCCCTCAACTGCGTCGTATGCTTTAAACTTGGCTCTCGCTCTCTCTTTCCCTCTCTCTCTCTCACACATTCACATTCTCTCCCTCTCTGATCCCAGCTCCTGCTGGTTGTCTCCTTGTCGGCTCTGGTCCCTGACTTGGCCACTTAACACTTGGCTGCGCTGATTTGCTTTTTCTCCATACGCCAGAGCCATAAAATATATTTCGATAGTAGGGCATTTCAGTTTCTAGATGAGCTTGGTAACAATTTGAGGAAAAAGGTTATTCGAGTTTTCATAGAAATATTATTTAGTATATTGACAGATATAAGAGTTTTGAAAAATTAAAAAATAAGATAAAATATTACGAGTATATATGTACATATACAATATATAACAATATTATTTTTTCGTTTTTTTAATGGCTTTCATGCTAGAAAGGACTTTAATACACTAAATTGGTATTTCAAAATATTAATTTTAATTATTATTTTAAACGCTTTCACTCAAAAGAGAACTCAAAATATGATTTTTTTTTTGCATATAAAAATATTAATTCTATTTATTATTGAAAATGATTTCAGTCAAAACACAATTTTATATATTTTCTATAGATAGTCAATTTGTTCTTCAAATTCTTAATTTTATTATAAATATGTTATATACACATATATAAAATTTAAAAAATGTAGCGCATTCACAAGCCGACGTGGCCGATTGCGTTTACAAATCTCACGAACTTTGCCAAGTTTACAGTTTATTGTTTTCTTATTTTGTGCGCTTGTTTATTTGCCATTTCTTTTGACGCTTTTATTTGGCGCTGGCTGCCTCTGCCTCTGCCGCTGCCGCTGCCTTTGTGCCTTTGCGCCGTTGTCTTTGTTTTTGTTTTTATTTTGTGTGGCATTTTTATTTGAATTTTATTTACTGGCCGCGGCGACGCATTGTTGTTGTTATTGTTGTGGCCTATAAATTCGTAACGCACTAGCCGCAAATGTCAAACTCCTCCAGCCACCCTTGCGTCTCTCACTCCTTGCCATGCTCCGTCTCGTCCTCTCTCTCTCTCTCTCTCTCTCTCTGTTTGTGCCTTTCACACAATTTGTCAGCATTTGACTGTCAAGTTTCGCGTGCGTCTTTTTTGTTATTGTTTTATTTTTTATGTATGTATATGCATAAATGTTTACATATATGCGTGTGTGTGTGTGTGTGTATATTTTGCGGCCTGCTGTTAAATCAATCGTTAAAGCGCGTAAAAAGCCACTTTTATTTATCCATTGTTATTGTTGTTGTTGTTGCTTTCCATAAAAAATATATGTATATTCTTTTACTGTTCCTTGTTGTGTTTGTTGTTGTTGCTTTGTCTCGTGTTTATTGTTGTGCTTTGTCACCTAGTTGCTCACTCCACTTCAGTTCGCTCTCCTACTCTACACTCCGCTCTCCACTCCACTCTCCATGCTTTCTGCTGCCTTGGCTGATGGATCAGCGCGCACGCCGCTTGTCATGTAATGAAGAAGAAGCAGCCACAGCAGAGTGGGGGAGGGGGAGGGAGAGAGGAGAAAGAGATAAAGCGCGTCGCGTTAAAAAACATCAATTAACATTTTGATTGATGCGAGTGTTCGTTGTTGCTGCCGCCGCTGCCGCCTCGACTGCTGTTGTTGTTGTTGTTGTTGTAGCTGTTAACTTTTATAATTAATTTGAACACACACGAAAAATGTCGCTTAACGCCGCAAAGCATGCAACAATTGTGCACCAACAACAACAACACGACAGCAACAGCAGCAACGGTACATTGACACTTCTTGACTTTGTTGTTGTTATTGTATTTTTTGTTGTTGTCATTCTTTATTTGTATTTCATATTTTTTCTTTTCTCGTTTCGTTCATTCGCCATTTGCAGTTACCCGAAGAAAAATCACCACAACATCCGGTCGAGTTATCCACGGAGCTAATGCTGGCATGCACCGAGGCGCTATCATCGAGCTATGTGAAGAAAAACACCCACCCTAAAGTACCGGAACGCCTACCGGACATGATAAAGTGAGTACAAAAGCAAAATCAAAACCAAAAAAACAAAAAAATGAAGCAAAAACAAAGAAAATAAAAGAAATGCACAAAGCTAACACACACAGATGCGCGCAAGTAGGGGAAATGCGCAAGTTCGAAAAATTATGACGTTCGAAAATTGCGTGTGCGAGCAGCGACTCTCGCGTATGAGTGTGTGTGTGTGTGCTCAGGGGCGTGTCTATGCTGTGTGCGAGCGTGACGACTAGTGTTGCGGCGGCTGTTGCTGTTACATCTGTTTGTATGTATGTGAGCTGCATGGACAGTGACTGTAAAACTGTACAGGCAGTGTTTACAATTGGGCAGTGCATGCACAACTGCAGTTTATGAGCAAGTGCAGCCATTGTTACGGTTCCTGTTCCCGTTGTTGTTGTTGTTGTTGCTGTTGTTGTTGTTATCGCTGCTGTTGCGGGCGCTTTCAACACTCGCCGCTAACTTTTTGCCTGCACGTTTTTATGACTGCTTCGCTTTTACAGTTGCTGCTTAAAGTTTGATTTTGTTTTTATTTTTGGGCAAAACTTTAATGCTGCCCGCGCGCAGTCGGCGACGCTGCTTGTTTTTCTTTAATTTGCGCTTATTTCTGTGTGCGTGCGTGAATGAGTGTATGTGTATATATGTGTGTGTGCGTGTGTGTATTTTGGGCAGTGCAAAAGTTTTAATCGAATTTCTGCTGTTGTTCCCCACACACACACACACACAAACGCACACTAACACAGACGCCATTTTGTTTATTTTCGCACAAATTGAATTTCATATACATTTGCTTATTGTGTTTTTGTTGTGCCAAAAAAAAAAAAACTTTTGTTATGCACTTTTTTGCTGTTGTTGTTGTTGCTGCTGCTGTGACTTTTGTTGTTTTTGCTTTAGTCAGTTTTTCGCTTTGGCATTTGTTTTGCTAGCAAAAACATTTGGTTTATCCTTTGTGTGCCGCGTCCTTTTACTCTAGTTCCTTTTTTGTTCGCTCTCTTTCTTGTTTTTTTTTTTTTGTGTTGATCAATTTTCGTTTGTTTATGTTTTCAATTTGCTTACAAAAGCTTTTCGTTTATTTTATTAGCAGCCGCCGCCGTTGCCGCCGCCATTGTTCGCCCCTCTCGCTCGCTCTCTGGCGCGCTTTTCTTTTGTGGTTGTGTTTGCCTTTCTTTTTATTTGCTTCAAATTTTATTTCGTTTTTCATTTTTTTGTTAGTGCTTTTCGGCGCTCAATTCAATTACAAAGCGTTGCCGTCTTGTTTTCTATAGCTGCGCGTCCACCATTTGCTGCAAAATCACATTTTCTTTTGACTATAATTTGTCTCCCTCTCCCTCTCGCACCCACACATATACTTTGCCCTGCTACACAATACGCTGCGCCATTTTGCCAAAAACTTGAATAAAATGCCAAAAGCGAAGAGTGGGACGAAAAAAAAAAGTGAATCAAGAGTGCTCTAGTGAGGGAGTATACGACTAGGAGATACCCTAAACAATTATTGAACGGAGTACGATGGGGTTTCGTTGGGTTATGCTTGCTCATGCTTAAAGACTTCTATCACAACTCCTTCTGCCTCATACCAATATACCCCAAATGTCACATTTTCCCTAGGGTATACAAATATACAAAACTGAGCAAGAGAAATTCAATTCGCCGCACTTGAATGGGATGCCACCTTCGCTTGTAGTAGAGGCAAACATTTTGCTGCTGCCGCTGCTCTTCCTCTTCCCCTTGTTGCTTCCTCTTCTTCTTCATTTACTTCTTCTGCTTTCTAATTCAATTGTAGCTTTTGGGCGACCAACTGCTGTAGCCAATCTTTTTTTTTTTAGCCTTCGCTCTACGTGCAGCTGTTTTCTAACTGCATAATTTAATTTTTGTCTACTTTTAATTGGTCCAGCAATGGGGTTTGAGTGGGAGGCAGAGAGTGAGAGAGTGAGAGAGAGATGGCGCAATACTTTTTCATGTCGAATTGTAACACAAATTTGATTTTAATTAAGAAACTTTTGAGTAATTTTTGGTTTGCTTTGAGTTTCGACATTTTGACTGAATTATGTTGTAAATAAATTTCTGTTGAATTAAGCTGCGAATTTGTGCGCTTTAAAATGCAGTACATAATATGTATGCATATGTATGTAAGTGTGTATATGTGTGTGTATATATATATATGTATGTATATGTGGTTACATTAAGCGCACATTCACTGACCCAATCCGCAAGAGGATTGGTTAGCTAAGCCATCATCATCATCATCTTCATCCACATCATCATTATCATCTTTAAGCCGCATAGAACTCTGTTCGGGGTTAACAAAAGTTTTTGTTTGCATAAAGTTTGTTTTTTCTTTTATTTTTTTTTTGCTCGAATTTTTAAGAATACTTTTTTATTTTATTTATTTATTTATTTTTTTTTTTGCATTTTATTATTAAATTCTTGTAAGTTTATTTAAAAGAATTGCTAAATTGAATTTTTCGGAATTTTGTTTTGTGAAATTATATAGGACAAAATATATTTAAGTATAAAAAGGAATCTAAAGGAAATTAAAAATTAATTTGCTTTGTCTTATACAGTTAATATATATTAATATAAATAATCATCAGAATAGAGCACTCCGTTAGTGTTTAAATGTTTTCTAGAGTCAAAAACTCTATTGTTATTTTTCATAAAATAAATATTTATATATTTTTTCTAAATTATTATTTTTTTCTATATTATTTTTTATTTTTTTCTTATTATTTTATTTATTACTTTTTTCTATACTTTAGCTCGATGCTGAAATCAGTTGACCCCATGCATAAACCAAATAAATGCTTAGCTCAAACCCCTTCCCTTCTATACCTCGCTCTCATATCTCCTTCCATACGTCTAACCATATCAAATGGAATTTCATTCTCCATTCAAATTCTATTCCGAAAACCAACAAAACTTCGCTCACGTTTTTTACTTAGTAATTGATTCATAATTAATCAACACAATCATTAGGCAGCTTCAGCAGGACATGCGCCTCCTGCCACTCCCTGCCCCCTGCCCGGCTTAATCCAGTTAATAAAAAAGCCTGCATGAATATATTTTAATCATCATTTGATCATCAATTTCAAGGCGTTGTCTGGCTAAACAAATGATAAAAAAAATATGAGAGAGAGAGAGGAGGGGGAAGGTGTAGAGAGCAGGAGGTGGTGTATGGGGTGAGGGGTTGGCAGGTAACATTGCAATCATAACGATGATTTGACACGCGATAGGAAGCATCCTTTATGAGCATCCTTAACGGCAGCCTCCGCCTCTCGCTTAGCAACCCTCATTCCGCCTGCCCCTGCCACGGTGCGCCTCCTGCTGTCATAATGAAATATGCATATACGAGTCGAAGTTTCGCTCTCTCTCACTCTCACTCTGTCTCTCTGTCGAAAGGGTGCGGGGCTAGAGCTGTGATTCAGCTAACAGAAAGGATATTCGCCGCGTGTCCTTTTGTTGTGGATGTCAACAGGGACAACACGCTGCGTTGACTGCTGTTTCTGCTGCTGCACGTTTAATTTAATTACCCTTTAAGTAACCATATCGAATGGCCATTTGGAGTTATGCCTCCATTTCGTACTGTTGCTACTCCTGCTACTCCTGCTCCTGCTCCTGCTTCCTGCTCCTGCTGCCTGCACTTTGCGCAGCCTTTTCTCGCATTGTCCTGCGATGCTGGTCCTTAACTTTTGCCTCAATTACGAGGCAGCTCCTAGCCAAAACTGAAAGAGGGACACAGCTGGCTTTTCCAGCAAGCACACACAAACACATACACACACACATGCACGTGCTGTGGGTTTTATTTTACCATTTTTGCCATCGTCATGGACATATTAGTGCAACTATTTAGTTCGCCCGCCTGCCTGCTGCTCTAGTTAACACTAGTACACTGTGCAAAATTGGGTATTGTTGGGATTATATCTTATGTACATACAGATATATGGATATTATATTTACTTCTTTTAATGGTCACTCTGTAGTTAATGTTTATGGTCACCCCATCACTAAATGTACTTTAATCTATCATATATCACAGATATTTGAACTGAAAATAAATCAATAATTTATTTGGGCGTGAACTTCTATAAGTTCCATAAGTTTTTATAGTAAGTTCTTCTTCTTCCCAAGGACTTTAAACTATGATTGCTTTTTTACAGAAATTCTTTGAAATTCCAAATACTCAAATGGACTAGTCTAGTTCTCTATAGTTTTTCTCTCAGTGTAGCTGCTCCGGCTGCAATGTCTCCTTCTGGCGTATTCATTTCAAGCGTTCGCCTTTGTTCGTTCTCTCTAGCTGTTTGTCGTTGTTATTTGTTGTTGTTGTTGTTGCTGTTTGTTGTGCATTTAATATCCGATTTCAGTTTTTTGTTGATTCTTTTTGACAATGGGCGCAGGCATTGAACACTTCTTCTTCTTCTGCTGCTTTCTTTTACACCATCATCATTATCATCATCATCATCATCATCGTGGTTACCCTGATCGCCCTCGCTTTTCATAGTCGCTGTAAAAGTTTTTCTATTTGTTTAGTGCGCTGCGCTCCTTTATTTTCCCTGAGCCTTTGTTTTGTCCTCGCTGCGCTCCAAATCAAAATATTGACTCTAAATGGCGCATATATTGATCCAGTTTCAAAAAAAGAAAAAAAAGAATACCCTCAATTCACTGATGTCGTAGCATTTAGCTTTTTGTCAGCTGCTCGCGTTTGCTAATCATAATTGAATTCAAATCACGAAAAACTGTCACAAAACTAATCAAAATTGTCATTTTTTGTTGTTGTTGTTGCTGTTTGTAACTGTAGACGTGGCCTGTGCCACGCCTACTGAATAGCCATAGTGAACGCCCTTGCTCTCCTTTTTTTTTTCTGGCACTGCTCATCTGTTCGCTTTTCAGCATTCAAACTGTCAAAAAGTCAGCATCAATTACAGTTACAGAGACATCATAGCCAAACACACAGAGAATGCGATAGGGCAGTCCAAGAGGAGTGGAAAGGGGAGTGGGAAAGGGGAGGGGGAGGAGGAGGAGGGATAGGGGTAGTTGGGTCAAAGAAGTGTGGTTCAAACTTCGCTTCAGTTTTGCATCAAAATGCATTTGGACTTGGGGGGAAAAAATGAAAACCAGGTGGGAAATTCAAAGCTAGAAATGCGAGAGGTCTTTGATGGAATTGACGATCCTATTGAGGAGGTTTTGGATATATAGAAAGAGAAAGGAAGAGTAAGTGAGATAGAAAACAGTGAGAGATGGAGACTGGGAATGAGAGAGAGACAGAGAAGGCGAGCTGAGTGAGAAAGAGATGGAGATAGAGGAAAAGATAGAAAGACAGAGGAACATAGAGAGAAAAGAGAGATAGACATAGATAGAGAAAAAAGAGATACATAGACAGAGACAGAGATAGAGAGAGAAAGATAGAGAGATAGAAAGAGACGGAGTTAGAAAGAAAGAAAGAGAAAGAGGAATAGAGACAAAAAGAAAGAGAGAGAGACAGAAAGAATGGGAGAGGGAAACAGTAAGAAAGGGAGAGTCAGAGTAAGCGAATGTTGCAGAGGATCACTTCCAGAAAGGGAAGACAAGTGGAGTAAATGGAGATGCAGCAAGGGAGAAAGTGATCGAGAGAGATTCTATGGTATGGCGTTTTAGTTTTAGTTGTTAAAGCTAATTAATGGAGCTTAAGAATCAAAGCAACTTGAAGCAGATTCTCTGCTCCACTATGAGGTTAAACAAAGTATTTGGAATAGACTTCGTATACACTCATATACATATATAGAGATCATAATCTATGGATATTAATTATATGATATGCTTATATTTGCTGTCCAATCACAATATGTTTGGATATTCAAATAAAATTGAAAACATGTTGCACGAATCACACTTGAAATGCAACAAACACCCCTCGAGCGGAGGCAGAGCTAGGGCCATGATGGGCTATGGAGTATGGACTATGGGCTAGTCGTATGCAAAAGTCTGACATATGCGCTGACATTTTGCATGCAAAAAGGCGCAGCAGCAGCAGCAACCTCGAATGCTCTCTTTGGGCTCCCCGCCCGCCCTCCGTCGACTGCCAATGTTGAGTTGCATGTCAAAAGTTTGATGAGTGCCTGTCCAGAGTCTGCATGTCAAAGGCAATGGATGAAAAGGATGAGAAGGAGTAGGTAGAGCAGTAGCAGGGGGAGAAGGAGGCAGTGTGTCGGCTTTTGGGCTATTGAATTACGTAGAGTCCGTAGTTTCAGATCTTTTGAGTGCATGCGCTTTGATTTTCGACTCTTGTTTTACTTTTTTTTTTTACTTTTTTGCACTCGAGGGAATATTAAACCAACCAACCAACCAACGAATCAACCACCCAGCTAGACCTAAAACTTAGGCGACATATGTAAAATGTGTAAAGTGCAGCTACAGTTAATTTAATGCTCATCAAAACGGATGATAATGATGATGATGATGTTGTTGTTGTTGTTGCCATTGCACCCCCTCAACAACAACAGCCAGAGATAGAGCGAGAGTTTTTACAGCGAACAGCGCAACGCATCACTCAATCAAATGGCAATTGTGAAGGGGCTTAACAGACACACACACACACACGACACAGACAGAGAAATAGGCAGATATTTTGACTGGATTTGTAGTGCCTGCCCTAGGAGGGCAACCCTCCTGAGTCGAGCAACCCCCGTTGAGTTAAGTTAAGACTTGAAACTGGTGCAAATTAACACGCTAAGCACTTGAATGCGCTAAATGTGGCGTGAGTAATGCCTCCAAGTGGACAACAGATGGCGTGCATTACAAGCCGCAGCTAGTAGCTCAAAGGATGATATGGTCACTCTATTACATTAATGGATTTTCAACTAGAGTCTGTGATTTATTTAGGATTGTTTTTTAAACAAAACAAAATACACAAAACTAGCAAATGGTCCCCCTAATATACATGATTTGTTTTAGCAATGAAAATGGCATAACAAAAGGCAAAAAGTATACGTCTGACTATTATTTAAAATATTTCCATTCAATTCGTCCATAATTACCACCCGAATATGGTCATCCTAATGCTTATTATGTATATTAACAGCGAACAGATAAATATTGGGCAGCATAGTACATAAGATTATGTGAAACTATTTTTGGAAATAGCTTACTATTCAAAAGCTTAAAATATGGTCACCCTGAAGCCTAAAATTTGTTAAATAAACGCAAATATATCACTTTAAAATGTTTGATATTATTTTTAATGAACCTATAAACCGCAACCTGCCTTAAAATATGGTCACCTTAATCGCATTCATTTGATTTTACCAAACGAATGGTTTGCTGGGTTCTTTGTGATACTTTTTAAATATATAAATATATAAAATTAAATTTTTATTGTTTCGCCTATTTCTCTCAGTGTAAAAGCTCCAATTGTAACGTCTTCTGCTTCCCATATTCACTTCGAGCATCAATGTGGTTTCTGTATTACCTTAGCTGGCCGATAGGTGGCGCACATTGCCACAGTCACCAATTGAAGTGCGCCTAAAAAACTTTTTACTCCTCGCATTGGGGCGCCCCAAAAACTGTAAAAATGAGCATAAAAATTGACGATGAAAACTAGAAAAATCTTTGCCGTGCCATTCGCCATTCCCCATTCCCCATTCCCCATTCTCCATTCTCTATTCCACATTCTCCATTCGCGCGACATTTGCAGTTCCAGTCCATAAGCATTTTTAATGCTCATT
>JAWNOM010000172.1:165000-169328 GCA_035045965.1 Drosophila aldrichi
TATATACAATTATGAAGGCGTGGCAACGCGAATAACATTATGTGGATCTTACGCTATTTTAAGAATATATAGATCTAAGATTTCGAGCTAGAACCACATAAATGTAGAGTTAGGAATTGTAGATTCCCTTGATTCTCTTGAGATTGACTAAAAATGATTTATCTAACGCCAATTTAAGGCATATGAAATCTTCAGACTAAGAACTGATGACTCGGATATTTGATTATACTTATAGTCCTTTATATTTCTATTTGAATTTTAATTTTTTATAGCATCTATGTAATTATAGGGTATTTAATTGTCTTATTTTGAATACTGAAATGATTTTCTCTTTAATTTCTGCAGTTAACTTCATTTTTAGTTTAACCTACCGCATCATAATATATACATATATCATATGACTTGACATATATCATATCATATAACACATATGTATATATATGTATTTCTTTCCTGACTCTGACATAGAGACAACAACTTCCCTAGCGATTCTCCGATTTCGCATTTTTACGCGAATTTCTGTAGAAAATTTCGCCGTTGACAACTTAATTTTGGGCCTGAGCAACAGCCACTTGGCTGCTGTTGCAATGCCCAACCCTTAGGCCTGTGGCCCTCTGGCCCTACCCCTAGCTGTGGCCCAATCTAATGCCAATTTAATAGATGGCAACATAAACAGGAAAAAAGTGAGCAAATGTCTTAATTTATTCATAACTCACTTCGTTTTTTTTTTTTTTTTGTATATGTTTATTAGAGTGTGTCTGAGGAGGGGAGGGCGGTGGGTTGAGGGTATTTTGAAAATTGAAAAAATGTGAAAACAACCCTCGCTTCGCACAGATTGAGAGAGATATTGCAATTTCCATGTTTTGATTTATGAATGATAATGCGCTGTGACATTTGCCTAGGCAGGCAGTCAGTCAGGCAGGCAGTCAGTCAGTCGAGCATACCCATTCAGCTATTTTCCGGGCATATGTACGCATTGCTCTTTAATTTGCATTAATGGGCGTGGTAATGACGGCCGCAATGGCTTTGGCTTTGGCCTCGGCCTTGGCCCCGGGCACAAGTTCACCATGCGTTTCTCTCCCTCTCCCTCTCCCTCTCCCTGTCTCTGTCTGTCTCCCTTCCCTTTCTCTTCCAGAGTTCAATGAGGCGCAACGCTTTAAACTGCCTAATGCGTTCCCTTACAACTGTTGCAAAAATCGTTCACGATTTGCATTTCACTTGAATTGTGGGCGTGTCACTTGCCCATAAGTCAATAATCACATAATTGTCATATAAAACTAAATATATGTATAACCCTTCATTTAATTTCAGCATATGTGGATTAAAGAGGGTCTTAAAGTTAATCTATTAGCAAGGGTGTGTGTGTGTGTGTTTAAAAGGGGTGTGTGTGTGTGAATGGAAAGGGTTTTCACTAATAAATTGGTAGGTAACTAGAGACCACGGCTATTGATGAAATTATATTACAATTCTCATTTGACTAAGTGATTTTCGGGTTTGAGTTGGAGCTCATATACATATAACTATATTTATCAAAGATATATCTGATTCCACACTTCTATCTTTACCTCCCTAAAATAACACTATTTGGGCTTAAGAAAATCTCCAAGATTTACCACACAAGGAATCTTATAAAATAGGATTATATCCATAAGACGACAATAAGTCTTCACGCTTAAGTGTGGCCATACTGCAAGCATAGTTTTTTAGCTCTTAAGTGTGCTCAACCCTTATCACTTATTGCTCAAGTCCATTACGCCTACCGTCGCTCTCTCTCTCTCTCTCTCTCTCTCTCTCTCTCTGCTGCACTCATCTTCACTTCACTTTTCGTCTTTGTGAACCATTTGTTTTCTTACGCACGTTCATTTATTCGCATTCCTTTTGCTTAAATTCATGGCGCTTCGTTTGATAAGCGCTGGGGATTCGTGTCACCTGGGCGCATTATTTATGATGCGTTCAAAAGAGCAGCAAACATACACCAGTTCACACAAACACACTCACATACGTATGTGTAGGTATCCCACTCTTTCATACATACACAGGCCAATCCTTTCACTGCCTGCTGCGCTGCCAGCGTCACTGCTTTGCTCTGCTGCTGCGGTTTGCGGTTAACTGCTGCGGCTGCTGTGGCGTCTGCGTCTCCCTGTACTCGTTTGCTTTTGCTTTTGCTTGCTCTCCACTGTCCTCTCTCTTCTGCCCAATTTACGTCATCTGAATCATTACGCGCGTTAACGGCATTAAACAAAAACAAAAAGAAACCAAAATTTATTTTCGGTTTGTAAAAATTTCATTTGCATTCATCAATTCGCAACGAAAGAAGTTTCAAAATGAATTACACTGTTGTTGTGGTTCATCGCGTTCATTCGCTCTCTCACGCTCTGCTTAAGCTCTGGCTCTCTTCTCAACTGCGGCTCAAGCTGCCGTTACATTCATATGTCATTTTTTTCCCCTCTTTCGTTACGCTCTTCAATTGGAGTTTTTTTACAATTCCAATTGGACACGTTTCAATCTGCGTTGACAGCTGCAACTGCGTGGCCAATTTTTATTTTTATGTGCTTATTTTTTTCAAATATGAAAAACTATTAAAATAAATTGTAATCGCTGTGCAATGATTTAATTGCGGGATTTTTGTTGTTGTTGTATTTATTTGTATTGGCCCAAATTGCATTGGGTTGTGGTCAGTTCTGATTGGAATTGTTGCTCGTTTCGCATTCCCCTTCTACTTTAATATAAATAATACTTCACTTAATACTCATAATTGATGGCCTGTCAGAGCTTCAGTAAAGGACAAAGGGATAACTATAAGTAAGTGGGTTATTAGCGCCGCAGGATGCTTAAGGATCGACCGCCTGCGGCTCAATGCAGGACATACAGAAGCGTCTTGCTGTGAATTAGGGAGACGCACGTTTTCGTTGCATGTCCATTGTTATCGTTGTGCTTGTTGTTGTTGTTGTTGTAAGTGGCAGGCGGCAATTGTTGTTGCTGTGCTGTGGTGGGCGTTTCATATTAGTAATGCAAAAACACACACATGGACACAAACATACACACACATAGTTACACAAGTCACCAGCGCAGGTTTGGAGCATGCGCATGTTAGACTATAAAATACCCTGCAAATATATATTTATAGTACTTATTAGTATAATGAAATTGTTAAATGCTGGAAAATCTTTAGCAAATATTATTTTACAGGTTCTCAGAAAAATGTTAGACTGCCAAATACCCTATTGAAGCTATTGCAAATATTATTATTCTTTAGATTTTAAATATAAATGGAAAATTATAGCAAAACTTGCGCAATTCTTAGCCTGTGACTTGCTCAAGCATATGTGAGGTTATATATACCCTATAAAGTAATTATAAATGATCTTTGAGCTAAGATTCGTAAAAGATGAATGGACAACAAATAGAAATCATAAGCAATCATTATCAGTCTACAGTAGAAGTATACCCTTTTCATAAGGCTACTTTACAGGGTATTCACACAGCCAGTTGGCAATTGCAGTCCCCGTAGTACCGTGTCCGAGTTCCCCTTTTTGTGTTTGTGGACATTTTGTGGGCCAATTGAAATTCATAAGAAGGCATGTTAATGTTGTTGTTGTTGTTGTTGTAACCTCCATTAGACAGAATTGAGATCTCAAACGGAACTACTGCTCCTTTTCTCCCTCTGTTCCCCTCTCTCTCTCTCTGTTCCTCTCCCACTGTCGAATCTCTCTAGCCGCATTGAGACCTTGTCTCAACATGACTGCAATTAGTCTACAGTCACATACACGTATACATACACATATGTACATATATGTATGCTTATTGTATATATATTATATATAGGATTTATGCTAGTTGCATGTGACAGCTTAAAGCGTCTTTTTAACGGATTTGCCACAGACGTGACTGTCAGTCAGACAGAGAGAGAGAGAGAGAGAGAGAGAGTGAACGTTTTTGCTGCTTTATAGTCTCTGTAGAGTTATGATCTCTCCCTCCCTCTTTATTGCGCCTCTCTACACGCGCTAATAAGCCCAATAATTATGATGATAAAATGATGATGATGTTGATGTTGATGTTCTCGCGCCTCTTAATGATAACGACTGCTGTTGCTCTCTCTCTCTCTCCCTGTCTCTCTCTATCTCTTTCTGATAATGTTTATGCGCATTGTTGCCGTTACTTAACTGCACATGCTAACATTTTTGGTTTGTGTTGTCTGCGTCAACCGAATGCCCATTAAAAGTGGACTGCAAAGCGAGCAGAAGCTGCGCAACAAATGTGGGAGTTGGAGCGACTAGCAAATACCCTGTTTGACAGTGGAGGAGAGAGAGAGAGAGAGAGAGAGCGAG
>JAWNOM010000175.1:0-19739 GCA_035045965.1 Drosophila aldrichi
CAATTCTAATGGAAATATATGTATATACCAAAAAAAATATTAATTTCTTTATTCTTTATTATTTTATAATATTATAATATTTGTATATTTTTATAAGACTACTAATCTCTGCATATTGTTTCACACTGAGTTCTATTCTATTTACTTTTCAGCAAGTCAAGGGAAAAATATTATTTCGTGGAATCATATGTATATATGCTTGTTTTCTTTATCATTACCTAATTTTTAATTTTTTGATATTTTAAATAATAATACATACCATAATATGCGAGTTTAAAAATAAAGTCTATTCTCATATTTTAAGCAATTTAAACATTTTTCTAACTAACTCCCTTCTTCATTTACTTTGTAGAATATTTCTGCTAATTCATGTATTTTATTTGTAAATATATTTTATGTATATTTTTAATACCCTGAACCCATTGAAAATGAGAAATCAGGGTCTAATGGTTTTGTTGAAATGTATGTAAAAGGCAGAAGAAGGCGTGGCAGACCCCACAAAGTATATATATTCTTGATCAGGGTGACGAATTGCATTAAGCATTTTGTCTAAGTGTTGCTTCCAAATATTTTTGTGCTAAGTATTTCCTCATTCTTCTAAGTATTTCCTTTACTTATTTCGCTTACGTAATCTCCTCTACGTAGTTTCTCCACGTAGTTCCTCTACGTCTTTAATGCTTATAATTCACACACTCTACGTGAGTGTAAGGTGAATTGACGCTGACCCCCACCAGCCCTGGACGACTGAAGACTGACTGAAGAAGTGCTGCAGCTGCTGCTCCTTTATATAGGGCCACTTTTACTCAAGCACTGTCTCTCTCAAAGGTTGAGCCCGACGGCAGTGAGCAGTGGGAACGTTCTTTGCTGCTGTGGGCATTCTAGCTTCGTTTTACCTAAATACAAATACCAAATGAGAACTGCTGCATACACATAGACAACTTTAATGATCTTTTGCAATTCTTCTCTCCTTGCTTTTACATTTACTCAAGTACTGTATGCGTGCGTGCCTATGTGTGTCTATGTATGTGTGTGTGTGTTTGTGTGTGTGTGTGTGTGTGTTTGTGTGTGTGTGTGTGTGTGTGTGTGTGTGTGTGTGTGTGTGTGTGTGTGTTTGTGTGTGTGTTTGTGTGTGTGTTTGTCAGAAAGACGCGAAGAATTATTGATATATCAGCTCTTCGAAGGGCTCAGAGGATTTCCTAGTCGAGCAGTCTCGGCTAGAGCTTTCTTACTTGTTTTTCTTAGATCGTAGTTGGCTTTATAAACAACGCAAACAACAAATAGCCAATTAGTCATATAAAAGTATCAGAACCCAAATATTATTTATTTTGTTGTTGTTTATTTTGTTTAGTTACATTTAAGGGATATCTTATGACAAATTACCTAAGGAATCCCCATATATAAATCTTAAATCAAACTAGACCAATTAAATCCTTCTCTTGAAGCTTAGAGGGTGTGCAGTCTCAATCTTTTTTGGCGTGTAGTCTCAAATTTTTATATACATGTATATGTATATGTTTTGACTATTTATAATAATCTCAGAAAATCTTTGCCTGTTTTCCTTATTATTGCACTTTAGACTCCGCAGCTATTTTGTTCTAAGCTATATACTATAATAATTACAATTATCATACTAATGTCCCACTAAACAATTGAGTGCATTCCTCAGATCTCTTCAGCTGTTCCTCCGAAGAATTTACTCTGAGATAAAACCTCTTATTTGATAGAGGCAATTTAGCAGTTGCCTTTCCATTCGAAGTTAAGCGTTAATTAGTCAGGAATTGCGCACGCACCTGTTCGAAAGCAATTTCAAGTTGGGCTATTTCTCAATCCAAGCTGAAGTGAAGAAAATTAAGTGCAATTGCGCTCAGAATTAATTAGTGAAGTTTGCATAGAACGCTCGAACGAGAGAATCGCTCTTGTTTCACAACTAATTTCGCTAATGCGAGTGACAACAACGAGGGGAACTCGCTGATTGTTGACTGTGCGCTGATTGTGGAACTTTAAAAAATTAATTAACTGCGGATATCCTTTAAAAATCATTGGGCAGGCGTCCAAATTGCTTTTGCAAGGGCAAGGCACTCGTTAGCGACCGCGGAGAGGAGGCGAACAACCTTTTCCAGACACTTTTTCTCACCCGCCGTTGTCCTTGGAGACAATCAATCTCCATTCAAAACAATCACGAAAAAGTGAAAAGCGAGCCATTGCAAAGCAGAGAGATTTCGAGTAAAAAATGAAATGAAAAGAAAATCAAAGTAAGCAAAAAATCAAATCTAGACAACAACAACAACAAAAAAAAAACGGCAAAGTTCAACGCGCAAAGAAAAACTTGTTTACATCTTACAGAGCGACAAAAAATAGCAAAAAAACGAATAAAATAAAAACACGCGAAAAATGCAACAACAAAACGAGAGAATAGAAAAAACTCCAAGAATTTTTTACTGCGTGGCACGCGAGAGCAAAACGCAGTCAAGAGCAAGGATATTCATGAAAGAAGCAGCAGAAAAGGTACAAAAAAAAAAAGAGCGAAATAAAAAAAAAATGCAAAATAAAAATGTGCGTTGCGGGGAAAAAAGGGATAACAAAAAATTGCAGGATGCTGCTCAAAGGACACGCTCTTTTTTTTATTTCAGCGTCGCGTCCGCTTGTGCCGGGCAGAGGAGAAGGCAGCTGGACTTAGACTGGAATTGTCAAGGGTAGGGAAGCCAAAGAAGAGTGGGCGAGGAGCTGAAGCTGAAGCTGAAGCTGGGGCAGGACTCGCGTCTCGTTGCCGTTCATGTGGCAACAGACAGCGACGGTTTGGGTTTTGGTCAGTTGCCGACTGAAGTTCGAGTCGAGTGAAAGTGCAGCAGTGTTGGGCAGCAGCTGCCCAAGCAGCTTTCAAACAGGAGTCGGAGTCCTTTGAGCAGAGCCGTAGCAGCGCAGGAATGAGTTGTCATGAAGCTGGTTCACTGCTTGGTCAAGGTCCTTGCACTTGCGGCAGACCTTTGACCGAGCCTACGAACAGCAACTGATGTGCTTAGCGAAAAAGAGTTCTATAGTATAAATCAAGGAAAGGTATTGTTCGATAGATACTATAGCTTATACATAATAATTGTAGGTGAAAAGGAAGAAGCTGTTACAGTAGAGTCCGGTTTTAAAGACTCTGCTTTTAGAGTACAGATTTATATGAGCAAACTTATATGGTTATACGGTTCCGGGTCCCTTATAACCGGAATCTACTGTATTTAGATTCTTGCAACTGAGCTACCTGAGTACTAAGATTTGAAACTAAATTTATCAAAGGAAGAGTCTATTTATAAGTACTTTTTGAATATTTAAAAATAACTACAAGCTATAAATATGAATATTAAATATAAATATACATACTTATACAAAAACAGACATACATATATATAAATATATAGGCATGTATATATTATAATACTTTTAGCTTTCTATATACTCTCTAAAAGATAGCTCTTAACTACAGAAATGGAATAACTAAAACGGCTGCTAATCAAGTCTTCTAGCTTACCAAACTTCTCTAATATATATTTCCAATAATCGACAATTATATATCTATCATGAATATTTTTAGTTTTACACATATTTCGGTTAACTTTTCTCCCATAACCAATTTGAAAGTTCAGCTAGAGAAAAAGAACTAGAGACTAGAGTGCTACACCCACACGTATTACCCCAGCCACCTAAGCAATTAGCTAGTTTCTCTATTACAGTCCTTCCCCATCATATTCACTCGCTCTCTCTCTGTCTCTCTCTTTCTCACTCTCTCTCTCTCTCTCTCTCTCTCTCTCTCTCTCGCTCTCTCTTTGCAAGGCGCTCATTTAATTCACTTAGAGCATCAACTTTTAGTCGCTTATTAATTATGAAGCGCTTCTTTCCTTTTGGCCAGTTACTCTGCTGCTCGCCCTCGTCACGCCCACTCTGAACACCGATGTAGTCCAACGCCTTCGCAGTGACTCCAGCAGCTGCCAACTGCAGAGAACTTTGCACAAAGTTCGCCAAAAATTGGGGGAAGGTAAAAAAAGAAGGAAAGAAAACCCGAAAAAAAGTTTCCATTTTTTCTATTCTCATTTGATGCTCGTTCAAGACTTAAAAGGAGTGTATTAGTTTCTCGCTAGAGATTTTTTAAGCTGCTATCAGGTCGATTGTTGACTAAATGTATACAAGTGGAGAGTTTTTTAAGTCCTTCATCGACTTTCGCAGTAAATATTAGTAAATTGAAAGTCTGGCCTATAGATCAGACAGCTGCACTGGGATTTATATTTTCGACTCGTTTCCAAGCCTTGGCATTTTCGTGACAATCTTCTAGGTCGCACAGGCAGTTGCCCCACGATATGCGCCCTTACCATAGCCTCCTGCTGTAGTCTAGTTTCCTGCTCCCTAAGCTAGAATTGCTCCTACTGAATTGCTTCTGCTGCCTAAACCTGAACAGCCCAAGCCAAGCTATTCCGAATCCTTACAAAATTTCCTATAAAGAATCCCTTTGAGAAAAAGTATTGGAGTTGTGGAGTTTCGATCAAATTAGATTATCTTTATATATATATATTATATTATATTTTATTATATTATATTATATTATATTTTATTATATTATATTTTATTTTATTATATTTTATTTTATTTTATTATATTATATTATAACTATTTTCAGCTTCATTTCGAAATGTATGTATGTATGTACTTGTATATCAACTTTATGTACTTATTCCTGGGTAAATTTAGATACTCAGTCTAGTCCATAGCTTAAATTTTAACCCCTTCATAGATTCAATATGTATTTCCGGACAGTGAGCGAGTAACGAGCAGTCGGTATATTCATATACTACTTTTTTTGTTCTGTCTCTCCTGCTGCTGTCAGATAGTGCTCAGCTGCCACGCCCCCTAATGGAGTGCCACGAATGTACATAGGATACTCACATCGACATTGCCATTCCACATGTAGTGCATGCCGACCGCAGTGCTGGGATCGTGATGCGTCTGTCCGGTCATATGCTCGGCCATCACGGCACTCATCCAATGGACCAGACCCTGGGTGGGATTCTGGCCCTGGACGCCGCCGATCGGCATGTTGACAGCGGCGGCGGCGGCTGCAGCGGCTGCCACAGCGGCAGCAGTTGTGTTGCTGTTGCTGTTGTTGTTGCTGCTGTTGTTGTTGTCGTGAGTTTTGCAGGTGGCGGCAGCCGTTGATGGCTGCGCGCTGCCTGTTTCCGGTGGCGACTTTACGGAATTGGCGTAGTTTGCACGGCTCTGCGTCTGCGGCTGCGTCTGTGTTGCGGGTGGATTCAAATTAATTGCGGAACCGGCCTGGCTGGCGTCCACGGGCGGCGTTGGCGGTGTTGCTGGCGAGAGTCCTTGGCCAGGTCCTGCAGCGTTTGCTGCGTGTGAATTGTGCTGATTGTTGTTGTGGCTGTTGACGACTTCGTTGCCCGTTGGCCAGGCGTAGCTGTTGCCGTTGCCGTTACTGTTGTTGTTGTTGTTGTTGTTATTTTGGGGTTTCTGCAAGGGAGAACAAATTGCGTTGTTTTGTTTTGGTTGAAAAGGGTTTTTCTCATATTATTTTTAATTTTTTGTTGTTGCTTGCTGCTGTCCAAGCATTGAGCATGAAATATTAAATGATTTTTCTGATGATTTTTCATGTTGTTGTTGGCAGAGAGAGAAAGAGAGAGAGAGAGAGAGAGAGAGAGTAGCCAGTTTTTTTGTTGTTTTTTTGTCGACCCATAATTAGCGTTAGCAAACAAACCAAATTTGATATTTTTCTTAGGATTCTTTTGTGTGCTGAGGTAAAGGTTAAAAAATAATTTGGCGACGGCTGAAATACTTTAATTGGATTTTAAAGCTAATTATGACAGTTCAAATGGAGAGAAGTTAAGGATCCAGCGGAGGTGATTCTTTTTGGTCTTTTAATAAGCTTAAATAACAGACTCTGCGTTGAGTACATGCCTGATATAAAAATATGTTCTGCAAACCCACAATACTTATAATAATTATAAAATATGTTTATAATGTGTTTAAAAAGACTCAATACACATTTAAATCTATTTAAAACTGCTTAAATTAAATCAATAGAGTGCTGGAAAAAATCTAAGAAAAAATAATTAAAAAAAAAAAAAATAAAAAAAAATAATAATAAATAATAGTTTTAAAAAATTAAATAAACTGCATAATGATTAATTATATATTTATAAATATTTTTTTTTTTTTTGTGAACTAGAATTATTATTATCATTTGGTTTATTATTATTTTGTTTATTATTATTATTATTGTTAAAAAAAAAAATAAAAAATCAATACAAAGTATTCCAGCATTAAAATTTTTTTTTATTTGTAATTAATATAAACATTTTAAATACAAGTAAAAGTAAAAAAGTTAAAAAGTAATCAAAATAAGATGAAACATATTTATATTTATTTATATTCATTTCTATTTATTTCTAATGCAATTTATATATTTGTACATATTTATATATATTTTAATATATATTTATATGTATTTAATTTATTTCCTCTTTAAGCAACAACCGTCGTATACTAACATGTTCGTCCAGCTCCGCATCGTGAGCTTTGCTTTGGTTCTGCTGTTTATCCTTGGCTTCGGTCGCTTCCTGCGGCTTCAGCTGGCTGCGCTTCGCCGACTCGACGGCGGCCACGCACACGGCGGAGAATAGCAAATTGCTCGACAGGTGGGCGGGTGGTGGAGTGGCGGCAGCGGCTGACTTGGTGGGCGGCGTGGGCGTGGGTGAGGGCGTCTGTGGATACCAGCGATTGGGCTCGCATTGCTGCTGCTGTTGCTGTTGCTGTTGCTGAAGCACGGCGCTGGCAAAGAGACTCGTATAGAACTCGGCGGGCATGAGGAAGGGCGCTGGCGTGGCCGTCCCAGCACTGAGGGCGTCCATGTAGCTGCCCAAGTCCTGGGCGCGACGGCGTCGCAGCTGATCCTTGAGCATGCTGGCGCTCAAATGTAGGCAACGGTATTTTGCACACTTTCACTCTCGCGTGGGCGCGCGGCCCAACAAACTGTCTAATTCGTGCGGTTCGATTTACACATGCAAACAAAACTGCGAACAACGAGTAGCACGAAAAAAAACAAAAAAGAAAAACAAACAAAAACAGACACCGAAAACTTTTGTGAAGGCGTCGAGTGGTTTGGTTTTTCTTTTGCTAAACTTTTATTTGATGGCCGGGAAAAAGTTGTGAAATGTTTTTTGCTGTCGCGTTTTTGCCCCTCAAACCCGATTTTGTATTTTTAGATGCAGTTTTTTGTTTTTAAGTACAAATAAAAAAATATAAACAGTAGCAGCAACAGAAACAGAAGTAAAAATCTCGAATGACCTTGAAAAATGTTGGCAACGCGCAAAAATATTTCTATTTTCATTTAGCAAGTTTTTCTATTTCATTTTTTTCTCGCATCTTTGTTTAGTTTGCAGCTTGTTGCACTTTGTGTTTGATTTATTCGTCGTCGCTTTGGTTGATTTGTTGTTGTTGTTGTTGTTGCTGTTGTTGATTTTGCATTTTGTGGCACACTGCTCGTTGAGCTCTATGTTATTTTATTGGTATCCCTATCAGATTGTCGTTGTTTGAGTTGAATGTGTTTTAGATTAGTTGGCTGCTCGTTTATTTGAAGAGTTAACAACAGATTGTCAAAAGGCAAAGAGCTCTTAAATTTCATTGACTAAATAAAAATAATAAAATGTATACAATATCAATTGAAAAGTGATTTATAAAAATAATTAAATAAATAGAAACTGAATATCAATTGAAATACAAATTTTATATGAAAATATATATGCATAAGATATATATATATATATATAAATAAAAAAAAAAAAAAACAAAAAATTATACATAATTCGTGTGCATTTAAATTAAATTTTAGTAATAAATAAACTAAAAAATAAAATAATAATAAAAAAAAAAATAAATAAAATAAAAAAATAAATAAATAAAATAAAATAAAATAAAATAAATAAATAAATAATATAAAAAATACATAAATGAAAAAAAAAATTAAATTCAATAAAATAAAATAAAAGCTAACAATTAAATAATGTTTGTATATTTAAAAAAAAAATTAATAAATAAATTATATAGAATAAAGTAAATATATATTAATACAAAATGCAATCAAGTCTACATTTTATAGCATCGATTAATATTAATAAACATAAATATTCATAGGAGCCTATTTAGTATACAAAAATTTTCAAAATAAACTAACAGAAAATATGCAATAAAGAAAAATTTTTTTTCTCCATAATTTAATATATAAAAAGTACAAAATAAATGTTTTTTTCAATTTAAAATCATTTTAAATATGAATTGTATTTTATATGTAACTTTAATTATTTATAATGCTAATAATCAACAAAGTATTCATAAAATATACATGAACAACATTACAAAACACTGAATAAAAATATTTAACAAAACAAAAATCTCTATTTTTTAGAAAATTTGTTTAATATATAAAGTAATTTAACATAACATATATAATTAAAAAAAAAAAATACAAACAAAATGCTTTAAATATTTTCATTAAAATTTAAAAAATAAATAAAATTATTAAGATTTATTTTAAAAGCATTTTGCCTTGAAAATATTTATTATTTATTTATATTTATATTATTATTATTTATTTACTTTTTTAATACAAACATACTCGAATTGATTTATTTTGTTGTTGTTAAATCCACAATGTAAATATATTCTGTTTTATATTTTAATTATATTTATAGTATTTTATTTATTCATAAATAATTTTCTTATTTTTATAAAATATTTGAATTAAATTTAATTTTATATTTTTATTTATTTATTTTTTCTTTCAAGCACTTTGTGCCTCTTAGGAACTTCACGTTGCAATTTTTTCACTTTTTTTTTTAAACTTTTGCACTTTCTTTAGGAACTTTTGTTGCTGCTTCAGTTGCGCTTGCTAAGCCAAGAAAAAAACACGCATTCGACACGCGCTTTGATTTATTTCTTGCTGCATCACGTATACGCCACCGCTCGCACAGACAAATAATATACAGACAAATAATATACACAAATATGTTGTATATATATCTGAGATATATAGCCGATGTTAGATCTTAGATAAATCAATTGCGCGGGCTCTGTTTCACACTGCAAGTTGAGGCTTTATTTATATACGTATTACGCATACGCCGCGTTGCAGCTGCTGCTAAACGTAGTCAATGTTATCTCTCTTTCTCTGTGTGTGCGTGTGTGAGTGTGCGTATGTGTGTGTTTGTTTGTGTCGAGTCCTTGTCTCAGTCCCGTCCGTCTCTGTCGTGCAGTCAGCGAGCGTGGGATAGCTTGCAACAACTGAACAACAGAAACTCAAACTGCAGCAGCTGAAGCTGAAGCCGCAAAAAGAAATTGCGAGCGCGCGCGAAGCAGTCAAATATGTATACAAAGAAATGCACACACACACACACACATACACACACACACAGACACATATGTGTTTGTGTGTAAAAACTGTTTTGTATGTTGTGAATGTATTTTTTTTTTACTGCTGCTGCTGCTGCTGCTGCTTCGCCTTGCTTTTCTCTGCTGCCTTCGTCTGCCAGAGATGTTGTTGTTGTTGTTATTATTTTATTTTTTCGCTCTCTGTGCTTCATTTTTATATATTTTTTTTCTTTCTTATTTTATAATTTTTGCTCCTTGCTCCTTCGTTTTATGCACGCTGCCGTTATAAAGACATACATTTGCAGCGCACTGCAGCATTTTCTTGTAAGAAAACGTATAAGAAAAAAAAAAATATATATAGCTGAATTTGCGCGATGTCCTGCGGGCAGGCGAAGGGAGCGGCGGAGTGGGTGGAAGAGTGGTACTGGAAGCGAGCAGGTCTAGGGCAGAGCGCTGTGCATTTGGAGCAAGGTTTGGGTTACAGCACGGCAGATTGATTTTCTTTTATACGGTTTGCTCATGTTTGTGATTTTTATTATGTTTTCTTTGCTGCTGCTGCTCTTGCACTTTATGGCTATGGCTGTATGTGTGTGTGTGTGTGTTAAAAAGTTTGTAAGTACTATTTCAGCTGAAGACGAGCTGGTGTTAAGCGTTCAGCATGCTCTATGCAAGAAAACACTGAACAAATTCAAGTCCCAAGAGGGCAAAAGTTAAACTTTGTTTGAAGTCAGCAGAAAAAAAAAAAAAAAAAAAGACAGGGGAGAGGAAAAACTTTAAGCGAAAGGATTAACACATTTGTAGTGCTTGACAGACATAATCATTATATATTGATTGGTCTAGGCACCTGTACTACATGCCGTATATTAAGTAGTTGATAAACCCACTGCCCGTGCATTCCACGTCTAAATCGCCTTAATCCCACATAATTTATCCCACAATTGTGTGCAAATTGTCTACGCGGCGCTAATTAATGCAACAGCCATATTTATCTTGGCCAAAATAAGCGCACAAATTAAAGCAACAGTAGAAACAAAATAAATAAGAGAAACTTAGAATTAAACAAAACACAATTTAATAACAAAACTTGAAATTTAAGTAGAAATCGATATTATAATCAAAAATGGTGTATTAAATAATTTAATAATATAAATAAATATATACATATACATATATGAACAAACAAAAAACAATAAATAAATAATATAAATATACATACATATAAGTAAATAAAAAATAAAATAAATTTTAAGACAAAAACAATAAAAATAAAATATAAAAAAAAATAACAATAAAAACTATTAAATAAAAAAATAAGCAATAAAAATTGTAAAAATTGAATACAAAAAAAAAATGGAAAAATAAGCAACAAAAATGATTAAAAACAAAAAAAAACATAAAAAAAAGTAGTAATAATAAAATCAATAAAATAAAATAAAAATAAAATAAAAAATGTAACATTAAAAACTATAATAAAATAATTTAAAAATGTACAATAAAATTTATGAAAAAAAAATTAAAAATAAGTAAAAATAAAAACAATAAAATAAAATAAAAAATTAACAATAAAAACTATAAAAAATATGAAACAAAAATTTTTTAAAAACAAAAATAAACATTAAAAATAAGTAGTAATAAAAACAATAAAAGAAAATGAAAATAAAAATAAAAATAAAAATTTAGCAATAAAAACTATAATGAAATAATAAACTAATAAGCAATAAAAATTGTTAAAATTGAATAAAAATTATGAAAAAAAAACTTAAAAATAAGTAGTAATAAAAACAATAAAATAAAATACAAAATTAACAATAAAAACTAAAAAAAAAAAGAAATAAGCAATACAAATTATTAAAAACAAAAATAAACATTAATAGTTATTAAAAATAAATGGTAATAAAAACAATAAATATTTGTTTAGAAATATGTACATATGCATTTTAAATATTATTAACTTAAGAACTATTCCAATGCAGTATTTTGTTATAAAGAACATTTCTCTACTATGTTATACAATAAATACAACTTTTTCAAAGTTCTTCCATGGTCTCTAATTAGCTTATATAGCCCATAAAAGCTTTGCTCTAGAAGAATTCTTGTGGAATTATGCAGCACCAATACTTTCTTGTCAATCCTAAGAGAGTTTTTTACTTCAACATTGTGCAGCACTGATACTCTCTAGACAACTCTAAGAGAGTTTATTCTTTTAAGCATTGTGCAACACTGATACACGATTCCTTTCAGTCTACTCTGCTAGATAGTTGGATGTGATAAAGGTAATACACCAAAGCTATTGTCTTCACACACTTTGCAACACTTGAATGTGTCTTGAGCAAAAAGAGTGTTGATCATCTCAGCAAGCAATAAATGCTCCACATAGAAGCAATGCAGTGATGCAGTGGGATGCTGAAGCTAGAGGTATATCAGGTACAGCTGAGCTGGAGTTTCTCACATAACGTGAGTGGAAGCAGGTGAAGCTGCGGCTGTGCTGCACTTGTGGCTGTTGATGATGCTTCTCATTGGGTTATTCGTGTGTTTATGTTGTTTGATTTGCTGTCGTCTTGTTTGTGTGCGTGTCTGTCACGTGGCGCCACCTGGCGTTGGTGTGGTGAACGAAACACGCGACGCGTACGCGCACGTCGCGCCGTCGACCAATAGATTTGGCCAAACGCAAGCGAACTGAAGACAACGACAGTTGCAGCGCGCCAAAGGCCACGGACACATGCAACAATCGTGAGCGTCGCGGTCGGCGTCGACTGCGCCGGAAGCAGCAGAAAGCAGCAGGACGACTTATGCCATGTTTGTTGTAAGTAGCAGCAGCAAAAATGGCGCGCGCGAAGAGGAAACTCAAGAAATAGCAGCAGCAGCAGCAACGGCAGCGGCAGCAACTAGGTCCTGGCCCAGGACACACACCCAGCAGGAGCATAAAAAAAAAATCCAAGTGAAATTGTATTCTCTTTTTTTTTGCCTTCACATGAAGCAGCGACTGAAAGAAAATACATTGCGAAAGGAGCAAAAAACGAAATAATAACAAAAAGTTGTAAAAGAAAAGCGAAAACCGTGTGATATCCTTACACACACACACACACATATATATATATGTACGCTCATGCTGGCAGCGCAGCGACGACACATCGAAGAAAGGATAAAAACATTCAGCATTCAAGCAAGCAGCGACGCCGACGTCAGCAGCGCCGTCAACGCTTGGCCGTTAACATTTCATGAGCATCAATTCCTTTGCCTTCATTTTGTTTATTATATATACCAACAATATATATATACATAAAGATATTTCCTTGCAGAGTGCTGCACTTTTTTTTATTATTTTTTATATAAATATATTTTTGTTTGTTTTTTCTTTTCCTAATCTCATCACATAGTTCCCTGCGTTCGCTTATTATCCTCAATAATTGCTCAATAAAGCTACATTGTTTTCTGTTATCCTTGCACACTTTACTCCCCCATCTTCCCTCTCCCCCCCACTGCTTCTCATTTCTATTTTTTTTTAAGCGCCTTAAAAACAACTTAACAAACGGAACAAGAAAACTTTTTTTGCCCACAACTGCAACGCGACGGCAGCGCTGCCAGCGTCAGCGTCAGCGTCAATGCGATGCGCGCGGAGCAAAGCAGGAATAAAATTTAAAAAAAAATAAGAGAAAGCAAGTGTCCTGTAACAGGAGCTGAAGCATATGTTTATATGCGTTGCTTTTTTATGTGCTAGGATCTCGTTGGCAGCGCGAATATTTGCCACACACACACACATACACACGCACACATGCACTTGCTTGTACATTTGAAAAGGATGTGCTGCTGCAGCAGAAGCTGAGCGTGGCCTTTAAGAAGCGCTGCAGCGTTGCAGGATAATTGAAATAAAGGGACGAGCGTAAAACAATAAATGCTGCAAATAATCTCTATGATATGCTGAGATAGCAAATAGATCTTGATATCAGAAGGGAACGAGAGAGAGAGAGAGAGAGAGAGAGAGAGCGAGATTAGCAAAGAATAAAAGTACAACTGGGGAGCGAAATATTTGAGTAGAAGAGCGAAGAAAGAAGAAAAAAGATGAGTAATAAGAATAGAACAAAATAGAAATGAGAATTAAATTAACAAGTTGGAAGGGAGTAAGAGAGGGGATAGCAAGAGTAAGAAAGGAAAAAACAATATAAAAAATAAATTAAAATAGCAAAAAATTCTGATTAAACTAGCCGAAGACCCCAGTTTTATTATTATTTTTTTTTTATTTTTATTTATTTTTTTAAATTTTATAAAAATAATAATCGCTTTTAAATAAATAAATATCAATAATGATGAATATGCCAGTGCATAATTTTAAAGTTATTTTTAATTTATATTAATATTGAATAAATAATTGTATATTAATTAAAAATAAATAAATATTAATAATGATGAAAATGCAAGTGCTTAATTTTTAAGTTATTTTTAATTTATATTAAATAAATCATATTATTTTTTCTATTTATTAAAATTAAATAAATATTAATAGTGATGAAAATGTTTTCTTTTAATTTTTTTTTTTTTTATTAATGCTAATCTGCTTAAAAATAAAAAAAATTTTCACACTGATGAAAACTTATTGCAATTTAGGAAAAAAAGAAAGTTTGGAATTTAGATGTCAAAGTTGCCGTGCATTTAAATTTTTAAATTACTTTAGATCTATTAAATTTCTTCATTTATTACTAATGTATTAATATATTTAATTTAATTTTTATTTTTATTTAACTAATAAATTTCTTCACTTATTAGTAATGTATTAATATATTTTATTTTATTTGAATTTGTATTTAACTATTAAATTTCTTCATTTATTAATAATGTGTTAATATATTTTATTTTATTTTTATTTGTATTAAACGTTTTTATTAATATGAAATATCCCTCAATAATCCAATAAAACATCGTTCAAATGCCAGATTTATTTTTCTAATTTATTTTGAAATTGCAATTTACTATATTTTTTATTTTTTATTAAATATACTTCAATAATCAGATAAAACATCAATTTAATTAAACATCCCTCAACATTTTTAATAAAATGCCAGCAATAATTAATTTGCTGTGCTAATTATGAAATATGTTTGCTTAAGAAAATATACATAAAATTTAATGTGAAATAATATGAAATAAACTTTAAAAAAAAATTAAATAAAATAAAATAATATGAATTCAATAAAAAATCGTATCCCATCCAAAAGTATACTAAGAGGTTTCATGTTTATGTTATTTTTCTTACAAATTAATTTTTAGTGCATTGATGATTATGTTAAAGTAGAAAAGAACTAAATGGTTTTGTATACATTTTGTATACCCATATTTGGTTAAAAATAAAAAATAAAATTAATAAAAATATTCCAGAAATATGTTTAAATATTTCTCCGTCACACTAAAACTCATTTCCTTCCCATGACAAGCTCTCTCTGTCTCGCTCTCACTCTTTCTTCCCGATAATCTTGACCTGCCCCTCTTTGACTTGCATCAGTCAACGTCAAAGGCTCAACAAGGCACCACAGGTTGTTCGCCGCTGTGCCATAAAGGATATTCGTGAGCGGCCACCTGTTGCTGCACTAGCTAGCACCGTTATCTTTTGCGAACAGCTCGAGCGCTGGTTAATTCAATTGCCGAGCTTTCGCTAAAAGCTTTCGGACGCAACACTTTCGCTGCCTAATTATGGCATATCCTGTGCGCGAACCAGCGCCGCACAAAAAATGTCCTGCGCCCATAAAAAGCCAGCGCAAGCTTTGAGCGTTTGCGCTCAAGAGAGCAAAAAACGCGCTCAAAACATTTGCGACTCTCTTCAAGCAAAGCTAAGAGCGAGCAGTTGCCGTCTCGCTCGCACGCTCGTTTGTTCGCTCTTGCTCGAAGAGTGCGCGGGTGTCAGTGTGTGTGAATGCGTGTGTCTGTGTGTGTATTTTTGGGGGCGTGTTTGTTGTCATGTTTTTTACTCGCTGTCGGTTTTTTGCCGCTGCCCTTTGGCGACTCTCCCATTTTTTTGTGGCTTTTAAGTGTTATTGGATGATTTGATGGAAATTGATTTGGGGCACGCCCCTTGCGGCGGCATGCGGCAGCAACTCACCCGAAACTGATGCTCCACAGGGCAGTCGAGGCTCAGGGCATAGTCCTCGACCAGCGTTGAGTGGCCCGATGTCTGCTCCCCGAACACCTGCTCGATCTTGATCGCCGGACTGGGCGCAGCTCTGGCGGCCGTTGCAGCTGTTGCAACGGGATGCGCGGCAGCTGCAGCAGCGGCGGCAGCGGCGGCCGCAGCAAAGGTGCCCTCGACAATTATTGGCGCCGGCTCGGCTGCTGCACTCTGGCCAAGTCCTCCGATTCCAACACCAAGTCCAAGTCCAATACCAAGTCCGAGTCCATGGTTGCTGCTGCTGCTGCTGCTGCTGTGGCACGGCGTTGAGGGCGTTGCTGGGCAGGGCGTGGCCGCATGACCCTCGTGATAGGGCGTCACTACGAACGACGGATACGATCGGAACTGATGGTAGTCGGTGTGTGGATGATGCGCCAGCTGTGGTCCTTTGTACCAGGTACCATGCATAATCATTTAGCCGATCGACTGCGGCGTTGTTCAACACTATCTTTTCGCACTTGCAGCACTTTTTTTCGAAATCAGAAATTTCTATTTCTGATTCATTCTATTTCTATTTCTTATTCAATTTTCTCTTTACACTATTTAAACACTTTTTGCTTTAAGCTAGGCATTTAATATTTTTATTATTTTATTTTAATTTAGTTTTCATTTAGTTGGTTTCATTACACTTTAAACTGTATATAATTTTAGTTGTTTCACTTGATGATAAATATGCTTAGTTTCAGTTATCAAAGTAGCACATGGAACATATATATTTGATCTTCTCACGGTTTTCGTTTACTGATTTCTTATTGAGCCCGAAAATTATATCATGGGATCTATTATTGTTTAAAAAGTAGAAGATTTGGGTTTAGCTGTTATGCTCAAACAAGATTATTTTATGTTTTTACTTTAGATATTTGACTGAACTGGCTTTCTAAGGACTTTTTAGATATATAGATATATAATACTGGAAATTCCTAACTATTCGATTCAAATTGGATCTTGTAAATACTAAAGAATTATGAAATAGTTGGATAGATCCAATTAATTTTCACAAAATATGTGAGAAATTTTATGTTTTATAAGTTTTCTTCTTTCAGAATTGATTTTAGACCAATCAAGATAAGCGTAGCACCAAGTAACACAATATTATAAAAGAATATAATAGTAATATAATTTGTCAAAAATAACATAAAATAGAACTTTTTTATGTTATTAGTAAATATGCAGAATAAACTGAAAATCCAAAATATTTCATTTATTTTATATTCTTTTTCTACTACATCTTTAGAATTTTTAGAAGACCAAAGGATTAATTAGGGAAGTCTTTCTAATAGAAAGTGCTCGAATATCGTTTGAAGAAACGAAATACAGACTAAACTATCGCATGAAGACTAGAAATATTATCTAAACTATCGTGAAGAATCGAAATACAGTCTTAACTATCGTGTGAAGATTCGAAATATTAACTAAACTATCGTGAAGACCTGAAATACATTCTTAATTATCGTGTGAAGGTTCGAAATATTAACTAAACTATCGTGACGACTCGAAATACAATCTAAACTATCGCATTAAGACTCGAAATATTGTCTAAACTATTGTTTCAAGCCTAGCTACGCAATCTAGACAATAGTTAACTCATTTTATACTTTGTTCTCTCTTCACATTCTATTTCTAATCTCTAGAGTTTGGGCTACTTTCGTAATTCCAAGTCTTCTAACTCTCCCAAAGACGCTCAATTGCAGCATTAATTAATTTTAAGTTAATCTTTAGTATTTTGTATTTACTGGAGACTTTCACTTTTGATCGAAATGCACTTTTATTATTCTGAGTGTAATTAAAATGGCGTCGCAGTATTCATTCACAATATTCATTCACAAAGAGCACTTTTTTGGTTTGACTTTTTTTAATTCTGCTTCTTTTTGTTTTGTTTTGCTTGTTGTTGCTGTTTAACAATATGTTGCACTTGCTTGTTGTTGCTGTTGTTGTTGCACTTTTTTAACGCGCTTGTTAATTGTGAATGCAGAGCAAAGGGCCAGCTGCAACTGCAACTGCTGCTGCTGCGGTATGACGAAAATGCGTTGACTGCAACAAAATTCTTGACGTAACGCGCGCTCGCACACAAAAAACGCACTCGCTTGCCGCTCGAGCCTGCCTGAAAATTGTCCACTGTCCACTGAGATGCTGCTGCGATTGCTGCTGGTGCTGGGCTGATGGCCACTGGCTGCTACAGTGGCTACTCGATAGTCTGTGGCCCGCAAAAAAACTATGCTGCCAGCTCGCAAGAATTCCGAACTCGAATGCTGGCTGAGCCAGCGAAAAAAACATTCAAATGCCTTCGCCGCCAAATCGCAGCCACTGCGACGACGACGTCGACAGCAGCAAGCACAGACACACACACATACACATGGGTAGAGACGTGCGCTCTTGCTGTGGCTGCTGTACGCTCTCGCTCTGACGTAGCAGCTTTTTGTGTGTGTAGATGCGGGAGGGGGTGGGGGGAGCAGAGGCCACTGAGACGCATGCGCAGCTTTTTGCTTCTTTTTGGCGCGCGCAAGCAAAGCAAACATAGCTCTACTTCTCTCTCTCGCACTCTTTCTGTCTCTCCAGCTTGCGCTCTCTCGCAAGCTCTCTCTGTACGGTAAAAAAAGTTGTTTGTGGTTTTTGCTTTGCTGCGCTCTTGAGCTGCTTTGATTTGATTTTTGCTCTTTGAGCGTGTGTTGCACATTAAACGTGGGCGTGGGCGTGAGCGTGAGCGTGGGCGTCATCCTGCTAGTAAAATGGAAAGTTCCAGCTCTAGTCGCCGCTATAATTAACGGTTTAAGTAGGCGTGCCTTTAACTCATTGAATTTTGAAAATTATTTAAATTGTTTTGTAGGAATTTCTTTTCGACAATTCATAACAGAAATTTTTTTAGCTAAATATGACGGATGAAAATGCTGCAACTACTCCTCCTGAAGACCAAGAATCCCGAACTATATTTAGACGCAACTTGCCTGGCCTTCGAATCCGCCTCCCTGGCGAAGAGCTCAATCAGAGTGATGAAGTATATAGAATACAGATCGGTCGCGCCATCGTCATCTTCATCGTGGGATGCTGCATGGCCTGCGAGCTGACCGGAATCAGGCTTTGGCGTAGCCTGGAGAAAACTATTTAACGAATCGCCTCTGGGTGGCATAGACGTTTTGCTTCTAGAAGTGTAAGACTTTTATTTATTGCACTTAAGATTACTAAAAACGAAAACATTCTGTTATGCATATCAAAAAGGAATTCCTACAGAACAATTTATACATATTGTTTATTTATTGCTAAGCTATGCGATGAGAGACGATGGGATAAAATATATACATATAGTATAGAGTGTAAATACGATGGTTAATATTCCTCATATGGAAAAGTTATAAAAAAAAAGAAACTAAAAAGACTTTAAGTTATTTGTTAACAAGATTCTTAACTTTAGTCAAAAGTCACACATTTATGATATATAACAAGTAAGAAAGCTCTAGTCGAGACTGCCCGACTAGGAAATCCCCTGAACCCTTCGGAGAACTGATATTTCAATAATTCTCCGCGTTTTTTTGCTTACAAAAGAAACACACACACACATACATAGGCACATATAGGCACGCACGCATAAACACGCATGGGCTGCAGTGTGGGCTTCTCATGGAAACTTAATTGTTTAATAACTTTTTTTGTGGACGTACGTTCTTCATGAAACTTTTAGATTGTGATTATATCATTACTATGCGTGTATGTGCCGAAGCTCAAGTCTCTAGTATTTGAAATACGCCTTTTACAAAAGTGAGGGTGAGGGGGTGGATATAGGGGGCGGGGGTGAATTATAACAAAAACCGAAATTCTATAAAGTGCATATAAGTCTACATTTAAAATTTGGAGACTCTAGCTCAAAAGATGTAGGAGATATAATTTTATAACTGGCTTTCGATAAGGTTTTTCATCGATAAAAAAATAATCGGACGAGTTATCGATCTTCTGTGATAAACTTGATATGCGCGCGCTATATACGGACATTTTAAAAAAAAGTTGAGGTCTCTAGCTATTGTAGATTCGGAAATCGACGACATGGCTAAATCGATTCAGTTTGTCGCCCTGATCAAGAATATATATACTTTGTGGGGTCTGCCACACCTCCCTTCTCCCCTGTTACATACTTTTAACAAAACCATTACAACTCTGATTTCCCATTTTCAATGGGTTCAGGGTA
>JAWNOM010000177.1:0-17807 GCA_035045965.1 Drosophila aldrichi
GTTATATAGAATTAATTGAAAAATAAATATTCTACATTTGTTAGATGCCTTAAAAGTTCTACCCAAACAAAATACGAATACATTTAAATGATATATGATATTATAATAAATTCAATCCGATATATAAACTGTCAGAATTATAATAAAATTGTCTATGTCAAGTAAAATTGTTATACAATAAATAAATAAATAAATTCCATTAATATTCTTTCGGATATAAATATATAGTTCGATCCCAAATCTATTAAATATTCTAGTTTTCCGTACACTTATATGTTTAATTGCATAAGAGAGTGTTATACTATTGGTTATATTTTTAATGAGACTTAAAAACTATTTAATTGTGAGATTACAAAGCAAACTGAAACTGTTATACAAAAAAAAATATATTTTCTAACATATTTACTTTTTGTTTAAATATATTTAATACAATTTTCATATTACTATACTAACTGTTATACAAACTATTCTACAATTTGATATTTATTTAATAGTCGAATAGTGAAGTCAACTAATGCTGTTATACACACTACGCACTGTTTACCAAACTGTTATACTTTAATTGATATTTACACAGTATATTAGATATTCACATTTTCATTTGACTATAGCCCAAGGCAGAGACTATTAGAAGTGCGTAATCTATTCATAAGTCGTCAGGCCAAGTGCAGACGTCGACTTATGACCCGGCATATGCATTTTTTAGCAGGGCTGAGCAGCCAATCATGCAAATATTGTCAGGTCAGTGTCTAAATGCCCTTGTATGGCAACTTATTGTAGTACCTGGTATGCAGATGCGAATGCACACACACACAAACACACATACACATACATTTAGCGGTAGCTGTGGGAGTGGAAGTTTTGCGGAGGTTTTGAAAATTTCCCAAAATGTTTGGCAGGCGGAAACGAAGCAAAGCCGGAATCCCAGCTGTGACTGCCAAAGAGAGATAGAATGAGAGAGCGAGAGAGAGAGAGAGGGAGATGGGTACATGTAAAATACAAGCAACGACAACATCGAGTCAAACACACAGACACATATGGTAAAATCCAATAGCCAAGGCAACAATAGATGAAGGAGCAACAGCAGCAACAACAACAACAACAATAATAACAACAACAGCCGTTGACCATTGCTTGACATTTGAGCCATGTTGTCAACGTTGCGTTGTTGTTGTTGTTGTTGTTGTTGCCATGTTGTGTATGCATCCATTATGGCTGTTTGTTACACTCGTGCCGTGGCTGCCGAAGCTCACTTAGCCAACAGCTAGCAGTCAGCAAGCAGGAGTCAGCAAGCAGGAGTCGGCAGTCAGCAGTCAGCAAGCAGGAGTCGGCAACTTCTTCTATCCCACTCAATTTTTCCACAGACTTTTGCGTTGTATATGCCCAAACATGTGCGCAGTTTCCTCATGCAGCTACTCCTCCTCCTCCTCCTCCCTCTGCTGCTCCTCCTGCGTGTGCCTTGTCTTGTCACATTTCATTGGAATTTGTTTTTGGTCAGCATTGTCTAGGGTCCGTGTTATACACACATAGTGTAGCTAGCATATATGTATGTATGTATGTATGTGTGTACTTTCGGCCAGTCACATCCTTCATCTTATTGCATATGCTAACATCATTTGGCCCGATAATGAGAGGCCTTCGTAGTACATAAATAAATCTGTAAGTTGACATTTTCTGCGTATTTAGTCATGTTTTTCTTTACGAAAAAAAGCAGAAAAAAATTAGTTACAGCCACGGCAACAATGTACAACATTTGAGCACTCGAAATGTCATCTGTCATTTGGGGTAACAGCTGGCCGAGTGGACAAACTGTGACTGTGGCTTTTTATGATCGATAGATGAGCGCCTCGCATATATGGTTATGGCCTAATAGCCGTCTAATGACAACAACAACAACAACAACTACAGTGGCAGCAGCAGCAGCAGCAACTGGCCAATTGGCCATTTGGCCTTTTCCCATGTGCATCATTGGCCAATTATTATCATTGGCCAACGCTCGTTTTATGGCCACACAAATTTTGTGGCCAGCAGTTTTGGCCATAAAGGCGCAATGAACATGGCCATTGGCATTGGTGGGTATTGAAGCCAGCTGAATCGCGATCTGTTTTAGGGCAATTTTATTTCTGTTGCTTGGCTTTCAATTTTCTTTTCCTTTTTTTTTTTTTTTTGTATTTTGTTCATTGACTTTGCCTGTCAATCAAATGCTGCGCCGGCTGCTTCTCTGTTTAATTTTTTAATTAATTGCTTGTCACGTCGCGCCGAGTTGATGAGCGGCATTCAGTGGCGAAAACGAAATGGCACGCAGAGCTAAAGAGCTTAAGCCATGGGGATATTGGAGATTCTACGATCCGGCTAGGCGATCCGGCACAGTCATTCCAGTCGAGTACACAGAATAATTGTCGCGCCATTGTTGCACGTTGAGACCCAGGCTAAACATAACAATAATAATAAGAGGAATAATAATAATAATAATAATAATAATAGTAGCCATAGTGATAGTGGTAGTTGTAAGTGGCAGTTGGTCTGCGGTTGGCTGTCAGCAAATGAAAACTCATAAAAAGCACTTCAGACAGTTGGCGGACGGAGCAGAAAGTGAGTTCAGACTCGGAGCTCGATAACAATAGGGCAAGAGACGAAGCAGGGAGCTGGGCTGAAGGACAGTAGCAATAATTGTCATCATCATCTTGTGGTCAGCAGGAGGCGCTGCTGCTGCTGCTGCTGCTGCTGCAATTCTTGCTGCAAGTAACCCCAGTGGGCGGCTGTCCGCCAAGTGGACAATCAAAGCCAAAGCAAACTATACTTAAAGCAAGTTAACCAGCGACATTTTTCAGATGCCAAGGCGAAGGCGAACAGACAGTGAAGACGTAGACAAAGAGAGAAGAAGAGTGAGAGAGAGAGAGGCAGAAAGACAAAGACTGAAGCAGACTGAACAAGCAACTAAACGGGCAATGGCTGGGACTGCACAGAGGCGCAAAAAGTCCAACCAAACTTGGCTAAAAGTGTTGCGCCAGCGAGGCAGTGCAGTAGTCGAAAGGGGGCGTTAAATTGGTATTGCAATTATTAAACAAATGAAGAAATTAAACTGTTATATGTATAACAAAATGTGACAGGGGGCGGGCTAATGAAAGGTTAACTTTAAGCATTAAACTGAAATGATCTTTATAAATATTCTCTCTCTCTCCCTCTCTCTCTCTCTACCTTTCATTGCCCACCCACTTTCTTTCCCTTCCCTTCTTTCTCCGTCTACCTCTCTCTCTCTCTCAATTTTGCTTATAGCTCTCTCTAACTCATCTCTCTCTCTCTCTCACACACACTTTTCTCTTTCTCTCTCCCTCTCTCATTACCTCTATCTATCTCTCACTCACTACTTCCATCTCTCTGTCTTGACTTTTCAGTTTCGATCTCCCCTTTCTGGCAACTTCCCAATTGACTACGCCTCTGTCGTTCTACCTCCTCTTGTAATTCCCTTAGAATAACGCCCACCGTTGTTGTTTTTTTTTTCTCCTTGCCCAGTTGTCCAGATCTTGGCGGTTTGTTGTGGACAATCAAAGCAATTGCAGGTCCCCGGGCTGTGCAAGTGTTCGTATGGAAGCAAAAAAAGAAATATGTAAAAAAAAAAAAAAAAAATATACGAACAGAAACCCGGCAAAAATAATGAGCTGGTAACCCTTTTGGACCTGGCTGAGAAATTAATTAAGGCAAAGGGGGGCAGCAGCAGCGCCAGAGATTGCAAGTGCGAAGGCAACAAGTGATTCGAGTGAGGTGTTGTCGTTCGCTTGGCTGCTTCGATTTGATTTCTGCACGACCTTCTACACATACATACATGTATGTATACTCTATATAGATACAATCTTTGCGCCATAAATCTGAGATGAATCGCAGCCACGCCCACTGCTGCTACTGCACGGAATTTTTATGCATGACAAGGCTACTGAATTTGTTGGCCCAAAAGTTGGCCACGTTCCTGTCTCAGCCTCTACCACTTACTCTACCTCTCTCCACTTTCTGCTTAATTCTTTATGCGCAACGTCCAAGTTTTCATTAAACTTTGATTAAAAATAAATTATTGGTTATTAAAAATGATTAGTTTTGCTAGACCGCGGCGCGCACTCAACTGAAGCACCAGAAAAGCAACGCCCCGGAGAACTTTTATAAAGAAAAACATGGAATAATGAAATTGTTAATGGGCTTCCAAGACAACAGGGGGGGTATGAGGAAGAGGAGCAGGGACTCGTTTGATGTGACAAAGCCAGAGGGCGAGCAGCGTACGCTAATGGTCATTTGAAAGTCAGTCGCTGCTGCTAGCTATACAGTATAACAGTTTCTTGTATAACAGCCTGTGCTGTGTACATACTTCATTAAAAATAATATTTTCTTATTGTTGAACAATAATTTGACGTGTTTACTTTCATATTGAAAGCTTTTGACATATTTGCAAATGTTTTCTTATATAATGATAATGTAAACATTTTTCATGCAAAATATTTGCTTAAAAATAATTAACAAGTAAGAAAGCTCTAGTCGAGACTGCTCGACTAGGAAATCCCCTGAACCCTTCGGAGAACTGATATTTCAATAATTCTCCGCGTCTTTTTGCTTACAATAGAAAAACACACACACATACATAGGCACATATAGGCACGCACGCATAAACACGCATGGCCTGCAGTGTGGGCTTCTCACGGAAACTTAATTGTTTAATAACTTTTTTTGTGGATGTACGTTCTTCATGAAACTTTTAGATTGTGATTATATCATTACTATGCGTGTATATGCCGAAGCTCAAGTCTCTAGTATTTGAAATACGCATTTTACAAAGGTGAGGGTGAGGGGGTGGATATAGGGGTGGGGGTGAATTATAAAAAAAACCGAAATTCTATAATCAACATATGAGTCTACATTTCAAATTTGGAGACTCTAGCTCAAAAGATGTAGGAGATATAATTTAGTAATTGACATTCGATAAGGTTTTTCATCGATAAAAAAATAATCGGACAAGTTATCGAAATTATGTGATAAACTCGATATGCGCGTGCTATATACGGACATTTTAAAAAAAAGTTGAAGTCTCTAGCTATTGTATCTTCGGAAATCGACGCGTTCAAACATACGGACAGACGGACAGACAGACAGACGGACAGGGCTAAATCAACTTTTCTCGTCGCCCTGATCAAGAATATATATACTTTGTTGGGTCTGCCACGCCTCCTTCTCCCTGTTACATACTTTTAACAAAACCATTATACCCTGATTTCCCATTTTCAATGGGTTCAGGGTATAAAAATATGCTTGGAAGTGTTAGAAAATAACATATATTTAATTTATATTTTTTTACAAATATTACTGAATTTATATATAAATTAAAATGATTATTAATTCATGTAATATTTATGTTTATTAAATTCCTTTAAGTTCTCTTTGTGTCAGAGAAATTCAAGATATTAAATTCATAATCTCTGTAAAAATTTTATTTTATATTATTTTTTACATTTTTGCTAAATATTTAGTTTAACTTTCTTGTAAATATTTTTTAGTTTTTTTTTAAATATTTATATTAATGTCGCAAATATTTGCTAAGATTTTTTAAATCTTCTTTCAGTTATTTAATAATATTCAGAGCTCAGCAACTATTTTGTATTCATATTTAACTATTAATATTTTTTATAAAAATATTTGTTTATTATGAACTTTAGTGAAATACCCAGAAATTTGCATGAACTAATTTGGATTGGCTTGCCTAAAAACAGTTTCAGCTACCAATTTGCATCTCCTCCGGCCATCTATTAAGCTATATGGCCATATGGCTGCCATGCTCCCCCATCTCCGTCTCCAGCACAGCACAAAAGGCGCTCGTATTTATGTATGTCGCTTTAAAATGTCCAAGGTATAAGCCCCTGGGCAATCGAGCTATGCCTAGCTATGCCATGGGCAGGGGCACTCTCCTACGTGTTAGTTGGCTTTATGTCTTGGCATTTTTATGCCCAAGTCTTTTTATACATATGGGGTCTGTTTATTAGTATAGTTACCCACTCAGCCGCCCACACTCGCACACACACACACACATGTTGGCAACGTATGCCCCATTTCGATCCAATTGTGGTCTCTGCAATTTTTCTTTAGCATTTTTATTATTTTTTGCTGCTGCTTGTCATAATTTTTGTTTATTTTCTTTGCCTGCCTGTGCCTCTTGATACATCAGGGGTGGACTATGCATACACACACACAGTTATATATAAATATGCATAAATATACATACATATGTATATAGAGCTAAAGATACTTGGCCGTATTTGCTTTCGTTTCCACAGCTGTCGGTTTATTGGCCACGTTTTTGTTGCCTGCTAAGTAGGCCTTTGATTTTGGATAACTATGAAAGAGTCTAGTGAACTTGCTTATTTTAGGTATTCCATAAAGACAGAAAGAGAGAGAGAGAGAGAGAGAGAGAGAGAGAGAGAGACAGCAACACATTTATATTGCTTAATTTGTTTGGTCGAGTTAATTCAACTGCGTCTCTTCTCTCTTTCTGCCCTTCCCCAAGCCCGCATGCAAATTTCATGTCAAAGCATCGACAGTTAAGGCACACACACACACACACACACACACACTCACACTCTCACACACAACTTGATTAAACTGTCAAGTGACTTTATAACTGACAGCGCCGACATTTTGATTATTAATCATTGCCAATTGGCTGAACGCAGACTAGGACAGAGACAACTGCATACACACACACACACAGAGAGACAATATTTTGAGAGGGCAGTTTGCAAAGTAAGTGAAAATCGTCTATGTTAATATAATCTAGTTGATTTTTTATTATACGTTAAATATATATTATTTAAAATACTGTCTAAACTATATTCTTAAAGATAAACCATTCATTGATTTCTTTAGCAATCAACGATAATTTATTATTGTTGTATATATTGAAATATTAAATATAGCTGAATAAATATTAAATATATTTATATATTTAAACACAAAAAAATATTAAATGGGCGCTATGCTAATAAATATTTTAAGTATAAATTATACCTTAAGTAAATTTGAATGGTAAACTTACCATAAATTATACAATTTAATGCAATTTTTTAGGCAATTATTCGTTAAAAAATTATTATAGTATATATTTTCTACAGTTTTTAATTCAGTGGTATTTTCGGAATTTTTTGTTTACATTTTAAACAACATTAAATTTAAATCCATCTAAATTAAAAAAAAAATATTAAATGAAGGCTAACTAAAATAACATAGACAAGTTTAACTCAACAGTTTCTTAAGCACTCCTCGCTGTTGCGAGTATAACACTATCTGTAGCACACATCAATGCGGGCAGACAGACAGCCAAGCAGACGGAGAGAGACAGACAACTACGAAAGCAGGCTTAGCCCATTGACTGCAATGCGGCCCAGGCAAACTGCATTATAAACTAGAGTAGCTTTTCAAGCTGCACAGCAGCGGGCGGTGGGGTGCGGCAAGGGTTATTTTTGAATGAATAGAGGTACTCGGCAGTTCAGCAGTTCAGCAGTGTTATTTCCAATTGCCTTCACCTGTCACTGAGTCAGTATGATTGTCATAGACTTATCATTAGATTGGGTCAGATACGAATTTTCACTAATTGTGACAGCTAGACGTTGACCCCTTCAAACTAAAGCTCTCTCACTCAGGCTCTCCCCCTCCCTTTCTCTCTTCCACTCTCTGACTGCTTGTTATTTAGTTGCGTCTGTCGCGCTCACTCCAATTAAGTTTAACGCAAATGAGCGCAGAAGTTGGCAGACAAGACAAAACTATTGACAGCGAAGAGCACCTGTTGCTATAACAGAAGAAGAAGAAGAAGAGAGAAGAGATAAGAGTGAAGAGGTAGGGCGTGAGAGTTGAGTTACTGAGTTACTTTTATGGCAGTTTTGCTCTTAGAACTTTTGGCTCGCAATTGTGTTAAGTGCGTTTTGATAGGCAATGAATAGGTGGAGCGATAAGCTGCAGCTTGGCATTGGGGTTCAAGTTGAACTAGTTCCAACAACAGTTAAAGACAATGGCAAGTGCAAGTTCAATAGAGAGTCAACTATGAGTTCATTTGGGGTTAGCTTGAGGTTAGAGAGGTCGTAGTAAACAAAAGAAAGTGAAACACTAAATGTTAAAGCTCTTAATCCTAAGCTGAACTATTCAAAAGAGTAAACTTAGTTACACTCAAAGTTAGTCTAAAGAATTTTGCATTCTATTTAAACTTGACTTTTCAATATAGACTTTCAAGTCTAATCCTACTTTCAGCCAATTGGCAAAACATTTCCGGTTGCAAAAAATGGCTCAAACGGGGGAACGGCAAAGCAAATGCAACGTGTAAATGTGCACAATGATTGTTCGCTCTGCTGAGCGAGAATTAGAAAGGGAGAGCAAGAACAACAAAAGGCGGAACAACAAGGATACTCCAAATGCTAATTACATGTAGCTGGAGAAGTGTAAAGGAAAAGGCAGAAGGGAAATCCTGGAAAAGCGGCGCCAGAGCAACTCACGAAAACCAAGTCGTGTAATGAGATTGCAACTGGCTGCAACGACTGCCACTTGGGGCAACCGAAAACATAACTAGAAGCTCAAGCAAAGTGGGTGCAAGCGAGAGGGCATGCGACTTAATGATGCACAAAAAAATAAGTAAGAATGCAAAGGAGAACGAGAGAGCCGCAACCGAAACCAAAGCCAAAAACCAAAACCAAAACTGAATCCAAAGCTGCAGCCCCGTTAACTTTTGCATGCCGTTGAAGCAAAAGCTGCTTACTGCGGCCGACTGATTGAGTGCGAGCGAGAGGGCAAGCAAGAGAGACTAAACGCAACAGAAACCGACAGCATTGTTTTTGCCTGAGAGTTTGAGAGTGAGCGCGTGTGTGAGAGAGTGTTAGTATGTGTGTGTGTGTGTGCACTCCAGCGATGCCAAGTCAAAATTTGAGAATTACGTGGCCAGGCTTCAAAATCTACGTATTTTTACGTAGCACAATTTTGCTGAAATACATAGATCTACGTACTTTTTTAAAAGCTTAAAAACAATAAAAAAAATGAATAAACCATTAAATTTTTAAATTAACTGTATTGTACTTCATTGTTATTAATTTCATTTGTCGTTTTAGAAAGCAAATTGTATTATTCAAATTATACAATTATACATATTAAAACCCAACATACTTCTCAAATTTTTTTTTGTGCTTAACAGAAGCTTCATGCTTCTCTACGTCCCTCTTGCCAGAAGAGCATTTGAGATCTGCTTTGCAAGATTTGCAATTTAAAAAAAAGATTACCCTTACTGCTTCTTGTCAACCAGGAATACTTTTTTTTCCCAAGCTGCTGAGTAATTCACATCGTAGTGCACTTTCCTTTTCTTGGTTGGAGTTACGTTTGGTTTTTCATCGCCGTCACTTGTTAACAATTCCATTTTTTACATGCACATTAATTTCATTCCCTCCAATTCTAAAGTAAGCGATGCCACTTTTTGCAATTTAGCGCTGCTAACCCATTGACAACGGCATTCGTAAACATATCGAAATAATAATTTAGTGCTGCTTACCCAATATAAATCATATCATCTTTATTATTTTATTCATAAAATATTGATATTACCCAAAATTTGCAGTTTAAGGGTATTTCACATTATTTTTTAAAAGTACGTAGTTTTAGTCTCAAAATACGTAGGTACGTAGATCTCCTTTAAAATACGTAGATCTACGTATAAATACGGAGGGTTGGCATCGCTGGTGCACTCGCTCGTTAGTTGCTCTTTTTTTGGCAGTCGCATTGTTTTTGTTGTCTCTTTGGATTGGGCAAGGAGCCCTTACTAGGCAGCGCCACCTGGCGGCCCAACGCACAGCAAAGTCATCAATATTGCTTATTTGCAACAGTGCTTTTTGCTGTTGCTGTTTTTGCTTTTGTTTTTGTTGCTTGTCTCAGACTCTCTCTCTCTGCTCCTAGCTTGTTATTGTTGTTTGTCAGTTATTGTAGCTGTTTTCCTTCCACTAACTTCCACACTGCCTTTGCTTGCACAAATTGCGTTTTGTTCAGCCGTTGCCGCTGCCGCCGCCGCTGCTGCTGCTTCCGCTTGTCCCGTTTTTATTGTGCTGCTTTGTGTGTTGATTTATGTGCACTGCATGTGCGTGTGAGTATGCGTGTGTGGGCGTCGACGTCGGCGTCGCTGACTTCCCTGGAGTAGACATAAAGTGCACTGCGGTGGCATTGGAAGTAGCTGTTGCTGCTGCTGCTGCTGTTGCTGCTGCTGTTGCTGTGTCTTGTTGTGCATACAAATTGGTTTTAGTTATTAATGGTGTGTATAATTAAGCGGGTGCCTTTTGTTGCTAACTTTGTCTGCAGTTTGTTAGAATGTTTCTTAATAATTTGTGTGCGCATCGCTCAAGACAAAAAGAGCAAAGACAGCGGGCGCTATAAAACTGTTGAGCAGAAAGAGAGGGAGAGTGAAGCGGGTGCAACTGTAATTGACGGCGAGTGGAAAGGGTTTAAGTAGTGCAAGAGCAGATTATTAGTTGAGCTTACATATTTTACTTTAATATAATAGGAAATTTGAAGGGAAATTAGCAATGAAATATACAATTTTAATTTATTAAATTATTTAGAAAATGGAAAAACAGAGCTATAGGTATTTTCCTGCTACTGCTCCTTAGTTAAACTAAACTTTAACAATAATTCCTATTAAAATATGATAAGAATAAAAACATTAGAAAAATTACACCACATTTTATATAATATTGTTTCCCTTTAACATAACAAATATCTACTTAAATCCCTAAACAATACATATTGTATTACTCTGAAATGTGCCTCGAAACCTTTTCTATTTATCCATAGCTTTCGGTCAAAACCAATCTCATTTAGCGATAAATTGTTATGTCCCTTGCACGGTTCATTTAAGCATTTACTTATTTTGTGGTTCTTTGGTAAGGTTGATTAACTTTAGTCAATACAGAAACCAAATCAGCTCGCCGCAGCAGGCGCCGCAAGCGAAGGCAACTCTCAAAGGCAAAGCTCTCAATAACTGTCCGCAGTTCTAACCCCTTCAATTAAAAAAGTGCCAGAAACAATCCGAAGGACTTACGTCCTTTACCCCATATCCTGTTTGTCTATCAATCAGTCGAACAAATAACCCGAAAAAAAGGAAAGACGAAAAGGGGAAACACTTGGCAATTGAAACCAAAACCTTTTCTCTTCTTGTATTCTCGGCATTTCCATTGGGGCAACTCTCATTACGAATGCGGAAAGTGAAAACCACAGAGGTCATTTTTTTTTCTTCTTTTTCTACTTATTTATTCAGATATTTGTTTTTTTTTTTTTTCTACTTTTGGCTCATGTTCTTGACGCCTGCCGAAACTTTGATTTGCCTCTTTCGATCTCTCAACGACAAAACAAACAGAGGGAAATATAAACATAAATTGAGGCTAAATACTGGGCAAATGTTGCCTGAGCAACTTTTAATTGAATAAATATTAGAGAGAGAGAGAGAGAGAGAGAGAGAGATACAACGAAAGAGAGACAGAGAAAGAGAGGGACTGAATGAGAAATCAAATTCATAAATTTTCTATACAATTTCAGGCAAAGTTTTTGCCGAACCACAACTTTTCTAATTTATTTTCCATACCTCCCTCATCCACTGGCTCATCATCTTCTGCCTCTTCTTCACCGGGCCTTGTTCTTGCCTCGTCATGTATGTGTGTTAATACATATTAAATAATACTTACTTTGTATTTTTCTTTGGCCTCGCGCCGCAAACTGAGCCGAATTTGAGCCTTTCTTTTATTTTTCTGTTTTGTTCTAAGCGACGACAAAATGTAAGCAAAAACTCTGCCCAGCGAAACACAAAGAAAACTTTTCGCCCACACATAATATCGAGCTGAAGTTGAGCGTGCGTTGGGCGTCAAGTTTTCTCAGTTTCGCAATTTCCCAGCTGGTTCGCTTCTTAATCTACCTCCCGCTCTCTTATCTCTCTCCCTTTCTCTCTCGTGTGCCTTGTCGCCGCAAGTGTTGACTGCTGCGGGTTTTTGGCTCTGCTTCCCTCACTTATCCATATTTGTCTAAGATTTCTTGCTGCTTGTGTTGCATAGTTTAAGGCGCACGAGAATTGCATTTCAACAGTCTCGGTTTACTTAAGTTGATCTAGTACATTAAGCTTATATTCTACACTTGTTTACCCTAAGCTCACTGTTAGTTCATTATGCATATGAGTGCGAGTAAAGACTCTGCTCTAGAATTTTATTAAAATTTCCCTTTATCGATTGAGATCATATATGCCTAGTTGAAGGTTTTCTATTTAGTATTTATGGTAGTTGATTGTAGGTACAGCCCTTTCAACCCTTTCTTGTCTGCTAAAATTTCCCATATTTAAGTTCCCTTAATGATATTAAATTTCCCCTTATTAAAAATCCCCTTCATCCATATTATTTCACATCTCACAAATACTAATTCATATTTAGGCTACCTACTCTCCCTTCTCTCTCATCCCAGTTTTCTATGTTAATATTTCCCTATATTTTTTAAGTACCTCTCACTCTGTTATCTCTTAAAAGTCAACGAGATTTGAGCATAATCAGAAGGCCGCACATTTCATTTCATCTTATCTACGACCACTTTGCTCCTTTGACATTTACATTTGTTTGCAAACCCCCCCCCCCCCCCCTCAAACACCTCCTCTTCCTCTTGCCACCTACGCAATTACATTAAATTAAGCTTTCTGTAATGAACATTTTTTATGCATTTTATAGTAGAAAGCAGCTTCTGCTAAACTCACTCAGCTTTCGCGTTTGCGTTTGCGTGTCGCAGGATAATTGAGTTGAAGGGAACATTTAAGGAAACCTCCTGCTGAGCAGGGTGGATGGGTTTTAATAGGTCACACATAAAAAGACCGCAGAAACGCGTGTTAAAATGTGCTAAACAAGGATTTATTGTTTTATTAGTGTTTGCCTAGCAGGAGACCTTATTCGAGCACCTAGGAAAATACTAAAGTGTAACAGCTGCATAGCCCTGTATTATGTTATTTCTGATTATATTTTTGCAGAAGACTTTAGACTTATCTTTATCTCAATCTGAAGATAATGGGGTATTGTTAAACTCATTGATCTAGACTCTTAAGTTTCATTTCTTTGATTGGATTCTCTATGATTTATGTTTTAAGCACCCTTTTCGATGAATCGATCCACTCCTACTCCCTTCTTCCTTGGGGAAAATTTGTTTATTTATAGCCAGCAGCACCTGCCAAAATATTCTTAGCCTTAACCGCAAAACACACGTAGACCCATGGCGAATAAATTCCATTTTCGTTTTCTGCTGCCATTCGCCTTTTGCCTTCGTTTGCTGCACGCTGTTCGTAAACGAAAATGCCAAAAAAAAAAAAAACACGCAAGTTGCGCAATTTCATAAATTTTAATCCTTTTTTATTGCCAGTCGTGGCCGCCAGAGGGCGTGTCGGGCAGGTGGCGACAAGCAAAAGGTGTGCGGAATGAAAATGGCAAAGTGAAATACACAAAATTCATTTCCGACGCGTCGCTTCGTTTGCCTTCTATATTTTCCAAAAAAAGAGTCGAAGCAAAGTGGTTGCCTCTTGTAAAATATCAACTATTTATAGTGTGAGTGAACTATGAACTAGGGAATACCCATTATAAAAATATGTGATCGTCAGGAGAGTGGAGAACACTAAAAGCTGATAGACATGACATGGTATTAAATAATAATAAAGTATCTTTATATAGTTCTTTCCAATAGAATCCTGAATATTCTCTTTCTTTTTAAAAGTTAGTTGAATCAATTGGGTATGAAAAGTCAATGCCTATTTCTGTTTACATTTATAAATATATGTAGTCCTATTATCAATTGAGTAAAAGCCCTTTAAATAATAAGAAAAATTCCCATATTTTGAGAACTATAAAACTACTACTATAAGAGTTTAGAGACTAAATTTGCTAAATTATTTCCCTATATATTTATAAACAATTTCCAATCGTCTTCACTTCTCTTAAATATTTTTCTATATTATTCCTACACATTTACCTATACGTAAATTTTATTTTATAAACTAAAAACTATGCATTCTAATTATACCAGTGTATAACAGTATAACAGTTGGCATTTTAGTCTAGCCGCGCTCTATGCAACTAAGCGAGGGGCCATTCAGCAATTGTCTAAGTGCGAGGTACAATACGAAAAAGGGGTAAGGGTGCTTAGTGCAGCACTAATTACTTTGGCACCTCGCATTATGTGGATGCAGATGGAGTAAAGAGGCGGGGTAGCAGAGCAAGGTGAAGGAAGGGTAAGGGGAAGGGGTAACTGTAACGGGCAAAGGGGCACAGGCGAAGAGCATACTTAATGTCAAGCATACGCCATGTTGAATGCCTGCGGTTAGCTCACAGCTCACTTCCGTCTCTCTCTCTCTCTCTCTCTCTCTCTTTCACTCTCTGCCCCTCTATCTGTCTCTCTTGCTCATTCGCGTGGTCGCGACTTTATCTTCCTGCTGCTCCTGCTGCCGCACAATTTGAATAACCAGTTGGAAATGGCTTTGGGGTCGGCATTTAAATACGCGACCAACTGTCGAAAAGGAAAAACAAATGAAAATTGCGAGAAAAATGGCGGGAATGCATGCGAGCACGTATGTGTGTGAGCCGCTAAAATACGCGCTGCCTGAATATGCGGCATGGGGGACAGGATATGAGCAGGAATGCCGCGTGGATGCGTCTTCTCGTGTCCTGCTCTGTCCTTTTTGTAATTTATGCATGTCTAAACAGGCTTTTGGCATTGTGCGTGTGTGTGCGGATGGAGGTGTAGGTGGGTGTGTGTGTGTGTGCCTTTTGAAATGACATGGACAGAAATCAAATGCTTTGCCGCTGCTGCTCTCACGCTGAAGTGGAAATGGAAAATGTTGAGTGTGGGAACAGGCAGAGCGACGCGAATTGAATGAATGAAATATAAATGAATGAAGGAATGTTTGAATGAAAGAATGACTGTATAACACTCATAAAATAGTGCTCAAAACCTGGAGAGAAGAACTGTTCAAAATATTAAAACTTGTTAAGCAAACTGAAGAATGGGAAGTTAAAGCGTGAGTTTTAGATGTGCTGAAAGGTAGTTGGGGAAATTAGCAGGGAAATTTGAGAAAGGAAATTTAAATAGTAAAACAATTTAAATAGAATTTAAATGAAGGAAAAAATTTTAAAAATACCTAAATTAAATAATAATTATAAATAATTAATGAATAAATAAATAAATATATAAAATATAAAAAAAATAAATATATATATAAAAAAATAATAAATAAATATATAAAATATAAAAAAATGTATTTAAATATTAAATAAGAATTAGAAATAATTAATTAATAAATAAATAATTATAAATATATAAAATATAAAAAAATGTATTTAAATATTAAATAATAATTATAAAAAATTAATTAATAAATAAAAATTTAAATTAAAAATGTATTTAAATATTAAAGAATAATTATAAATAATTAATTAATTAATTAATAATTAAATTAATAATTATAAATATACAAAATATAAAAAAAATTTATTTAAACATTGGGTCAACAAAGTTCTAAAAAGCAAAAAAAAATTAAAAATACATAACTTTTAAATGTTCATGCTATTTTATTATATCAATTTTATTTCTAAATTGTTTCGCTCTTGATTTAATTTCAATTTTAGATTGATTCAACATTGAATCAACTTCAATTCTCTATTCATGCACAATTTACCTAGACTATTCTAACAAAGATCAAATCGTAACGCTTGCCTCTTAATTGTGCCACTTTTCGTTATATAATTCTAAAAATAAAAAAAAATAAGAATACAATCAAAAGTTCAACAAACTGTTGCACAAGTGACAAAAACAATGCAACAAACAAAAGCAAAAAATCAACAACAACAACAAAAAAGACGAAAAAATTGCGACACGCGACATTAAAAATGTGGCAGGCAATAAAAATTGAGGTCAACAGCAGCAGCAACAACAACAACAACAGCTAATGAATAACAAAGGCAAAAACTACAACAAGAACTGTAAAGGGGTTGAGAGGGGGAGGAGGACAAGTTGGAAGAGCATAAAAAGTGAGGCGCGGTTTATCAAGATGCGCAATTAAATATGGAAATGCGCGCAAATGGAAAAATTGAGGCAGCAAAAACAACAACAACAACAACAGCAGCGACACGAAATCTGCACACGCGACAAGTGTCATTAGCAGGAAACAACCAGCAACCCGCTTGCCCCCCTGCCCCTACCTCCCGCAGCTACAGTCAACTACAGCTCGGCAGACAACATGAAAAGTAAAATGAAAAATTAAAAAAAAAATATTTAAAACAATTAAATGTCATTTTGTGGCACATTTTATTTAGTAAAAAGTGGGCGTTGCGGTGCACTGCAGTGGGCATGGCAACCATTATGGGTGTGTGTGTGTGTGTGCAGCGAAGGGCGGCGGGGCGGTGCGGTGCTTGCTGTAGTTATACCCTGAACCCATTGAAAATGGGAAATCAGGGTATAATGGTTTTGTGAAAAGTATGTAACAGGCAGAAGGAATCATCGCAGACCCCATAAAGTCTATATATTCTTGATCAGGGCGATGAGCTGAGTCGATATAGCCCCGTCCGTCTGTCCGTCCGTCCGTCCGTCCGTCCGTCCGTCCGTCCGTCCGTCCGTCCGTCCATCCGTCCGTCCGTCCGTCCGTCCGTCCGTATGAGTGCGTCGATCTCAGAAGTTACAAGAGCTTGAGAGCTGAAATTTTGTATGTAGACTCGTGTATACCATTAGGCAGTACGAGTTTATCATATTTTTTTTCGATAACTCATTCGATATCTTTTTCATCGAGGATAATCGATAATCTGATATTGTTTTTTCAGCCTACTTTGAAGACTTTTAAACATAGAGTGTTCAGATTGGTTGTGTATATACATTCGATGGATACACACATTTTGTAATTTACAGATTTTGGATACCACGCCCTCTTCGACTCCGACTTGTAAAAAACGTATTTCAAATACTAGAGACTTGTGCTTCGGAATGTACTCACATTTACATTTGATTACGTTCTGAAAGTTTCATTAAGATCATATGTCTACAAACGAAATTATTCAACAAACAAATTTCTATAATATTGTCCACACTGCAGCGCAGCCGAAGCGCAGCCGCTGTTTACTGCGTAGTTAGCAGAGCGCGGGCTTATGCGTGCGTGTGGATTTAAAAAAAGAAGTGCAGGATGATTAGAATATCAGTTTGGAGGGTTCAGGGTATCTCCTAGTCGAGCAGTCTCGACTAGAGCCTTCTTACTTGTTATTTGCTATTGTGTATTTAAGTTGAGTGTTGTTGTCAACGCATTTGCGATTATTTGCTGTAAATATTTGAAAATTAAACACATGAGTAACATGAGGAGCATGGAGGGAGCTGATGTGGTGCAGAAGGTTAGGCAGAGACATGCCTAAAATTTGTTGAGAATTTATATTACGTGTCGACAGCAACAACAACAACAACAACAACAACAACAACAGCAACAACAAGAGCAGCAGCTGGCAGCGAGGTTAGATTGCGTGTTGTGGGGAGCGGAGAGCGAGGAAGAGCCGGAGCAACAGACAATGCAAACAATTTCAATTTGCATGTAGAAACAAGGACACAAACACACACAAAGAACGAGTGAGAAAGGGATGGCAACAGAGAGAGGGGGGTAGAGGCACACACACACTTGTAAAATGGCAGCCAAAGTTCAACTATGCAACTATGCGGGGCTGTCCTTGTCAGCCAGAGACAACAGGCAGAAAAGTGGTAGTTGCCGCATGAATGGT
>JAWNOM010000178.1:0-10790 GCA_035045965.1 Drosophila aldrichi
GGACTCCTATTCTCCTATTTTAGGAGGCTTTACCATTTATTTACAATCGATAAAATCTATAATTTGACTTTGTCTTTAATATGCAAAATGAGCAGAATCAATAACAAATATTTCCCAAATTTTTAAATAGATATTTAAATCACCTTTTACTTTTTAGCTGGGTCTTATTCTGGAGCCTTTGTTGGCCTCGTACACCTCGACCGTTTCCAGCGCCAGTTTGGATGAGCTGCGTCGCACCGCTTTCCTCTGGGTGGATCAGCACTGTTCGCTCATAGATCTGCGACCTGGTGAGTATATCTTATTGCAAAAAGAAAGAAACACTTTGTTAACTTCTATTTCTGACTTGCAGCTGTTACGAACAAATTAAAGTACCTATCGATGCACACGGATATTGTGTCGGATCCACCCAGTACCTTGCAGGAGGAAGTGGCGAAGGCTCTGCATATTAGCAGCGGCCAGCTTGTCAATCTGCATGGCTCCTAACCGTTGTTGCTGCTCGTGATATGAATTTAACCCAATTGCTACAACAAATCCAATGTCAATGCAAAATGTTCGCCCTGCTGGAGGCGGCCACGTTCCACAGTCAGCAGCTAAAAATTGTACAAATTGCCTTGTGCTGGGGCAGATTCGTTGTATATATATGTGTGTGTGTGTATGTGTGCATGCAAAGGATGCACCATCAGACACCAGCAGATATAGATGTAGCAGTAGCTGCAGCCTCAGCTGCAACGGCAGTTGGCGATAAGCTAAGCAGCGTATAGTGCCTACAACTCTATGACTTAAGTGTAAAGTAAACGATTTTACAATTTTTTCAAAAATATTGTGAGTATATTATTCCAAGGTGGGACTGACGATATAAAATCCAGAAGAGCGGAGTTACACTAGCCAATTAGCATCAAGCATTGCGCTACTATAGCTATTTATGCGTAGATAATCGGTACAACTTCTTTTGGTCTTATCATCATTTGGGCAAACTTAAGTGAGTTGTTTGTCCAGCTAAACCAATTTACGCCCCACTTTTCGTGCATGTGATCTTCTGCTCTGTATAATCCATTTAAATTGCTGAAAATTGGAATAGAAAATTTGTTTACTCTTGGCGATGGGCATTCAGATTCATTTAGCTACCATTTACTGCATTTATCGAACCACCATCCGCAATGCAACCATTCTGCGCAGTTTCCAGTTCGCCAGTTATCGTGATCCACATCTGGTGTTGAGAATTGCATATTTAGGTGATGGACCATTGCATTGCCTGCGTTTCCGGCATACATTCCCAATGATTTCAGCTTAAAGTTATCCTCCTCACCGCCAATCAGGAAATGACTGTATCGTGCGTATCGGACTTCATCATTAAAATTCTTTAGATAAATATACAGTTCATGTCGCTTGTACTTCGTCAATAAGTGAATCTTATTGAGACCCATGAAAAAATTCTCCGCTTAGTTCACCAAAACCAGATTGATAGTCCTTCATAGTTCTGTCGAACTTTTCAGAGCCATCTTGACGACGCTGAATAACAGTCCAGCCGGAATCAACTAGAGTTGAATCACAGGATACGTTAAAAGGACCCGATCCAGGCACTATTATTTCGTATATTTTTGATTGTTTTCCAATGCAGCTTGAGCTTATAGGTTCGTTGTGTTTTATTTTACTTTCGAATTCTTTGATTTTGGCAAGATATGTAGAGTCTTCAGTTTTTAGCTTCGATATTTCCGAATCTTTATTCTTTTGCACTGTGTTTACCTGCTGGACAATATTATTTTTGCTTTCTATTTTCATTTTATCTATTTTACTTTCAAGATCTATTATTGTTGCGTCTTTTTCGATAACTTTTAATTTCAGTTCTGTTAATTCTTTACTGAGTTTATCTATATTAGTATTCCTTGTAACAATCGCCTCTTGAATGTTATCAAATAACTCCTCTTTGGTTAAGCAATGTTTTTCATGTGCATTACTTAATGCTAGTTGACTTTCCAAAGACTCGATAGTTGATTTAAGCTTGATTATTGTATTATTTAATTTGTTGAACTGATTTTCCTTCGATTGGACTTCATTAGCCTTTAGCAGGAGGGGCTCGACTAAGTGGAAACAGAAACTGTTGCAGTCAGCAGATTTCTGTAATATGTATAAATAACACTCCCAATAGAAATCACTATGCTCTCAGTTAACGTATAGCAATATCTACCAATTCAGTTAGTATCCCTGGCAGAATTGTCAATGCAAGCAGAGATAGTAGTAGCTTTCGCAATATGTACATATTATTTAAGGAAACGGAGGCTTATGAGCCGCACTTAGTTAAATTAAATCCACGACTGAACGATGATGAAGTGCTTAGTTTTTACTTATAGTAGACTGAAATTTTGCTCCCAACATCCATTATCAGTAAAAGTGAAATTCTTAATACAAAATAAACAAGTAAAAGATCTAGTCGAGACTGGGAGATGCCCTGAACCCTCCGAACTGATATAGTAATCATACTGCACTTCTTTTATGCCTTATTATGCTAAAACACGAGGTATTAAAATGATATGCAGCACATAACATATAATAATAATATTTATATATACATAAAAAGGTATGACAAATCAAATAATTAAAGCATGGAATCGTTTACAAACATATGTTAGTAAATTATGAAATATCAAATAGAAAATTATTAAAAATAATTTAATAAAAGGTTTTAAATATGCCTTGATTATTAAATGTGTCAGTTGCAAAATTATAGAGAATTTTTTATTTTATGACCGCTTATTTGCTTATCTATCAAGGTACTAGAGTAGGATCGTATTCTGGAAATTTCAAATTCGTTAATTTGGATGAATTCGGTTGTTTAGCAATTCTCATGAATTGGCTGATATAATAAATTATCTTTCAATATACACATATTGTATTAATTTTGTAAATTAAATTCATAAACCTTGTTTTGCATCCCAAGTTTGGCTAAGCATTACCGCTTGTATATAACGCTCTTATATGTGGATATGTAAGCCCAGAATATTGGCAATGATAATGCAAAGATAAGCAATACGTCTGAAGCCCCATTGTCCTTGCTGTTCAATTGAACGGTGGACCAAAATTTATTATTTCTCTTGAACCCCAACAAACCACATGAGAAGTGCCTTGCATTTCTTTATTTTAATTCATATTATTTTACTCATTTTATTTAATGATAATTCAATGTATTTTAATTATAAATTACATTTAGTAAAAAACAATAGTCTTAATATTATAAGAAAAATAAAATATAAATTTTAAATATATTTTTTAAATCTTTTTTTTTTTTTTTAATGGGTCATCAGTCATTTACAGTCATTTTCCAATCATATTAATTAAAAATCTTCATTACCAACCAAAACGAAAGAGTCGGGAGGGAGACGGCGCTCGGTAAATCCGATTTGGTCTCGAATTTGCCCGAAAATCGGACTGAAATACCAGGCAAACAGAAATGAGAAGCAGGGTAAAATAGTTAAGCAAAATCGCTATGTTAACTAACAGAGTGGAACCTAAGCTTGCTGTTAACGAACAAAGCTTTTTGATTGAGTTATTTTAAGTCGTTCGCTCGGCTGTTAAATTACGCTGCTTAGCTTACATAAAGCTGTAGGTCATGGAGGAGATAGCAGACATATGTATTATCAAATCATTCAATGTATATTTTGTCGGGACTCGAAGAATTACCAATGCATTAAACATAAATATTAGAATCCACTTAAAATTATTGATAGACTGAAATCAAAATTATACATACATTTTACAGACAATATAAATTTGACCCAATATATTTATTTGATATGAATAATATTTATGAATATATATAATTAAATAATTATAAAACAACGTAATCAATACAACTGATCTGTATTTATACAAATTTCATATGATCCAAGCAAACTTTGTGAAAAACTGCAGTTAACATTAGACCAACGGGTGCTCAATTAACATTACTATATCTTCTATTGTTTATCTGTGCCTGCACTCGCAATTAAAGTATTAGAAAAGCACTCAGATCAATTTCTATTGAGGCACTCATCAGACCTCTCATTTGCGATCCAAGCTGCGCCATGCTTATGCTCCTCTCTCCAAACTGTGCTACATATTGGTGTATGTGCACGTATGAAGCATCGAAAGCAATCAGAAGTCACTCGGTTCCATTAATGCGCTCAATTACGCTCCAAGCGACGTCTTACACATTCTGTTCTCCCACTTGTGGATTGTATAATTGTACTCGCTCTCAAAATTCATACTGCAGCAGTGTGTGTGTGTGGGCTTTTGAAATTAAGCTTAACGGTTAAGAGAGAGCTTTAGCTTCCATCAAGGCACTCAACTCTTCTGCCCTATATAGAGACAAAGCGGCGATTTATGGTTTCTGCTTGTGCATTTTTCGTGACAAAAAACACACACACACATGTATGTATGTATTAATATGCTTAATAACAAAAACTATTAATGCGATTTGCTAATGTTATCTTCGATTACGTACACAATATATCTATGTTTGTAAATGCTTAATCACATATTTACATTGTTCAAAAATATTAATACATATTCATTTCATTAATTATATTTATTATTAGTCCTTTCGAGATATATGTACATATGTATATATGTACATATATTCTGATATGCACATGCGAACAACTAAAGTTTGGGAATTATGCACTGCCTTCGCAAAGGCGGCACTCACTCAAATACAAATGCAAATCAAATCGTTCAGTATAAATGATTCCCATACATCACCACTAGTGCAAAAATAACTGACATACATCTTTATCAGCCTTCCCGCTCTCACAAAATATTTTGTGCTAAAAGACTCAATTGCCGAGCCAAGCTGAGAAGTTATAAAAACATTGAGCTTAGCATCCACAATAACATTTAGCTTAATTATCAGCTATGATCCGAAGCGCTCTGTGCTTTTTGTGTTACTATTTTTGCACTGCGGGGCCCAGGCGACAAAAATGTTATATTCAATTTACATGATTTGCTACGCTAAAGATTTATACAAATGTATGCCATTTGTGGATTTTACTGTTTTTGCACTGCTGGGCCCAGGCGACAGAAATGTCATATTCAAGTTACATGATTTGCTACGCAAAAGATTTATAAAAATGGAATGCATTTTTATATTAATTACGACACGTTTGTCGGCTGTTCATACATATGTACTCAATGCGAGCATAACAAAAAAAGTGAGAGAGGAAGACTGCGCAAAAATTGATAATGCAAAGTGTATAGGCTCTCTCTCTCCCTATCTATATATCTACCTGTCTCTCTTTCTCTCCCTCTCCTGCTCTCTCATTGCAGTTACATTTTAAGTGCATTTATATTCCACACAAAGCGATTTCGCCAGTTCAGTTGACTTTTGATTTTTACGGAATGTTCATCTTCGGGCTGTTGCTACTGCTGCTGCTCGCCTGGATCTGGCAGCGCTGGCACTTCGGTTATTGGCAGCGCCTGGGTGTACCTCAAACGCCCGCCACGCCCTTTGTAGGCAATGTCTGGCGTCTGCTGCGCGGACACTGTTGCTTTGGCGATCAGTTTCGCGAGCTGTACGAGAGCCCCGCTGCCAAAGGTGAGGCCTATGTGGGCATCCATGTGCTGCACAATCATGCGCTGCTGCTGCGTGAACCAGCGCTAATCAAGCGCATTCTCGTCGAGGACTTTGCGCAGTTCTCGAGTCGTTTCGAGACTACAGACGCTATCGGCGACACGATGGGCTCCCAGAATCTGTTCTTCTCCAAGTACGAAATGTGGCGCGAGACGCACAAGATCTTTGCGCCCTTCTTTGCTGCGGGCAAGGTTCGTAACATGTTCGGACTGCTGCAGCAGATTGGTCAGCAGTTGGAGCAGCATATGGCCAGGCAGCTGGCAGCATCGGGCTCATCGGCGACCGCATTCGAGCTGGAGGTGAAGCAGTTGAGCGCGCTCTTCAGCACGGACATAATTGCCTCGCTGGCCTTTGGGCTGGAGGCCAACTGCTTGCAGCAGCCGGACGCCGAGTTTCGTCGCATGTGCATCGAGGTGAATGAGCCGCGACCGAAGCGTCTCCTGCATCTCTTTACCATGTTCTTCTTCCCTCGCTGCTCGCGCCAACTACGCACACATCTCTATTCGGAGGAGTACGAACGCTTCATGCGCAAGTCCATGAACTGGGTGATGGAGCAGCGGGCGGCTAGTGGCGAACTGCGTCACGATCTCATTGACATATTCCTGCAGCTGCAGCGCAACCAGCCGCCGGAGAGCGTAGTGCATCGGCGTGACTTCTATGTGGCCCAGGCGGCATTCCTGCTACTGGCCGGCTTCGACACCTCCTCCTCGACCATAACGTTCGCACTGTACGAGCTGGCCCGTCAGCCGGCCATACAGCAGCGTCTTCGGCAGGAGTTGGCAGCGGCGCTGCTTGGCTGCGTCTCAGGCCAACTGGACTATGAGACGCTCAGCGGCTTGCCCTATTTGCGGCAGGTGGTGGATGAGGTGTTGCGCTTGTATCCGCCCACAGCATTTCTGGATCGTTGCTGTAACGCCAAAGCGGGCTACGACTTGTCCGCTTGGAGCAGAGGTAATTCCCTGCGCTTGCCGCCAGGTACGCCCGTCTATATCTCTGTGCTGGGACTGCATCGCGATGAGCAGGTGAGAGGACAACAGTTCAACCTAGGCATTATTTAATACACTTGCTTATGCAGTATTGGCCGCAACCGCTGAAATTTGATCCAGAGCGTTTCGCACCGGAGCAGCGAGCGCAGCATCAGCCCATGACGTATTTGCCCTTTGGCGCTGGTCCGCGTGGCTGTCTGGGCACCTTGCTTGGCCTGCTGGAGATAAAGGTGGGTTTAGTTAGGTTTCATTTCATATTGACATTAACTTACCTATTTTTTTTTTTTTTCTCAACAGGTGGGTCTGTTTTACATACTGAAGAACTATCGCGTGGAGAGCTGCGCGCGAACGCTGCCGGAAATGAAGTTCGATCCGAAATCCTTTGTCCTGACAGCTGCAGGCGGCACCTATTTACGCTTCATCCACGAACCGCTATAAACAAGGGGAGTTGTACAATAAATATACATTTTTGTATATTCTTTATTTTTGAATTTTCACTTTATTAGGGTAATTGTTTTTCACATATTTTTATTGAATGTATTTTTTTTTTGTATTGTTTTTTTCTTTTTTTTTTAATTTTTCTTGTATGTTTTTAGCCTAAGATTAGCTCAAAAATGTTCACAAAATTTTTCAGTTGGGCTAACCAAATACTGTTGGCCATAATAAATATGGCTAATCAACCATTTAGACTATAGACTGTATTTATTGGCGGGCTTATCAGTATATGTAATTGAAGTCTTAAATGAAGTGCATTATTGATAAGAAAATTAGATTGAACGAAGACAAAGTACTTGAATTTTTCAGTTTAGGTAAAGAAAAAAGTTATGACTGCGGCTTTTAGCCATATATCAAATGTTACCGACAATATTTGGATAGCTTGACAATCAACCATATACTATATGTTCTGTCTATTTGTTTTTCTTGTTTTCCTTCTTTTATTTATATTTATTTATCATATACAATTAAAAAAACTAGCTCTTGAGCTACCTGGCTTATATATCTTCACTTTTTACAAATTATCAAAAACATAACTAAAGCAATTTTACACACTCATTATGAATGAACTAAGAGCTAAGCTAACAACTAATTGCATTTTGTTTTTTTTTTCCTCATTTTGAATTATACATATATATATTTTAATTATAATATATTAACACAAAATTGTATTTGTATTTTGTTTTTATACATAAACGTTTTCACTTTTTTTTTTTTATTGTTGCGGAGAATCGAATTTGAATAAAAATTGTTTATTTCGCTAGCTACGAATCGAATTTAGCCGAAATCAAATTCAATTTAGTAAAAGATTTTGTTTCAAAAGCAATATGCAAAATGCAAAGTTTACGTTGAAATTGTTAAAAAAAAATTATGCATAAAATACTTTGTGAATTTTTAACTGCTGCGCAAATAAATTTTGTGATTTTATTTCGCCTGAATTTTGTTTTCTATTTTTGTATATATTTCTATTTTATTTTATTTTATTTTTGTTTTTTGCAATATATTTTAGCAGTTTTCAAAAGGAAGCAGCATTTATTATGGCGTATGTATGTATGTATATATAGCGGAAGGTTGTATTTTCGGTTTTTGAATTTCAACTCCTTATCAATTGTATATATGTATAGTTATGTATGTATGTATGTGTGTGGCAAGCAAATTTGCATTTTGTTTTGTTGCAATGACAGCTTTTGATTTTTTGTATTTTCTTTTTTTTTTTTAATATTTCTTCGTATTGGAAGCAATAAATTAAATATTGTAGCAAGTATTTTGTTGAAATTTCGAATTAGTTTTCTAACAATATTTTAGATTTTAAATTTCTATTTACATTCAAAGTGCAAGCATTTAAGTGTTTAATTTGAAAATTTGTAAATTTCTTTTATATTTGGTTTTTCTTCTTCTTCTTCTTCACACAATATACAATAAAATTTGTGTTAATTTTGCTTTGTTGCATTCCTTTGACTTTGGAAGTGTGTTGGAGGCTCGTAATTATGAGAGTTAAGCAAGACAATCAAAATAAATAAAATGTGCAAATACAAAATTATTGTAAAATGTCTGCAAAATATTTGTATTTTTTAAAAAGATCCAAAACACTCCCAGAAGCGCTAACAGCGACAAAATGTTAATTAACATAAGTGAGAGCGCTGCTAATTAACATGATGCTATGCTTAGGCTGTTGCTGTTTTCTTTTTTGTTTTTTGTTTTCTTTAGTTTTGTGTAACTAACGCTTAATACACACATTCATTATTACACATAACGGTATATAGGCATACATATATATGTATATATATAGCTAGTTACATTTATAGTAGTGTACTTTTGACATGACATACATTTAAATATATAGTGGTATATATATATATATACTCTCACTTTTAGCTTGCTAGTAAATATCATGTAAAAATTAAATCATTACATTAACTCTTTTGTTTGTTTCTTTTTTTTCTCTCACTATACTTGTATTTAAATCTGTTGTTGTTGTTGTGGGTTTTTTTGTTTTAGTCTTCTTAATACATTTTACGAAACACACACATTAGAATCGTTGAACTGCTACTATCTTCGATCCTGCATGACCACCTGCTTAAAGGCACCCGCCCGCACGTTCGACTTGACCTCATGGCCTCCCAGCGAGGCGGTGCCATCGCGTGCTATATAGAGCTGCAATCCAGATGCTAAAAAAAAAGAGTGAAAGAGAGACACTCGTCTTATTAATTCAGATATTAATCGGATATTAAACTCTACTCACTCTCGGCGGATTCGCCTAGCTGATCTAGTTTGGTATCCTTTAAAATCTCATCTATTAATGAATTGGGATTGACGCGCGTCTCTTCGACACGATCCGAAACGCGTGGCCCATCATCAAGGGCGCCCTTTTTGCGCTTCTCACCGCTGCTTTTCGTGCGATCTAGAGATCCTGTTTCACTTATAACTAACGAGCCGGAACTGGGATTCCTGTGAAGCCAAAAAGGACGATACAATTAAATACATATATGGAGTAGAATATGCATATATAGTAATATAAACTAAAATAAAATATAATACATAGTAATAATATAAACGCGGTGCGCCCTGTTTAGTTTCAAAAACTGTGAATAAGCAGCGAGTTACATAATCACACGATATTGGGATATAGGCAAGACCAATACAATTGAATGGGGCTATCAAATCTGGCCATGCCATGCATAAAACATACATATATGAATTTGTGTCTGTGTGTGTGTGCTTATATATACGAGTAGGCTTACAAGTATTTGAATATAATAAATCTGGTGCAACATGAAAAATAAAAAAAACTTAAAGCTGCACAGCAAAAATAAAACTTGGCAATAAATATACAATATAACTATTACATGTTTCATATAATTAAAAATTAAATTAAGGTAAATTAAAATAGGAACTATGTTTACAAATAATTTGTATCATTGCAAAACACATTATTTTACACACAATTAATTGGTTTAACAAATTATAAAGTTGTTTACAAATAGGACTTTTATATAAGAACTGGATATTAAATAATAATAATAATGTAGTATATTTTAATACAAAACATGCTGATAGCTGTTGTTGCCTTTCAGTTTGTATATATCCATTTAATATTTATTATTTATCAGACTTTGAAGTTGACTAGACTTTGACTGATTTTATATTTAAATTTAATTTAATTATGTTAAAAACTAACGTCTCTTCAAATTTTCTTCCCTCTTTTTATATAGAAGAAAAAACAAATAATAAAAAGTATAATAGTTTTATGAAATATATATAATTATTTGATTCCATATATTTTTAAATAACAGAAAATCATTTATTCTGATATTATTTAAATTATATTTTTTTTGGAAAAAAAAAAAACAATTTTATACATATAAAATAATTAAAATATATACAGTCGACACTCGTTATTTCAAGCCTGCGATATTTGGAACCTCTCATTAATTCAAAGTACTCACGAGTCCCTCACAAAATCTCTTTATATTTCGATTCATTTAATATTTCAAACATTCGATAATTCGTAGTATTTTAAGAGTCCCTTGAATTTCGAAATAACGAGAGTCGACTGTATAAACTTATTTGCTCCAATTTCATTTATGTTGAAAAAGACAAACTCTAAGATCTCTAATATGAACCAAATATCATGAAAATAAAAACATATATCTAATCCTTTCGCTTAGGAATATATATTGTTGACTAGCACAATTTATTTCTATTAA
>JAWNOM010000179.1:0-187957 GCA_035045965.1 Drosophila aldrichi
TGCTCAATTCTTCCAATGAATGTCGCAAAAATAAAACTTGAAATTTGAGTTAAGGCAGCTGCCTGACAAAAGCTGACTGCTACAAGACTCGATGTAAGGAACATCTATGCCAAAGACATCTTTGAAACTGCTGGAAGTATTTATCTTATTTGCTCGCTAAATAGACGTCCTAGCCTTATAATTGACTATGAATGTGTGCTCAATTCTTCCAATGAATGTTGCAAAAATAAAACTTGAAACTTGAGTTAAGGCAGCTGCCTGACAAAAGCTGACTGCTACAAGACTCGATGTAAGGAACATCTATGCCAAAGACATCTTTGAAACTGCTGGAATTATTTATCTTATTTGCTCACTAAATAGACGTCCTAGGCTTATAATTGACTATGAATGTGTGCTCAATTCTTCCAATGAATGTTGCAAAAATAAAACTCGAAACTTGAGTTAAGGCAGCTGCCTGACAAAAGCTGACTGCTACAAGACTCGATGTAAGGAACATCTATGCCAAAGACATCTTTGAAACTGCTGGAAGTATTTATCTTATTTGCTCGCTAAATAGACGTCCTAGCCTTATAATTGACTATGAATGTGTGCTCAATTCTTCCAATGAATGTTGCAAAAATAAAACTTGAAACTTGAGTTAAGGCAGCTGCCTGACAAAAGCTGACTGCTACAAGACTCGATGTAAGGAACATCTATGCCAAAGACATCTTTGAAACTGCTGGAAGTATTTATCTTATTTGCTCGCTAAATAGACGTCCTAGCCTTATAATTGACTATGAATGTGTGCTCAATTCTTCCAATGAATGTTGCAAAAATAAAACTTGAAACTTGAGTTAAGGCAGCTGCCTGACAAAAGCTGACTGCTACAAGACTCGATGTAAGGAACATCTATGCCAAAGACATCTTTGAAACTGCTGGAAGTATTTATCTTATTTGCTCGCTAAATAGACGTCCTAGCCTTATAATTGACTATGAATGTGTGCTCAATTCTTCCAATGAATGTTGCAAAAATAAAACTTGAAACTTGAGTTAAGGCAGCTGCCTGACAAAAGCTGACTGCTACAAGACTCGATGTAAGGAACATCTATGCCAAAGACATCTTTGAAACTGCTGGAAGTATTTATCTTATTTGCTCGCTAAATAGACGTCCTAGCCTTATAATTGACTATGAATGTGTGCTCAATTCTTCCAATGAATGTTGCAAAAATAAAACTTGAAACTTGAGTTAAGGCAGCTGCCTGACAAAAGCTGACTGCTACAAGACTCGATGTAAGGAACATCTATGCCAAAGACATCTTTGAAACTGGTGGAAGTATTTATCTTATTTGCTCGCTAAATAGACGTCCTAGCCTTATAATTGACTATGAATGTGTGCTCAATTCTTCCAATGAATGTTGCAAAAATAAAACTTGAAACTTGAGTTAAGGCAGCTGCCTGACAAAAGCTGACTGCTACAAGACTCGATGTAAGGAACATCTATGCCAAAGACATCTTTGAAACTGCTGGAAGTATTTATCTTATTTGCTCGCTAAATAGACGTCCTAGCCTTATAATTGACTATGAATGTGTGCTCAATTCTTCCAATGAATGTTGCAAAAATAAAACTTGAAACTTGAGTTAAGGCAGCTGCCTGACAAAAGCTGACTGCTACAAGACTCGATGTAAGGAACATCTATGCCAAAGACATCTTTGAAACTGCTGGAAGTATTTATCTTATTTGCTCGCTAAATAGACGTCCTAGCCTTATAATTGGCTATGAATGTGTGCTCAATTCTTCCAATGAATGTTGCAAAAATAAAACTCGAAACTTGAGTTAAGGCAGCTGCCTGACAAAAGCTGACTGCTACAAGACTCGATGTAAGGAACATCTATGCCAAAGACATCTTTGAAACTGCTGGAAGTATTTATCTTATTTGCTCGCTAAATAGACGTCCTAGCCTTATAATTGACTATGAATGTGTGCTCAATTCTTCCAATGAATGTTGCAAAAATAAAACTTGAAACTTGAGTTAAGGCAGCTGCCTGACAAAAGCTGACTGCTACAAGACTCGATGTAAGGAACATCTATGCCAAAGACATCTTTTAAACTGCTGGAAGTATTTATCTTATTTGCTCACTAAATAGACGTCCTAGCCTTATAATTGACTATGAATGTGTGCTCAATTCTTCCAATGAATGTTGCAAAAATAAAACTTGAAACTTGAGTTAAGGCAGCTGCCTGACAAAAGCTGACTGCTACAAGACTCGATGTAAGGAACATCTATGCCAAAGACATCTTTGAAACTGCTGGAAGTATTTATCTTATTTGCTCGCTAAATAGACGTCCTAGCCTTATAATTGACTATGAATGTGTGCTCAATTCTTCCAATGAATGTTGCAAAAATAAAACTTGAAACTTGAGTTAAGGCAGCTGCCTGACAAAAGCTGACTGCTACAAGACTCGATGTAAGGAACATCTATGCCAAAGACATCTTTGAAACTGCTGGAAGTATTTATCTTATTTGCTCGCTAAATAGACGTCCTAGCCTTATAATTGACTATGAATGTGTGCTCAATTCTTCCAATGAATGTTGCAAAAATAAAACTTGAAACTTGAGTTAAGGCAGCTGCCTGACAAAAGCTGACTGCTACAAGACTCGATGTAAGGAACATCTATGCCAAAGACATCTTTGAAACTGCTGGAAGTATTTATCTTATTTGCTCGCTAAATAGACGTCCTAGCCTTATAATTGACTATGAATGTGTGCTCAATTCTTCCAATGAATGTTGCAAAAATAAAACTTGAAACTTGAGTTAAGGCAGCTGCCTGACAAAAGCTGACTGCTACAAGACTCGATGTAAGGAACATCTATGCCAAAGACATCTTTGAAACTGCTGGAAGTATTTATCTTATTTGCTCGCTAAATAGACGTCCTAGCCTTATAATTGACTATGAATGTGTGCTCAATTCTTCCAATGAATGTTGCAAAAATAAAACTTGAAACTTGAGTTAAGGCAGCTGCCTGACAAAAGCTGACTGCTACAAGACTCGATGTAAGGAACATCTATGCCAAAGACATCTTTGAAACTGCTGGAAGTATTTATCTTATTTGCTCGCTAAATAGACGTCCTAGCCTTATAATTGACTATGAATGTGTGCTCAATTCTTCCAATGAATGTTGCAAAAATAAAACTTGAAACTTGAGTTAAGGCAGCTGCCTGACAAAAGCTGACTGCTACAAGACTCGATGTAAGGAACATCTATGCTAAGGACATCTTTGAAACTTCTGGAAGTATTTATCTTATTTGCTCGCTAAATAGACGTCCTAGCCTTATAATTGACTATGAATGTGTGCTCAATTCTTCCAATGAATGTTGCAAAAATAAAACTTGAAACTTGAGTTAAGGCAGCTGCCTGACAAAAGCTGACTGCTACAAGACTCGATGTAAGGAACATCTATGCCAAAGACATCTTTGAAACTGCTGGAAGTATTTATCTTATTTGCTCGCTAAATAGACGTCCTAGCCTTATAATTGACTATGAATGTGTGCTCAATTCTTCCAATGAATGTTGCAAAAATAAAACTTGAAACTTGAGTTAAGGCAGCTGCCTGACAAAAGCTGACTGCTACAAGACTCGATGTAAGGAACATCTATGCCAAAGACATCTTTGAAACTGCTGGAAGTATTTATCTTATTTGCTCGCTAAATAGACGTCCTAGCCTTATAATTGACTATGAATGTGTGCTCAATTCTTCCAATGAATGTTGCAAAAATAAAACTTGAAACTTGAGTTAAGGCAGCTGCCTGACAAAAGCTGACTGCTACAAGACTCGATGTAAGGAACATCTATGCCAAAGACATCTTTGAAACTGCTGGAAGTATTTATCTTATTTGCTCGCTAAATAGACGTCCTAGCCTTATAATTGACTATGAATGTGTGCTCAATTCTTCCAATGAATGTTGCAAAAATAAAACTTGAAACTTGAGTTAAGGCAGCTGCCTGACAAAAGCTGACTGCTACAAGACTCGATGTAAGGAACATCTATGCCAAAGACATCTTTGAAACTGCTGGAAGTATTTATCTTATTTGCTCGCTAAATAGACGTCCTTGCCTTATAATTGACTATGAATGTGTGCTCAATTCTTCCAATGAATGTTGCAAAAATAAAACTTGAAACTTGAGTTAAGGCAGCTGCCTGACAAAAGCTGACTGCTACAAGACTCGATGTAAGGAACATCTATGCCAAAGACATCTTTGAAACTGCTGGAAGTATTTATCTTATTTGCTCGCTAAATAGACGTCCTAGCCTTATAATTGACTATGAATGTGTGCTCAATTCTTCCAATGAATGTTGCAAAAATAAAACTTGAAACTTGAGTTAAGGCAGCTGCCTGACAAAAGCTGACTGCTACAAGACTCGATGTAAGGAACATCTATGCCAAAGACATCTTTGAAACTGCTGGAAGTATTTATCTTATTTGCTCACTAAATAGACGTCCTAGCCTTATAATTGACTATGAATGTGTGCTCAATTCTTCCAATGAATGTTGCAAAAATAAAACTTGAAACTTGAGTTAAGGCAGCTGCCTGACAAAAGCTGACTGCTACAAGACTCGATGTAAGGAACATCTATGCCAAAGACATCTTTGAAACTGCTGGAAGTATTTATCTTATTTGCTCGCTAAATAGACGTCCTAGCCTTATAATTGACTATGAATGTGTGCTCAATTCTTCCAATGAATGTTGCAAAAATAAAACTTGAAACTTGAGTTAAGGCAGCTGCCTGACAAAAGCTGACTGCTACAAGACTCGATGTAAGGAACATCTATGCCAAAGACATCTTTGAAACTGCTGGAAGTATTTATCTTATTTGCTCACTAAATAGACGTCCTAGCCTTATAATTGACTATGAATGTGTGCTCAATTCTTCCAATGAATGTTGCAAAAATAAAACTTGAAACTTGAGTTAAGGCAGCTGCCTGACAAAAGCTGACTGCTACAAGACTCGATGTAAGGAACATCTATGCCAAAGACATCTTTGAAACTGCTGGAAGTATTTATCTTATTTGCTCGCTAAATAGACGTCCTAGCCTTATAATTGACTATGAATGTGTGCTCAATTCTTCCAATGAATGTTTCCTGGCGCGTATACAGTGTGGGGGGGGGGGGGGGTTTCGGGGGTTCAAACAATTTGCAATTTGAAGAGTAAACATTTGGTATTTTATATAATAAAATGTAGACATTGCGCAAAATCGTATTTGAGTTATGGCAAGTCCTGCTGTTTGAGCTTGAAGGGTCTTGGTCAAAGTCGATATGCAAATGAGGAAAGAGGAGCAAAGTGTTGGGCTCGAATGCCAAATGAACGGCGCCAAGTAATTTATTAAATAACCAATTATCAAATTATCTTATATACCGATGACACCGTGCTGCAGTTCGATCAGCTAATTTGATAATCAATCGGTAAGAAAAAACGAGATTTTATTTTTAGCGATGACGTCGTCGGTACTTCCGGCGCCATTCAATATCCACGTCTATTGCCGGCTTCAGAAGGTCACCTCCACCCGCAAATATTAGCATAAAGCAACAGATAAAGCCACAAAGTCGATTCGAAGCCTCACAAAAAAGGCAATAATAATTTTGCAGATTGTTTAAAAATGTCTTTGAATAACGCGACTGGGCACGCCTCATTTGCATATTTTGTTCGCTTTTGGGTAACACTTCAAATCCCGTATTTATTGCAGCCAGGTTAGTGAATAGACAAGTGTATTGCACCAATTTTAGTTTACGAGCCATTAGCTAGTCCGTCAACAACCTGCTCATTAAAGCTAGATGTCTGCTGATTACGAAGATAAACCGAAATATTTCGTGAAGGTTTTTTCAAAAGCTGAAAAGGCAAAGATGAATAATGGGAATTATAGCTAAATGCAGAATATTCAATTTAATATAAATGTTATGGCGTCGCTGTCAGTGTCGCTGGCGGTGTCGCTGCCGGTGTCGCTGTTGGTATCGCTGTTGGTATCGCTGATGGCATGCTGATCAAGACCGTAAGCTCTGAGAGAGACTGCTCAATCAAGCCGTTCCATTGCATATTTAGTACCCGGCAGTCGACAAAGAACTCTTGCATAATATTACCATTTTATACAATCGTTTTGCATAACGGTAAATGCTCCACATAGCCTCCAACATAAAAACCATCAAGCCATTGACTAAGACTCCATATTCTATAGCCAACTCAAACGGACGCAACATGCAACATCTCTCCGTTCTTCTTTGTTGCTGTCTCGTGGCTTTGACTGCAGCTGACAAGCTTGGCTATAATTACCAGCCCGTCGCTCATTCTGGTTCTGGACTGTCAGTTGCTCCAGGCGGCGCTGCCAGCCATGTGTCGCCCACATATGCAACAGGACCTGGCTCAGCTGCTGATGACGCAGGCTCTGCCCAGCCTTCACATGTGGACGCAAGCGGGTCCCTTGCTGAGCCATCTGCAGATGCTCCAAATTATTCCGCTGCACAGCCTGAGCTGCAGAAAGAGTTTTTCACTTATACGGCGAATGAGGAGGACTTTGATGAGCCAGCTGCATCTGAAGAGGTGTCCAATTCGTTGAACAAGGCTCTGCGTGTTATCTTTGTCAAGGGGCCCGAAAATAATGACCTGGAGGAAGCCGCGCTTGCTCTGGCCAAGCATGCCGCCGAGCAGGAGACCGCCATATATATCCTGAGCAATCAGGGCGACATCAACGATTTGGCCAACAAACTCAATGCCATTCGCAGCAACACCAACAACAAGCCCGAGGTGCACTTCGTCAAGTACCGCACGCCTGAGGATGCGGCAAACGCTCAGAAAGCCGTTCGGGATCAATACGATCAGCTAGGCGGATCGTCCACCCAGCAGGACGGCGGTGCTGCACCCGTACTCAATTTCGCCTCCAGTGCTCCAAGTCCAGCTGCTGGGCCAGCACCAGCACCGGCTGCCGCTCAACCTATTTCCTCATACATTCCACCTGTAACTCCAGGCAGCACGTATTTACCCACAAACCTTTCGCGCCGCTTGCGAGTCTGATATCTTCTGTTGTTGTAACTGAATACCTTTGTTATTGTTGACTTATTGTTTTGTAAATAAAATTTTGATTTAAAAATTATTGAAATTCTGACTTAAGTGGCGGATGTCTGCCTTTGTACCCTGCAACGGAGTTGGCTAAAGTGGGGTATATCAATTAAAGGTGCCGCTACTAGCCAATATATTGTAAATCAAGCTTAAACACTTTTAATATGCTGTGATTCCCATTAATTCATGAGACTTTTAGCATGCAGTTAAATAGCCTGATTTATGTGTTTTAATTAAAATCTATTAATATTATGTAAACTTGGTTCCATTTTGATTCCATTGAGTCTCTTTCGAAACCTTTCCATTTCATTCTTCATTTCGCGCTGTTCTTTAGCTTTGACTTAACCCACTTATTCATGGGGAATCGTAGACGTTTATTTGAATATCTAAAAAAAGACTGCGCATAAAATCAAAACAAAACACAATAAATTCGTTTAATGGGTATCTTTGCGTCCGTTACTTTGAATGGGACTATTTGGAAATAGCTTATTATAGATTGTACATTTTTTTTCGCTGAGGAATTTGAGTCGATGAAAATATCTTGAATTTCAATTTAGAAACGGATTTGGGTTTTTTCGTGAGACAAACGAGTTCAACGGGTTAAATAGGTTGCCAAACTCTGAGCTCTGCATGGAAATTGGCAAATGGGAAGTACAAGTTCTATGACAGCATAATTTTATGCTCTCGCTGTTGTTGTTTTTTTACATCTTCAGCAACAACGAGAAATGTTTGGTCTGCTGCCTATGTGGATCAAAATATGCATTTGAGCTGCCCACGGGTTTGGTAAATTGATTTCGTATGAATTGTCTGACAAATTGCATTTAGCTACATCGAACAATGCCCAAAAGCGTAGCGTCGAGCAATTTAATATTATTAAGCTCGCATACTGCCCCAAAAATACAAATATTTGTGGCCATTAGCCAGAGTTTCACTTTCAATCGGTGCGGGCCCGATTTGCATAACAAAATGCGCTAACAAAAGAATTTGGCTACCGCACAGCCAAACAATTTGGAGCTGCCTCTGTCGGTGTCGACTGCGCTGCCGGCGTCAATACGCGCTGTCCATTTGCATAAAAATTTTCATTGTAAGCCGAAGTTCATCAAATTTTAATCAACGCCGAGGCGGCTGCTGTAGCCGTTGCTGTTGTTGTTATTGTTGTTGATGTTGTTGTTGATGATGTTGTTGTTGGCGTCATCTAATAATCAAAGCCACCTTAAATAAACATGTTCGACAACATGTTGGGGCGACATGTCGCGACATATGACGAGCCTTATCTTGATCTCAAGCATGATTGCTCAACGATTGTTCTCAGAATGACATACATATTGCTATAAAAATGGCACCTCACCTCTTGACCACATCATTCAGTGCTCACTGCTCCGAGTAGAACTAGAACCTCCAAAATGCGCGCTTTTGTCGTCTTGTGCCTTGTGGCTGTTGCCTGCGCCGATAAACTTGGCTACAACTACCAGCCGGTAGGACACTCCAGCTCAGGACTTTCGTTCAGGCCTGGCAGCGGAAGTGGAAATATTGGAAGCATCGACGGCAGTGAATCCCTTGGTGGCTTGATCAGCGGCAGCCAGGGTGGACGCGGCGGTGGTTTAATAGGCGGCTTGTCGGGCCGCGGCCTGGGTGGACTTGGCGGATTGGATTCTGGTCTTGGCGGTGACAACATTGGCCTGGGCTCCAACCTTGGCAGCCTCGGCAATCTCGGCAATCTCGGCGGTTCCGGCGGTCTTCAAGTGCCAGCAGATGGTCCAGTCTCGTACGAAGCCCCTGCCCCAGCTGCTGAATTGCAGAAGGAGTTCTTCACCTTCACCGCCAATGAACAGGACTTCGATGAGCCACAAGCTTTGGAGAAGGTGTCCAGCTCTCTGAACAAGGGTCTGCGCGTTGTCTTCATCAAGGGACCCGAGAACCGTGGTCTGGAGAACGCTGCTCTGGCTCTGGCTAAGCAGGCTGCCCAGCAGGAGACCGCCATCTATGTTCTGAACAAGCAGACCGATATCGGAGATCTGGCCAGCAAACTGAACGCCATTCGCAGCAACACCAACAACAAGCCCGAGGTGCACTTCGTCAAGTACCGCACTCCTGAGGATGCCGCCAACGCACAGCGCGCCATTCAATCGCAGTACGATCAGCTGGGTGGCAGCAGCCAGTCCACCAATGGAGGCGTGGCTGGTGCTCTGAACTTCGCCTCGGCGCCACAGTACCGTCAGCCCAATGCACGAATTCCAGAGAACTCCTATCTGCCCTCGTCTGTGCTGCGCCGTCTTCGGTACCGTTACTAATCTAGAATCCTTAACCACTATTGTTTTGTTAACCCTTTGTTATCTATTGATTTGTCAAATATTAAAAATAAATTTCTTATTTAAAACATATTCCACCTGTCCTATTTATTTCCGATCCCATATTTAACGATAGAATTGGGTCTCTTAGGAGACATTGAAGCCTTTTCATGTTTACTGTCAAAATTACAATATTCGGAATTTACTATGGACTCTAAAAATTCCATCGCTATGACGGTATTATCAATGCAAAGTGGAAAACAATAAAATTTACATTTTTGCATATTGTGTGTACGCCTATTGTACAAGAGGCGCAAACAAAATTTTTCGATAATAATTAAAATGTTAATATGCGTGAAGTAAAAGGCTAGACAAACTATTGGCACTTAAATTTATGGCAACTGCAAGACGGAACTATCGTGACTAGGCCAGCCAAAGCCATTTCAATGCATTATGTATGAGTAATAACAGAGCTGCCGAATGAATGCCCAATAACAAACCGAGACAATAGAAGCTGTATTCAAGAGCACCCACTATTCTTGATTAGCATAAACAAAAAATAAAACTCTACAATAGTTTTGTTTTTCTTTTTTTCTTCGAAATATCAATAAATACGATCGATAGCAAATTGTTAGCTGAAATAGAAATCCAGTTGGCTATGGGCCGAACATGATATATCCGTAAAAAAAAATAAAAAACATCTAGGCACGTGAATGCAGATGATTTTTAGCAAATTCTTGCGTCTCTTCTATTATTTGTGCCTATAATATAGCGCCGCAAGTTTATTTCTAGAGTTATTTTTAGCTAGGTTTATGCCTAAAGTTATTTATATTAGTGAGCAAATAAAATGATTGATGTAAATTTATATACGATTTATTAATTTTAAATATAATAATTTTACTAGATGTTAACAGATTTGATATTAACCCTCTAAGACTACTTTCTAAAATAAAGGCAGAAATTAATTCGAATAATTTTTTTTTAAGTAAATAGGGGCTCCTGAGTTCAAATATTAACTCAGAAAAAATGTAGAAGCTTTCGTTTACCTGGAAGGTGAGAAAATGTAAATAAGTGCCTCAAGGCACTCTTGGGGCTTAAAGGGTAAAAAAATATTTCCCAAAAAAATTTATTTTTTTATTTTTTTTAATTTTTTTTCTTTAAATCATATTATTTGTTGCTCTGATACTCAGCAAACCAATTTTCATTGGCCGAGAGGCATAAATGAAGTTTGCACAATATGCAAATGCACTGCGTTTGTGAAGTTTTGCAGTGCTTGACCATCTTTTTCCCATATTGCGATCCAACTGCTCTGGTTCATGGGGTCTAATGATTCAAAAAGTCACACCTCAAGTCCTTTATTGGGTGGTTATTTAATTTTTGGCATTATTTGAGTTCTGGCTGCAAGGGTCGCCGAGAAATTGGCGACTGCATAGTATGTGATGGCGGTATATTGACATGTACATTAAAATGCTGATATAGTGATATATATCTTCCGTTGTGATTTTAACCTTGTTGGCAATATTTTTCTTCAGGGATGCAACTATCATATTTATAATGTCAGAATTAAAAAAAAAAAACAAAACAAAAATAGTTGATACCAATTTTTCAGATGAGTTAATTTAGGATGCCAACGAAGAGTCGCCTTGCTAATGTGTTAATGTGCAATTGCTTTGATTGCTGTGCCATATAACTTTACCAGGTTCCTTTTTAATTTACTCGATATATACTCATAACAAATTAATGAGTTGGACTACAAATAAAAGTAATGATTTGCTTACTAAGCCTAAATAAGCCACCAGAAGACGGTAAAGATACACGTGTTGCTACTTCAATAACTGGCAATGGTGATTGAGGCCTATTAGGAGATTTTCGAGAAGGCTCATAGTTCTGCACATTATTGTCAATGTTTTCAAAAGTACTGCACATTAAAGGTACCGTAGACGCATCTTCTAATACAGTCTTTAGAAACTCTTCCAGGTTTTCATCCTCTTTGTCACTTCATATACTCGACATGTCCACATCCGAAGGGACTGATTCGAACAACTCCAGGAGTTGTTCATTCATCAGACCATTTATAGTGCCCTCTTGAAGCTATTTTTCAATCTCTATTAACGATTTTCAACAATAAATAAAAATCACACACAAATCATACAAGAAGTGCAAGCAGTTTTGGAATAGCTGCTGACAAAAAATTTTGCCGTTAAGCCCCAAGAGTGCCTCAAGGCTCTTATCACTTTTACGATGCTACTAAGCCCAATTTCAACATATTTGCACCATTTAAAATTTATTTGTATAGGTCATTACCTTACCTTTCACGAAAAAAATATTGAGTTCAATAGGTTTTATAAATTCGCTTTTATCAACACTTCAAAAGACAATATGCAGCAGCTGAAATTTTTGGCACGAAATTTTATGTGATGTGAACATTTGTTTATGAAAAGTATAATTTAAAGTGTCTGAGAGCTTTAAAATTTTTTCAGGGCATTTTGGAAAGTATTTTTAACAGTCCTACGTTTTTTAAATTAACTAAAAGCTCTTAGTTATTTTTTTAAAATTAAAAATAAAATAAGTGCCTAGAGGCTCGCTTGGGGCTTAGAGGGTTAAGTGAAATTCCTTGAATTGGGAGTTTTTGTATAATTATAAAAAAAAATACCTCTTCAATGCTCGCTCTCCAGATGCTCAGGCTGAAATCTACACTCTTTTTTTCCAAGTATTGCTCTTAATATTTCTGCTAAGTATGTACTCTACATATTTCCTCTAAGTGTCTCTTCGCAGTATTTTTCTCAGTATTTATTCTAATTATTCCTTTTAGGTATTCTTCTTCTTCAGAGTATCTCCTTTAAATATTTCCCCACCTGCTTCACTTCACTTCATTTTAGTAGGCTGCACAACTGACCTTCACCACGTCTGGGCTGAACTGGACTGAAGAAATGCTGCAGCTGCTGCCCTTTATATAGGGCGACCTTCACTCAAAGGCAAAGTCACTCTCAAGTGCTAGGCCCGGCAGCAGGTAGAGATCGTAACAGTGGAATGGGAGCACTCTCTGCTGCTGTAAGCATTCTAGCTTCGTTTTACTTGAATATAAATATCAAATGAACACTGCTGCATACATATAAACAACTCAAATGATCTTCTATCGCTCTTCTTCGTCCCTTGCCTTTTTTAGGCAGAGAGTTAGTTTGTGAAGAGTCAGATTGTGAAATAAACAGCGAGATAGATATATGTATATACATATGTACATACGATGCTCTAGAATATATATGGTTGATAAGGCTAAATATTAATATTTATAATAATGATATGGCATAGACAGCAGTTTCCGCTGCTCTATAGTTCTCTTAATCAACTAAATTTTTAACAACTCCATACTTTACTAATCTGCAATGAATATAATATAAATAGGCAACTCTTACCATTAAATTATTTGTGAATAAATATGTAAACAATGTTATTGTTTACGACTTTGATAGGAAATTCCAATGTGTTGTAAGGCATAGAAATTATAGAGCTGCAAATATTATTCTGCTTCTTCAAAAAAATAATACGGGTCATAATACAAATAAACTCTCTTATCTCTCTTATCCCGAAGGCTACGCTGACCTTGAAATAAACAAAAAGTAGGTCAACTGAAATTGGCAAATGTGCTGCAGTCAATACAAAAAGAAATGACTAAAGATGCGAATTGGGGAGTAGCGATAAAATAATATATGCTGTGATATAAAAGCAAAACCAGCGAAAAGAAATAAAAAAGTGAGCAGCGAATTGATATTGACAAATAGCGCTTAATGTGGCGCACAAATCAAAGATGAGCAATATAAATGATATCGAAAATTGATTGTGGTGCGAAAAACAACAGCATTTGCAAAACGCTTCCATAAAACATATAAAAAGCGTGGGTGATAAAATTATATGCATACTTAAGCTCGATTCAGCTAATAGTTCACAAGTATTAGCTCAAAGCCAACGAAATGCGTGTCCTTATTGTGAGTTTTCCCCTGATCAGCAATATAGCAAAGCAATATAATGAATTGAATCCTACTTTTGCAGACCATTTGCCTTCTGGCCGTAGTAAACGCTCAGAGATCTGGATACAACTACCAGCCCGCTGAACCAGCCATCTCCGGCTTGCCCTATACGTCCAGCAATATTGGCCAAAACCAAGCCGGTTATATACCACCTGCGGAAACAGGAGCAATCAGCCGAGAGCCGTTAATCTCTGGTGGCTCGACACCTGCCGAGCAACAATATCAAACGCCTCCCGAGCTGCTAAAAGAGTTTTTCACGTATTCCGCAGACGAGCGTGATTTCCAGGAACCGATCAACCACGATCAGCTTTCCAGAAGTCTTCGCAGGAATCTGCGCGTTTTGTTCATCAAGGGACCTGAATACAATGGAATCGAGGATGCCGCCCTCTCCCTGTCCAGGCAGGCTGCTGAGCAGCAAACGGCCATCTACGTTCTGAACAAGCAGGCCGACATAAACGATCTGGGCAACAAGTTGAACAACATTCGCACCAACAACTACCAGAAGCCGCAGGTGCACTTTGTCAAGTACCGCACTCCCGAAGATGCTATCAATGCCCAGCGCGCTATTCAGGACCAATACGATCAGCTGGGCGGTGTATCCACTCACCAGAACGGAGGCGTCGCACCTGTCCTAAACTTTGCCTCCAAGGCACCCGTTCCAGACATACCCGCTGTGCAAGAGCCCGCTAACTCGTATCTGCCCGCATCGCTGCTGCGTAACCGTGCTTAGGTGTGGACTTGAGCAAACCCATCCAAGCCCCCAGACTGACCATAACTGATTCCCACGCATATTTTAGACCATTTCTTTTAAGTTAACATTGCAAATATTTTAATAAATAATATTAATAACGAAATGCTGAAATGTCAATACTAGGTCAACTCTGTCTCAAAGCAGATTTTGTAATACTGTATCTGGCTAACCTATTTACTATTTTTGGCAAGCGGCTGGCATCATTAATCCCTATTTGGGCTTACAGTCAACAAGCAAAAATTATAAAAAGCTCTCTGGTTTGGGATCTGCTTAACAAATGAGCGTTAGTCTCTGATGCGATTACAGCATGTGGAAAGTTGTGGTAAGGCAGTATTAAACGGGAAATCTTGAAATATTCTCTGATATATACTTTTTCCAGTTCTTATCTTTCATAGCAATATGTTCAGCGAAGCTGGGCTACAATTATGAGCCAAACTCAACAGGCTACGGATACGATTCTGGTGCACTGGTTGACAAATACCAGATATCAGAAAATTATCAAGACCATGCAGACTTCCACAAGCATTTTTATGCCTTCGAAGCACCTCAAGACGCCGTCGATGAGGCTGAGCTGGTGGAGCAGAAGATTTTGGCGCACTCCAAGAAGAATCTACAGGTTGTTTTCATTAAGGCGCCCGAGAACAAGGCCGTCGTAGGCGCCCTCAGCGCCCTGGCCAAGCAAACTAGCGAAGATAAAACTGACATCTATGTGCTCAACAAGCAAACGGATCCTCATGAATTGGCAAGCAAATTGAGCGGCGCACAGGCGCAGCATAAACACAAGCCTCAAGTACATTTTGTCAAATACAGGACGGAAGAGGAGGCTTTGCAAGCGCAGCAGATCATTCAAGAGCAGTACGGAGCAGCAAGGGGTCCGTCTTTACCATCCTCACAGCAGTCATCTTCGGGCTACTCGCAGTCCACGGAGATTTCCTCGCCGGCCTACTATCGGGAAAGTCAGCCACTAGCGCAGCAAGGCGTCTATCCTCAGGAGCTCTACGGTGCGCCTCCAGCGCCAGGATCAAGTTATCTGCCGCCCTACACGCCCAGCTATGGCGCTGTTCCGCAGCCCTACTTTGGTGGTGCAGATCAAGGCAATCTTGATTTGCCGCCACTGCCCCTACCAGAGCAGCAACTGGCACCCAGTCCTTACGACTTGGATGCACGCACTGCCAAATCAAGACGCATTGATTTCCGAGTCAACGAACGACACCGCTCGAATGGTCGAATGGTGTTTCCCACGGAGAAACCAGCGAACACCTATCTGCCATCAGCCATCTCTAATAGCTATTTGCCCCCTCAGAAGCGCAGAAGACGCGCCCACTTCTAAGAATCCCGCATCGAATTAAGACATTAAAATAGTAAAGCCAAAAAAAGACTTGAGTTTGTTTAAAGTTTTCAACACAATAAATATCACAAAATCAGTGTAAACATCTTTTTGTGTCTGCCACAAATCCGAAGAGGAGGCTCGGAGATAAAGCCATTAATTTCTATAAGAGGCTTATCGGCCAATATCTGGAGCGAGGCTCGTTCGCGTTCGCTTATTACAAACAACAAAACATACACAAATCACTAGTAAATTAGCCCAAAAAGCGGCCATAAAACTCGATCATAAAATCAAGTTGAAGTGAAAGTAAGGCACAAAGGGCTATTACGGGGGTACGGGACGGACAAATGTATATGTATGTCTGCGGTGGCGGACAGCAGTCGTATATGGAAAAATTTGATAACTAATTTAAATTGGGAGCTCATTTGTAAATTTAATGCGAATTAATTCAAGTTCAAGCTGAACTCAGGTCAGATTCACATGAATTTTTGCCCTGGCTTTGTCTCTGGCTAGTCACAAAATTAGCATTTTCAAATTGAACGATATTAACATGGATAATCGGAGCAGGCTAACACAACGAGCCGAGCACAAATGTTTGCAAAAATCTTTTAAAAACCAATAAACACAAAAAAAGAGCCACTGAAAAACAGAAAGAAAAAAAATCGCAAACAAAGCCAACGCAGACGACAAATGAGGTTTGTTGTTTGTGTCGTATATAAGGATGGTTTTGTTGGTGTGACTTGGTTATAATCACACTGAACTTCGAGCGCTAAAAACCAGCCGCTGCTGGCCAACGTAGAAAGTCCTAAGCTCTAGCAAAAATGCGCCGCCTGATGGTAAGAGAATCGATCGAAGCAATAATTGGAACTTTCATCTGATGCCATATCCCCCTCTTCCACGCAACAGAGCTTTCTGGTATTCCTCTGCACCCGCCAGGCACTCGCACTGAACAACGCCTACCTGCCAGCTAGTAATGCATATGCCATACATCGCCCTCTCGCCACGGAATATTTCAGCTACAGTGCGCCACCGGAGGACGATCAGAGTTTGTCTCTGCAAGCCGCTCGCCAGCTTGCCAACGCGTTTACGCCTCCGCAGCAGGTGATCTTCATACGTAATCCAGAGTCGAATATCTTTACGCTGACAGCCAAGCAGCTGGCGGCAAACAATGCTTTGGATATTTATGTGCTCCAGCGGCAGATGGATGCAGCGGCTTTGGAGCAGGAGAGGGCCGCCATTGAGCAGCAGCTGGGCCTCAAGCCCAGCGTTCACTTTGTCAAATATCGCACGCCCACCGATGTAAGTCGAGCCATAAACAGCCTGCGAAGTAAATACGAGCAGTTGCCGGGCAGAAGCTACAACCACGCCGTGGAAACGGCCAATGTCATTCGCCTCAACCCACCGCCACGCCCAGCGCTGCCAGATCCCGTGGTGTTCAAGATCTTGCCCAGGAACAGCGCAGACTACGAGACTCATGAGCAGACGAGCGAAGTGGAGGCTGCCAAGCTGCAGGCGCTCTTTCGGCAATATTTGCCCCCAGCGCGGCGGCGTTAGACTTACTGTAACTGGACTAGTGCCAAAGACTGTTAAATTTAAATACTAGAAATACCTAAATAAATAAATAATATGTATATTAAAAGAAACAAAAAGTGTATTTGAGTTTATCTGGTTCGGTTCGGCAATGTAGATGAATGCAATGCATAAATACAGATAATATTCCTCTGGCTAAAATCATTTCGAGTTTTTTAATTATTAATGAAATTGCTTTGACGAATTTGAATAATGTGTAAAAGTTGCCTAATCAAATATTTGCTTTTACCAAATTATAATTAGTTTATTTCATAATTTCTATTACAAGTTTTAATAATAATTATTGTCTTTATGCAAATTAAAATTATGGCTGCTCAGTCTCAATGTAAATATATTTCTTCTCGATTGGGAGAAGCCAGCCAAGAATCTCATCATAACCACAACTTTGACTTTCTTTATTTATTTCTTTTTTTTTTCACACCAATAATTTACATTTTGATTTTGATCAAAGCAAGAAATTGTATCAAAGTTGTAAGCGACTATGATTTAATACTCTTTGCACTTATAAACTGAATATTATAACATTAAAGCATAGAAAAAGAACAAGAATTATTTAAATTGACAATTTATATTATTTGTGTATATATATAATTTATTAAAAAATGTTTAAATAATTATTTATATGTATATTTGCCAATATTTGTCATCTGTGGCATCGTCTGTTAGGGTGTACAAAAAATACATATTTGGAAATCGAGAGGGCAACACAGGCTGAGGTCTCTCACCGCAGCTATGGTATTATGAATAATTAATGACTTGGTTGACAAGTCGAAACATTTCACTTTTGAGCTCTTGTGGCGCGATGCGCACAGCTATGGATTATCTTTAAGATATCTCTTAGATAATCATGAACGACCTGTGTCCATGCAAACATTTTCTTGAGCAATGTGTCGCTGCTGCTGCCGCTGCTGCTGCTGCTGCTGTTGAGGTTGTCGCTGGAAAACTTTTTAATGAGCTATGCGCGAGGCTGGGTCGGCCCTACCACTCTGTCCCACAAGTTGCGTTGCCATCCATCCGTTAAGATTAACGACAGGCGTTGCTTTAAGAATGTTTCAACTAAATTATGCCAGAGCCGGCACTGACACCGGCTCTAGGGCTGACATCATGTTGCCTTGCAAATTGTTTTAGTGCAGAGGTCAAACACACACACACACAGGCACACACACACAGGCGCACTGTCATACTTCCACTTCGCCATGTGGCACAGTGAAGTGCAGACGCAAAAAAGGGCATCCTGGCACTACAAATCTGTTGAGCAAGTTTTAGTTTCAGAATTTTCGAGCAACATGAGAACCGGTACGTAGCAGAACGTAGCTCGTTAGCGGCGCCTGCCAAAAAGTTTGCCAGTCACGTCAAAGCTGCCAGGTTTTCTCCCGCTCTCTGGGAAGCGCTGCAAGTACATGGGTGCTTTAATCTTGGCTGCCGGCTCATGACTTGAAATTCCTGCTCCAATATCAACACAGGTGTGTCCAAGGTCCAACCGATGCGACAGCGCCCCAAACTCACTCTCAACAGCAGATGCCAAGTTTGCGTGTTGCCAATCTTCTGACGCGAGCTCCTTTTTTATTTTCTTTCTTTTTTTTCGTTCTGTCTATGTTCGCTTGCCATTACCACATTATGAGCATTACCTTTGGTCTACGAGCAATTTGCTATTTTTTTTTATTTTTCAGTTAGCCACTCTCAAATATGAAATTACGAAATTATACCCAACATGACAAATGTATTTTTAATCGAAATTTTAAGAAAAACTTACCCGACTTGCGATGAATTACATTTTAAAATTTGTATTATGAAAAAAGAAAAAGAAATAAAACAAATACAAAATTGCATCTTATTAAATTTTTTATATAATTATTATATATATTTTTTGTATTTATCTGTTATATAAGCAAAATCTAGGGATGGAATTAAAAAGGCTTGCTTTCTTCTGCATATTTATATAACGGACAAACGTAGGCTTCGTCAAATCCGTAAAGAAAAATCTATTTCAGTCACACATCAATTCAACATCTCCGTTTACATAAAATCAATAAGAAAATGCTTTTCCTGGAATTTCATATACCTACTCCAACCAAGTAATAGCTGTAACTGTACTTATTCCTCCGTTCCCATGTCGTGTTGTTCTGGCCAGAGCATCGAACGGTCTTGCAATTGTTATAGAAAACATTTTTACTGTTTAATGCCCTCATTGTTTTTGCCTTCCATGAATATTAAAATGTTTTAATTGGCAGAAAAAAACTTTATTAGCCGTCAACATGTATTGAGACTTTTCTCCACAAAATGGGGTAGATAAAAGCAAACTTTGGCAAAATTATAATTAGGAGCTTAGTGCTGACCCGGGGTTGGACAATGCTGAAGTTACTTGCAGCTGAAATCGGTAGCTATTTATATTTCACAATAAGCTCTGCTACTTTGCGTATTTTGGGCTTTTGTTTTTTTTTTCGACTTGAAGCAACCAAAACATTTTGATTGGGGAACGAAACAGAATGAGACAAAGCGGCCCATGCATATTTATATATACATATGTGTGTCGTAAAGTGCATTTAAATCAAAATGCGACGGCGTTGAAGCCGAGATAAATGGCCAGAGATGTTGTGTTGACTAGGCCTATTCGACATCTTGACTTAGTTGTCTTTAAATTCGAGCGGGGTTTTAATGACTTTGCCATGGTATAAATACCCAATTAATATGGCGTGCGCTCTCAAGGTCACCGATGCCACAAACCCATCGTATTGAATGGGAGTGGCGAGGGGTGGGGAACTGCATTTGACTGCGCCTATAAAAGCAGATACCTGCTCGATTCCCACATTAGTTCCATCTCTAAGCTTCAGCTGTGCGGTAGCCTAAACTTCAACGAACAATGCGTGGATTTATTGTAAGTCTTGAAATGCTACTGAGTGCAGCGGGCATGCTAATCACACCCAATCCATATCACAACTTCCGCAGCTGATTTTCCTGTGGGCTGCCGTTTGTGGCGCTGACAAGCTGGGCTACAACTACCAGCCAGTGGCTCATTCGGATGAGGGGCTCTCGTTTGCGGCCGGTGCAACTGGCGTGCAGCAAGGCGAGGCGGAGCTATCGTTGCCCATTGCGGCACCACTCGCTGCACCGGCGCCAAGTGGCATCATTCCACAGCCGGCACCGCTTATCGAGGAGTTCCAAAAGGAGTTCTACACATATGCTGCGCCCGAGGAGCAGTTCAACGAGAACATTAATAATCAGCAAATCGCCGACTCGCTGAAAAAGAATCTGCGCATTGTGTTCATACGCACGCCCGAGAATCGCGGCTTCGAGCGCGCCGCCCTCCAGCTGGCCAAGCAATCAGCCCAGCAGGAGACGGCCATCTATGTGCTGAGCAAGCAGGCGGATGTGGCCAATCTGGCCAAACAGCTCAACGCACTCAAGTCGACCTCCAGCAACAAGCCCGAAGTCCACTTCGTCAAGTACCGCACCCCTCAGGATGCAGCCAACGCCCAGCTGGCTATTCAGAATCAATATAATCAGCTGCCCGGCGTCTCTCGCATCTCCAACGAAGGAAGTGCACCAGTTTTGAACTTTGCCTCCCAGGCTCCTGCTGGCTCAGTCACTGCAGTGCGCTCGCCCAGCTCCGAGTACCTGCCGAGCAATGTGGTCTCTTCACTGGATTACCTGCCCCCCGCACTGCGTCGCTTCCGTGTCAAGTAAGCTGTGACGCCATCTTATCGCTGGTTACGATTCCTATACGATAACACACGCCCATACAACCGTACCTACACCCGCCATTAGTTTGTAAGCACCAATACAGGAATAAAAATTTTCTAACTACTATTAATGCTTCGTTCCTCTACTTGAAAGTTGATTGCGAGAGAACTTTCACTGTCCCCTAATTTCATTTTATATTTCTGTGCCCATATTCTCGTTCTAATGCGCTCGGTCCGATTGTCATTTGGCTGGTTAGCTGGTTAGCTCGTTTTATGTGTGATTTGTTTTCCAAAGCATATCCTCGCCAAGGGCTATGACGTCGACAGCGACGTCGCCGTTGGCGCTTGTGTTGGTGTTGGTGTCTGGCTGTGCAGTCGTGCGTTGTCCTTTCACAGTTAATCCCTGAAATAATAGCATGGATAAAGCGGCAGGCATGTCATAAAGTCCTGCAACAAGTTGAGCCAACCGCCGTCCCGAACAGACACACACACACACACAGAGAGAGAGAGGGGGAGAGAGTCGACCATACAGGTTGTAACGCTCATATATGCACAATGGTTTTAGACAGTCGCCATTTGTAATTGGAGTTATTAGAATCGAAACGAAGCTGCCGTACAATGGCCGGAAACCATTCCCGTTGCCAGCTGTGGTCGGAATAAGTGGCAATGTCCTGTTGCATCTGTCTACAGGTATGGGTTCCACCGTCTGATTTGGTCGTTGTTTGCCAACACCCGCCAACTGAGTGTGTGTGTGTGTGTGTGTGTATTTATATGTTACAATGGCCGTGTGTGCAGTGTGCTCGCAATGATGGCTTCCTGCTTCCGCAGCAGGCAAACTCATCATGTGAGAAGCCGCACCCAAATGCCCTTTTGGCAAGCCAGCCAACCTCCATCTACCATTCACGAACTATGCAGTGGATTTAGAACGTTGTTGAGTGGAGTCCTTAAATTTCACTTAGTTGTAACATAAAACTGGCATAAACGCAACTCAACGGGGCATGTATTCATGGCCATGACGGCAGCTGTTTCAACGTATATGTGCGGCTTAGCTGTCTATCTATCTGTGTGTGTGTCCCTGCTCTGTGTATGTGTGTGTGTGTGTGTGTGTGCAGAAATCACACGCTTATCAGCAGTCAAGTGCAAGCTGAATCCGTTTTCTTGCTCTGCTACTACAGTGCTAAATCGCTAAAGCGTAACGACAACGACAATATGGCACGCACCCGGGGCCTGCCGAGCAGCAGCAGCAGAAGCAGCAGCAGCAGAAGCAGCAGCAGCAGCATCAGCAGCGGTGTGGCAATGACAGACCAAGCATAAAAGCCGTTTGCCTGCCTTCCATTTGCCGTCTGACTGCACTCAGACTGTTGCCTGTAATTAAGGTGATATGCGGCAGGCAACCGACCGAGTCGATGCCTCTGCTGCTCCCGTTCCCAAATTCGTGCTGTGTGCGTGCCATACGCCACACACAGTTTCGAGCTGCCTGCTAAGTTCTAGTATGTGTGAGAGACGCCCAAGTATCCCAGTGCTTGAATATGTGTGAGTGTATGGGTGTGTGTGTGTGTGTGTGTGTGTGTGTGTGTGTCTGTCTGACTGTGTGTAAGTGTGCGTGCTAATGAGCAACCCTGCACACCAAGTAAATTATTAAATCAGCATTAAGCCTTCGCTCTGCTATCAGCCTGACGAAAGCATATCTTTGATAGTTTTGAATGGAGTATGATCATCAAACAGCACCGTCAATGCAGATTTTCGTTTATAAAAATCAACAACGAATATTATATTTTTATATACTCCTCACCCTAAAATGTACTACTTACATATATATACAGCTTAAATTCAATTTTTTTTTTTATTAAAGAGTTGGAACGGTATGCAGATGTATTACCTTGACAACACAGTTTGATGTAATGTAATGTAGTGCCAAACACTTGTATGCGCTTATAGTTAGATTTGGCGCATCTTGCCTGTGATTTAATTCTCAGCTGAAAAGTATGCAATGCATTTTGAAAACTCTTCAGCCTTTGTGACCTCTTGCTTTATCAACTGCTTTACTGACTTAAGCAAGCAGTAGAAACGCTTTAAGGCTTGAATGTGAGATTCTACTATGATCATTAGCACTCAGCTGAAGAGCCTAACTTCTTTAAACTCTTATTCTTTATTTGTATTTGGTTTTTATTTATCTATTTTGGTAATGCCCTTATTGTATTAATTTATTTATTATTAAAGCTAATAAAATCATCTTGCCTGTGATTTATTTCTCAGCTGAAAATTATGCAATGCATTTTGAAAACTCTTCCGCCTTTGTGACCTCTTGCTTTATGCACTGCTTTACTGACTTAAGCAAGCAGTCGAAACGCTCGAAGGCTTGAATGTGAGATTCTACTATGATCATTAGCACTCAGCTGAAGAGCCTAACTTCTTTAAACTCTTATTCTTTATTTGTATTTGTTTTTTATTTATCTATTTTGTTTATGCCCTTATTGTATTAATTTATTTATTATTAAAGCTAATAAAATCATCTTGCCTGTGATTTATTTCTCAGCTGAAAATTATGCCATGCATTTTGAAAACTCTTCAGCCTTTGTGAGCTCTTGCTTTATAGACTGCTTTACTGACTTAAGAAAGCAGTCGAAACGCTTTAAGGCTTGCATGGAAGAGTCTACTATGATCATTAACACACAGCTGAAAAGTATGCAATGCCTTTTGAAAACTCTTCAGCCTTTGTGACCTCTTGCTTTATCAACTGCTTTACTGACTTAAGCAAGCAGTCGAAACGCTTTAAGGCTTGAATGTGAGATTCTACTATGATCATTAGCACTCAGCTGAAGAGCCTATCTTCTTTAAACTCTTTTCTTTATTTGTATTTGTTTCTTATTTATCTATTTTGTTTATGCCCTTATTGTATTATTTTATTTATTATTAAAGCTAATAAAATCATCTTGCCTGTGATTTATTTCTCAGCTGAAAAGTATGCAATGCATTTTGAAAACTCTTCAGCCTTTGTGGCCTCCTGCTCTATTTACTGCTTTACAGACTTTAAGCAAGCAGTCGAAACACTTTAAGGCTTGAATGGGAGATTCCACTATGATCATTAACACTCAGCTGAAAATTATGCAATGCATTTTGAAAACTCTTCAGCCTTTGTGACCTCTTGCTTTACTCACTGCTTGACTGACTAGTATATACAGCTTAATGTAAATGTTAAATCAATATTCTTTCTTTAACTGCTTTAAAATGTGTAGCATGCTTTTAGGCTGCCCTCGAATGCTGCGTCCACTTAAAGCAGAGCTTGATTGGTTCAAGCGCAAATAAAGTCGGCGCAAATGCAATTCCCCAAAAGGCATACGCATCCTCTAAACATAAGCTGGATTCTGTGACCGCTTACAAATCGCTGGAATTCAAACAACAACAACAACAACAAATCCACGGCAAAGCGTTGCGAGCGTCTGGCGCCCCTCAATCACACAAGCTGACAGCTGCGGTGAGCCGACCAGAACCCAGCGCCGAAAACAACGCAATCCAATTGCAAAACAAATAAATACAACAAAAAAAAAAAAAGCGAAATTTTTATTTTCTGTTTCTGTTTTTGTGTTTTTGTTTTTCTTTTTCCGCCTTCCGCCTTCCGCTCTCCATCCAATATTTCTTTTCAATTTTCAAATGGTGCGCGTTCCATGCGAAACTTTCGCTGTAAAACTAAATATTTTGGCATTTGTCCATATAAGGGTAAAAACTTTTTGAGTGCACGAGTGTTTTCGGTTGTTTATGTGTGTGTGTGTGTATATGAGCGGAGCTCACAAATTGAAATGTGCTTGAGACATTTCGTACCTGTTATTGTTTTGCCCGTGTGTCAGAGAGTTTCTTTGCGTTTTAGCTGCAGCAAAGTTGCAGCTGCTGTTAATTCGGCAAATGCTTCCGGCAGTGCAGCCCCCCAACCTCCCCTGCAAACCCACACTGCCAAATGCAGCTCTCAAAGAAGGGAGCTAGCTAGTAGCCAGTAGAGCGCCCCGAATGCAACTGGCAGTTGTACGCAATTTTGTCGCTGTCAAAAAGTTTCACTGTGTCCCCGTTGCTTTTACTCCGGCTCCTGCTCCTGCTTCGACTCCTGCTGCGGCTGTGGCTGCGGCTGCTGCGGGCATAGTTTTGAATTTGTTGCAAAAAGTGTTTATTGGTTGGCTATGTGCAACAGCCACTCTATGAAAATTGAGTTATTCGTTTGGCTCTCGATCAGACCTCGGGCACACTGAGAGTTTGTATGCAAAGCGACCGCTCGACTGCCTGTCGAAACTTGGCACACATGCTGCCAGTTTTGGCTCATTAACTTTGCCACACTCCCAGACTCCCAGAGTCTGGTGCTGCTGGTCCTGCTGGTGCTTCTTGTGCTGCTGTCGCTGCTGCATATCAATTAGTTGAGTTTTAGGCGCTGCCATGTATAATTAAACAAGTTTGAGAGTTGGATCCGGGCGGCTGATAGTGGGGTCGAAATCAACGCTGAATAAACCACATCCTGTTTGCCTTTTTCACTTACAGACATGGCTCATTAGCAACAGCAGCAGCAGCAGCAGCACTAACCGTCGTAGCAGGACTCACTACGTTGGCCTTGGCTAATTTAATATTTATACCTTAATCAAGACACCGAGGCATCCCTTTTGATGGCTTCCTCGGGAAATCTGCTGATGGCGAGGCGTTAATTGACCAATCCCATTCAAACTTGCCATCTGCCTGCCACAGTTGTCTGTCACACGAATTTTCAATCGATAGAGCACATCTGTGACCACACACACACGCACACACACACTCGCAGAGCATACATGCGCGTGTGTGTGTATTTGTACAACCCACGGCTTTGATTCCGTAATGAGGCAAACAAGCTCGGTGCACCTTTGAAGCGCTCGGAGCATGCGAAGGCGGATAGTAGGCAGACAAAAACAAACACAATGATAGAGATGGAGCGAGCGAGAGAGAGAGACAGACTGTGTAAAAAGAAAATGCTCAAGCTTTGTCCGTGGCACCGGCTCTGGCCGGATGTGTTTTATGGCCAAGATACCCTTGATTCGCCATTTATTTCGTAGTTGATCCTTTCGTTGATTATTGCACAACATTTGCTCGCACTCTGCTGCTGGTATCCCTTTAGTAATTTCGCCCGACCTCTGACCGAGTGCGCCCCCACGTTGTTTGTTTTTGTTTACGCATTTTATTGTTGAGCAGCTCCTTCAATTTCCATGCACATTTCAAGGGATTAAAAGGATATTCGTCAAACGCAAAGCTACACAAGTTCTGGCACCCCGACCCTTGACCGATTTATGTGTATACCATCCTACCTTTCCACCTTTCTACCTTTCTACCTTACGCAACTGTTTGTGTATTGTGCTTTTGCGGTTGACACAACTTTATTTTAAATTGAAATACAACCGGAATGATGTGGAGTCATGCTACTGGGAGACAATTTAAATACAAGCTGGGCGCGGCTCAGTTTTCAACATTTATTTTATAATGTTTAGTTCACTTTTCTTTTACCACAAATAATTTTAATCATATTTTATAAGTTATATATCAATTTCGGTTTAGTAAATTGACAAGCCAAGCAGCAGGCGTCATTTTGAGAGCTGACTTTTATTTGTGTGTTCGTTTTTATGTTATTGGAATTTACTTTTTAAAGGTTTATTTGTCATAGTAACGTTGACAGCTCGACACCGAATTGTACATATTTACTCGTATTTACTACGTACTAACTCTTTAATAATAATGTACATACACACATATTCCACAGTTACTTTTTGTATATGTATGTATATATGTATATGTTTGTAAATTGATTTGCATAGGTTGCAATTTTTACAAGTGTATATATCTGATGCGTCGTCGTTCGGTATGCCTGTATCTATAAATACATATTTATTTACGTAATTGTTAATGTTTACTTTGTGGTACAACAACTTCATCATTGAATTGAATTTCTTAGCCGCTGTGGTTTTTATTTATTTAAATAGCTCTCTTTATGCTATTTACTTATATCTTAAGATTTATAGTACAATATTTATTAAAATATATTCTTAACAAAGGGCAACTCATTGCGAAATAATAAATCAAAATTAAATCATGACATTTTTCACATGTGTATAAGCATGCATTGATATATTTAATTTATCTTCATATTCAATAAATGATTTAAATGATACATGTTTTTTTTTTTTCTTTTTTTGTGCAGTATTGTGTCATACAAACTCGGCATTAATTGTTTTTTTTTTTTTTGCTAATTTCATATTTTCTCTTTATGTATAAATAGTTTGTGTAAATATTTGATATATACGCAATGATATGTGTAATTGGAAGAATCGTGTAGCATATATATGTATGTCAATGAAATTATGTAGGTACCCACGGTTACGATTACAAAAATACTTATAGTGTGTTCATGTTATAATGTTTTATCCGGCCCAATGCTCTTAACAAATCATGTAAAGTATGAAAAATATCTGCTCAATGCATATGTAGTCTGATGAGTTAACTTAAATTATGTCAAGCAAACGCAAGAGTATGTTTGTCAGCATATGCAAAATGATTACCCATTTCAATGAACGTACAGTATCTGCAATTACTGTTGCTTCACAATTGAGCATCATTGAACTATTTCAATTGAATTAAATTATGTTAATTGCAATGGCCGCTGCCAGTCATATCGATGTTGAATTGTTAATTGTCTTAATTGCGTCTCTTTTCGTGTTGTGGCTTGTGGCTGTCAAATTTTATTTTCTGTGAGTTACTCGTATTACCTGTCTCGCCATTTAATTGAATTAATTAATTTCATTTTGCATTAATTTTTGCTCTTTTCGCTGAGTAAATCGAAGATTTCTTAAACTGGAAAAATGTGCAAAATGCCTTTAAATAAGTTCCCGAAAGTTCGTTGGGTCGCAGTATATTTATATATATGTATATATTTATATATATGTATATACATGAGTATTATATATATAAATATAACACGTTCTTTTTGCTTACATTCATTTAACACAGAGAATTGTACAACATTTATGATATGTTTTGCGAATTGCTGTGACATTTATTTCTTCTTCTTTTTTGAAAAGAATTCTTTACATTTATCTTTTTAAAGAGTTTTCTTGCTTATGTATATACCCCATAAATATAGAATTTGATCTGCCCACATAAGCAATGCTTATGTAAGAGTTGAGATGCTTTTCGATCTGTGCTTGGACTTATTTCTGAACAGTTAAAGCGTTAATACACGAAAGTGAGAGACAGATAGGTATGTTTGAATGTGTATGTGTATGTACCTATGTATGTATGTGTGTTCGTATGCACATTGAGACATTGAAGGAATTTTTACTTGATATGGCTGAGATGAATACGTGATATGATTAAGAGTATGCTAGAGTTTTTATAGATTGGTGGGAAGTATGTATTTACCCTTAATTATGAGACGCGAAATGTTAAGGTTTTTCTGTATATATATATTTAAATAAAATTTGATAAAAGAATAAGTTGGAAAAGAATTGCGAAATTAAAAATATGCTCAACATATAGAATAAGTAAAAGTCCATAGATTCTCACTTAAAATAAATCATTTATAGATAAAGATATTTGTTATTGTTGTTCCATCCCTCGGATGAAGTGTTTACATTAGGTCGCATCAACAAGTTAACACATTCTCATAATGCATCTCTTGTATGTATGTTATAAGTTGAACATACGAATATATGTATGTATGCATGCATATATTAGAATATACCTATTATCTAGTTAATTAATGTATATTTTATAAATTTTTCAATTGTTTTACTTGTTCAGTTAATAATAGACAGCGTAGCATAGGAAGACGTCAATACCTGCATAAGACATTTTAGCCATATTTTTAATATATAATATGTACTTTGTTATACCATTTTGTAATCATATATTTTCTTTTTTTTTTATAAAAATTGTATGTAGTCCTTTAAAGCATTAAGTATAAACTACATTAATGCATTTTTCTGTTTTTGTTTTTGTTTTCTTTTTGTTTTTCAATTCTATCTGAAACTAAGGGTATACCGCATATTTTATTAACTAATGCTTTGAACAACCGTTTTAAAAAATGTTTCTATTTATTCCGGAAATTTGTTGGGGGGCTTCTCATTTAATATATATATGTGTATATTTATATGTTTCGTTTGCTACTTCTTCGAACTGTAGTAAAATGTTTGCAGGCGTAATAAATTTTATACACTTTTCACTTCTCTTTAGTTGTTGTGGAGTTAAAAATATTTACCTAACTCTAAATAGTTACACACTTATGTAGACGCATATTTATAGGTTGGTGTATATTGTTGTAGTGTATATACTAGGTTGCTACTTGCTTTACACATATTTACTTTGCGCTGTGCTTTTACCTATTGGTTTTCCTAGCTCTCCCTTCTGACTTAATTGGTATAGATACATACATATATTTAGTTACAATGAGTGCTACGCATTTTTGAGTTTTTCAGTTAGCAATAGACATTTAAAGCGCTTTTAAAAAATACCCTATTCAACATACTTATAAACACCGACACAGACATAGCAATATCTCGCCTCATCTAAACCAAAAAAATAACCAACTGCAAAAGACAAATGAATATATTTTCCTAACTACTCGCACAATTTAGACAGATCCATTGCGATAATAACAATTTACAAAACGTAATTAAGGACTAAATGAATGGAAATAAATAAGCTGTGTAAGTGTAGGGAACCGGGCGTACCGACACCAGCACAGGCGAATTGCGCGTCAGCGTGGGTTCACCCCTTTAGGGTGACCCTTTATTTGATTTGCCACGTGCGGCAGATTGCGACCATTTCAACGCCTTTTCTTCACGTTTCTTTTGTCTTTTCGTATTGTTTTTGTTGTTAATTTTTGTTGTTGTTAAGGTTTTTGTTTTTCTCAAAATGTTTTCAACACTGATTGTATTTGTAAGCTTCTTGGTTTAACTGTCTAATTATTTTACATTTAAACATTTAATTTTCTTTTGTGGGGGTTAATTAATGTTCGGTAGCTAGGGCCCAAATTCAATTTCGACCGAATCTTAGCCTTAGATTTGCCATCTCGCTATTAGCCAAAGCGTTACAACACGATAAAAAATATCCTTTTCTTTGCATAACTTATTTTTTCTTTTTTGTTTGTTTATTTTCTTCTTCTTTTTTTTTTTTGTCTTTTTTTAGCGTTTTTTTTTTTTTTTTTAGGTACATGGACCCAAGCAGTCTGGCGACTGCTCAAGTTTGCCGTAAACTCTGTTTAACTAGTTTAATTGTTTGTCTCATATACATTTATTTTTTCTCTCATTCTCATTTTCACAAATATTTGGCCAGGCCCAAAACTGCAACCGGCTGACCTTCAAATAGCAAAGTAACCGTTTGTCTTTTTGTTAATCTGTTTTTCTCAGGACATCCTCAGGACCTGGGGCAAAGGAATGTTCAATTGTAAGTTTTACACAAATTACGCTACACTATAAAATTGCCTTCTGCTGAAAGTGAAACAGATTCTCATTGTTCTCATTTGACTGCAACTTAATTACAAATATTTCTTTCAGTTATTTTTGTTTTCTGTTTCTTTTTAAATACCAAAATTGCAGTCCGGCAATTATTTACAAAAAAAATCGCTTTTAATTAGCTTGCCAGAACGAGACAAAAAATGTTTATTGTTTATGCACTCGCTCTAAAATGTTTGCATGGCTTACTGCTGACTGCTCTTCACACACTCCACTTGTTTTCAGCTTAATTACACTGAAATAAATTAAATTTGGTCTACAATATGTGTGTGCAAGCCAAAAGCATGTCTATGACTTTTTGTTGTGCTTGTCTCTCTTACTATTTTATTTATTTTAATTTATTTACTTTGTTTTTGTTTTTATTTCTGTGTTTTTTTTTTTGCTGCTGCAATCGGTGCCCTCGGTTTTGGTGTACTGTACCTTTACTACTTCGGTGGTCTGCTCTCCTACAGCAGTTTGTGTTGCAACTTTTGCCGTAGGGTCTCCCTAATAGCTCAGTGGCAGCAATGCGAATATCAGCAGGGGCGCCAACGACCACAGATGCGTCAGGACGGTCCCGCGCGCCCTCCAACCCGCAGAGGTCTCGTTTCCGTGCCCATTACCGTTACCAAGCGCTGCCATCCCAATGCTAGGTGGCGCTGTCGACGTGGAGGACGCCTGGTGTCGCTCCACCTCCACTGCAAAGGTCAAAAGAGAGACGAACATTATAAATAAAGCTTTAGAAAGTCAAAAACAATGGTCGGATCAGGTGGAAAATATACTTTAGATGCAGGCAGCAGTCAAGGCTGCCTAACAAAATTAATTAGACCCCTTAAAGTCATCGCCTGTGAGACAACATAGCTAAAAGCAGACGACGAAAAAACTAAGTTGACAAGTGAACGTATAAATAATGAATGTGGAAAGAGCTTCTACGAAATAGAACGAAGATAAGGAAAAATCAAATTTAAGCAGAGACTTTTGGGCTGTGCCGAAACGATTTTACATCAAGACTTAAGTGACACAAAATGATTTTTTATGGGACTGGGAATTCCATCAGGTCATAGTGCTGAGAGAGCTAAAAACCTGTATCAAGAAATGTCTGAATCTACAGAAATAGATTTAAAAAAAAAAAACACATATAGACCAGTATCGATTCGCTCTAAAATCTAAAGTTTGTAATTTGAATAAAGTTTCTGTGAAAGCGATTTAATAAAATCAATGCAGCCAAAATGATAGTAGATGTGGTTTAGGTGGCATAAAAAACAATTAGGGATTGAAGCGCTCTTCTCAGTGAAGTGGCCAAAATAAACGACGCACTTCACGCACCATAAATAACACGCATACGCCCCTTGGTTTAGGGGACACTCAAGAGCCGAGCAGGCCGTTAGCAACCGCCGACGATGGCGACAGAGACAGTGAATGAGACAGAGACAGCGATAGCGATAGAGACAGTGGCCAACGACCGCCTTGAGTCATGGGTCTAGTAATGTGTAAATTATTTCATGCAATTTGAGACAATTTACAGCACTGGCTGAGTCAACGGCTTTAGTGGGTGCAAGTGCTAACAGGCAGCGTGTAGGCAAACAGAGCCGAGCAAATATAAATATATAAATTAACTTTTGTTTGCCCGCCTTGCGGTAATATGGGCTGGGCGGCATTAAGCGAAAAATAAACGTGGGCAAACAGAATAGATGACACACGCCCACACATTGCGAGGGGTGTCCCACTGTAAAGTCAACGGCACAAATATAAATTAGGGACGCATTTTAAAATGCCAAAAATGCTGCCACATTGACTTTAGCTGTCTTGGCCCAGCGATGGATGGGATGTTATTGTTGTGTCTTTCTGTGAGAGTCATCATGACGCAGGCAAGCAGACAGACAGACACAGCAATAACAATGGGCTGCTGTCTAACCCAGCAGCCAGCCATATGAAGCTAAATTATTTTGTGTAAATGCGGCCGAGATTCCTTCCGACCGACATTGCATAACTCACATTCAGGCCGGGTGCCCGTATGCAAACGAGCCATATTTTTAATGAGCTCATTGCTCGCAATTTCATGAAGCGCGACCCAAAGCAAATATTAGTCTTGCACAGCATTACACGTAGCGCACAATAAATACATGCAAACATGCTTAGGTGTAATACACTAATTCGGGTGGGCACACATCTCAATAGCCGTGCTTACACACACTCACCTTTCACCGAATACGTTTTGTAATCGGCGTACTGCTCGCCCTGGCCAACCGTCGCCGGTATTGTGGACAGGCATGTGATCTCCATGCGGCCATTGGTGCCCACGTGCTGCTCCGTTATCTCCAGGTTGAGCTGACTAATGCTGAACATGCCCTTCTCCATCTGAGCGGCAGTCACAGCTGCCGCTGCGGCGGCCACGGCGCTGCCCCCGCCAGGATGAGACAGCGGACGCTGATAGCCGGCTGCCAGCTGGTTCATGGGCCCGGCGTTGGAAGGGATGCCCAGTTCTTTGTTCAAGTTGGGTGCCTGGGGGCCGAAGCCGCCGCTGTTCAGAGTACTGCGAATTATGCCGAGCGCATTCTCGTTAATATGGCGGCGGAACTTTCGGTTTGAGTTTCTGAAATAGATGGGAATTAAGCAAAAGTTGGAATGGTTAAAAGATTTGCAGAAGTGGGGCCACAAGCCAAAAGCCATTTGCCCACAAATAAACTCGTAACGTAAATATTTGCATTTTATGATTGATGTGTGAAAACATGAAAAGCCAAACAAGGGAGAGTTTTCCACATGCCAGTCACGCATTAAAACGAATTTAAGTAGAATATCTGTATGTATTTCAGCAAACCCATTTGCAATCGGTCAAGCATTCTGCTGCTGACTAGATGAGACGAATGTGTCTATGGGGCCCACTTTTGTATGGAGCATCGATAATTGAATAATGGCTTATGAAATATGAGGCTGATATGTGATGCTGACAGCCAAAAGTTGATTCTTAATTAAAATCATTCGCCTCAGGCCCATTCAGTTCCGCGGAAATATGCGAAGTGAACTGAGCTTTAATCTGTTACGGCTCAAGTTGGCGACGTGTTTTAATGGAGTTGAGCGGATTTGTTGGATAAGTTTGAATTATTCGTATACGAGCGCCGCGAGTCCCACTCACACATTGTAAGTCCAATTATCCTTTACGACTTTGTTTCATATTTGATAAGAAGCCTGCGCGGCATATAAATGAGTTCAAGTGTGCTCGGTGAGATTTCGACGGCTGCGGCCTCGTAATTACCTCAGCCGTGCGTGCGGGCGCCGATGTCTGTGACGACGTGTTGCTTTATTACAAATGCAAAATGACTGCGAAATTACCTGCACACACACACACACACACACACGCACACACGCACACACTTTAAGCACACGCACAGTGCGTGCAGCTACGTTTGAGAAAATTATGTGGGGACCGTAAAGTTTTATGCACCCAATGTGCTGGCAAACCAATTGACAGCTGTGTTAGTTTAAAGCCTCAGTGTCATTGGACTTTAATGGCACGCTGGCACTCACAGCTGCGAGGGGCTTATTAAAACTTCCGACAACTGTAGTTGGCGTGGAAACAATGAGCTTATGCTCGCCTCATTTGAACAATTATATCATTTAACGGGCGACGACGGCAAACGCGAACTCCAATTGCAAAGCAAGTGCGCTGCAAATAATATTTAAATATTATATTCCTGGCACGGCAACCGCAGCAAAAGTGCCTGGAAACAGCTGCGCGACGGTGTCAGCGACTGAGCATCCGCTTCGAGATGTAGCAGAGGCATGGAAATGTGTTTATGCCTTAGTTTCGAGCTGCTTCCGCTGTTGCTGGGCGTGGTAAGAAATGGTCTGCTTCAAATATTTACAAATTTAAATATATATAAGAAAGCGTAGCATGCTCGGGGAATACACTGCAATTGTGGGCGACTAGAAACAAATGGATTTTTCGTTTTCGATGATTTTGCAGTTTTGGTTATTTCGAAGATATTTCGTACTGTGATGTGCAAATGCTTAATCGGGATTAGACTGTACAACATCTGAAGGCATCTAGCTGGCGTGAATGCAGTGCACATTGTGCGTTATATGCTTAAGACTTCATCACGTACAAGGAGAAAACAATCCCCAGCGCCTCTGGACATCGCAGGGATGAAGTTCAGCAGCAGCAGGAGCAGCCATATCTACAATAACATGAAAAGCCAGTTGCTGGCAGACAGCATCAACATCAACAATAAGCTAGTTTAACTAAGAGCGAAAACAAATGCCGGGCTAAACTCAAAGCAAATGCACAATATCCGCATAAGCCTTCGACAGCATTGCGTTGACGAGCTTGGCAGCAGCAATAGAAATGGCAGCGATGACGGCAGCAACAGCTGCTGCAGTAACATCATCAACGGGGCTATTGTAGTTGTTGTTGTTGTTGATGCTGCTGATGCTGCTTTTGGTATTACAGTTGCCGTACTTGTTGTCTTAATCAAATTCCTTATGCAGCGCTCTTTTCACAGGAAAAGCAACAACCGGCAGCGAAAGAACATCAGCAGCAACAGCAGCAACAGCAGCAGCAGCAGCCGTGGCAGGAAGCTCAAGTTCAAAACACAACAAACTTGGCAAGCAATGCAAATAAAGCGGAAATGCGGGTGCCGGTAAACCGTCAAGCAATATTGGTAGCAGCCGAGTTATGAAAGTTCCATAATGCTTTAAACTCTACCCTAAACTATTCTATATAAGATATCTAAAGTTGACGCTGACATGCAAGGTCGTTTACGCGGTTCGGCCTTATCGCTGCCCAGCCCAAGGCGATAATTTGAGAAATACGCCTAATTAATTGGCATGTCATGTAGTCTGTTGCTGCTGTTGTTGGTGTTGCTGTTGTTGGTGTTGTTGCGCCAGTTATTGGCTTATATGTATGTCTATCGGCCGCAAAAGTTTCAGCTTTATTTTGTTTTCCAACGCAAGCAAATGAGCTGAGGGCACACAGCATAAAGCAACAAATCCTTTTAAGAATTTATGGCCAGGAGTTACGTTCCCTGCCAGCACACACCCAGAACTATGAAAAAACAAGCTCGATATTCTTGCAAGCGGGCCCAGAGCCAGTTCATTTTGAATACAAGGACTCTCCCGAGAAACAAGAAAAGCAACTTAACCCATAGCAGGGCAACAGCAACAGCAACAAACAGCAACAGCAACAACAGCAACAACAACGATAACAACGCCCAAACACCGCAACGCAACGGTTACGTGCCAAATCCCATGAATTTCTTATATTCAAAGACCTTTGTAATCGAAAACCGGAAGTAGAGCTAGCCACAAGTTGGTAACAGTAGTAAAAGTGGTCAAGGCAGACACCACCATGATTAGCACTTCCACTTTGGGAAACTTTGCTCTTAGTTCGACAGACCTTTCCATTAAAGCACAAATTATTCAAATTTCCATGTCAAATCAAGTTAATTATTGCTAGACAGGCTTCAGCTGCAGATAACAATGTTAACACATTGATTTGGATTATGCCTGGCTACATGGCTACATGTTTATTGTTCAGCCCATGAATTCAGTAAAATTATGTGGGTACATGCATAAAGTTGTTATACAACACTGCTGCAGAAAGTGAGCATACCCCGTGTGGTACAGTGGGCACAGAGTACACTTAACCACACGCACACAAAGGTTCATCACATTTTAAATTGGGTCAACTGAGGTCGGCGAGAACAACAACAGCAACAACAACAACAACAGCAACAACAACAACAACAACAACAGCAACAACACTGGCTGTCATGGGCATCATATTATAACTGACACTGACAGCGAAGGTTTTTTCTTATGTTTTATGTCGCGTCGCGGCATTTCGGTCTATTGAATTATTTATGCAACGTAAAGTGCCTTCGCGTGCCGAGGAGCAACGGATACCGAGTACGGTAACTGAGTAATTTTACAGTCTCCTACATATATACATACATACATACATATCTATATAGATTTATACTCTGCGTCAGTGATACTCTGGAAGAGTAAATTGCGTTTAGTGAATCTGTATATATGTATGATACATAAGATATCAAAATAAACGGGAAAGGAAATTAAGCAATTTTTAAAGAAGACCTTAAAACATACATACAATATGCATACATTTTCTAGAAATAACTCTGACTGAAGTGCAAAGGATCCATCAACGCAGACGCGCATTAACCTTAACAAATGATGGAGATTTTGATGAACTTCCGTTTAGTATTTGAACGGTTCACTTTATATATAAATATATATATTTACAGCAGTGAAGTGTCTTTTTTACTTATTTATTTTTTCTTTTTTTACCACTAACAAAAAATTTATTCCTCTAGCTGAATTCTAATTTAAGACATAATCAAAAAGATTTTTCAAAATATCATAAAGGTCTTTGAAATGCTAATATACTTGACCCTTGTATGATTTACTTCCAGGAAGGAAATTGCACAACAAAAAATAAATATTATAAAAAAAATAATAGTAGATACATTTATTTCTTCTTCAATAACAATCAACAAATATTTCAATTTGAATCAGGTTTACAATTTTTTTTTTTGTGAAATAAGTAAAACAGTTCTAAATGCGTAGAGATTAATTTTTATTCGGTAAGATTAAATGGGGAATTGCTATAAATTATTTAAAATAAACTAAAACTGCAAGAGCTGCAGGGAAAACTAAAATAAAATTACAAGTCTCTAGTTAAATAGTTTCTGAAATGGAAGCGTGGATAATAGATTTAAGTTGATTCATTCAGCTAGTCGCTTGATTAAAACAAAATCTGCTAATTGGCTCTGCCAAAGTGAATCCCGCCGAATTCTCATTTTGAATGGGTTTAGGGTATATAAAGTATATTTTAATGTAGAAAATATTGCTGAAAATATTTGTATTCAATCATTTACTGTCGAATACTTTTAATATAATAATAAACTGTATTATGTATTTACTCTATGAATATTCATTAAAATTGCGATAAACTTTCCGTTTGCCGTTCCATTAACTGCTGAAAGTGAGCATTCGCTCTTCAAATATAGTTTGTGTAATTGTTTTATCTGCACTTATGGCTGCTTGTTTCTGTTCGTCAAATTGACAAGTTGCGGGCAGCACTGGGATAATTTACTTAATTGCACATTTATAGCTTTTTGGCTGATTGTGCACTTATTTGAATATTGTGTGTACATAGGCCACTTGGCGAACTCACATGCTTCCAATTAACTAAATTACATTTCTATTGATTTCGATCGGGCCTTGTCACAATTTGATGAGTTAAATTAAACACTCGTTAGACTCATTATCGAATTACAAATATTTTAGATTGTTTGATAAAAAGTCAATAATGGCAAAATTACGAGCGAAGCCCTATTTACACAGTTAGCCTAAAGTCTGGCAACTGTATTTGCGGAGTAGACAAAATGCGTAAAAGTATGCCACAAAATTCAGCACAAAAAAATACCAAAAATACCAAAATGTATTTTTCTTTCGTGGATAATAAAATAAATATGTTATGTGTTATATAAAAATGTTATATTAAAAGCTAATAACTGAACCAAATAAAAATAAAAATTAATTATAATTATTTAAAACAGAACTCAATATATATTTGCTGCGAAACTCGATTTCAGTCGTAAAATTCGCAAAAATCAACAACGCGAATTGAATCAACGAATTGTGTCCAATCAGTTTTTAGCACTCGCAGCAAAAGTAAATAAAAATTTTGCAATGTCACATGCAGAATCAAATTAATTCCGAAAAAAAAAAGATCTGAAATGATGCGTTACTATAAAATGCTTGAAGCGCTTGTTAATTTGCATAACTACTGCCTATGCTTTGTATTTTTATTTGATGTTGTGTTGCTGTTTGTTTTGATATTTGTTTTTATTATTACTATTATTATTATTATTTTCTACTTTTTTTTAATAATTTTTTGTTTTTCTTTTTTACGAAACGTTATTGTTATCTGCTTTGGCCAAACAATAAAGACGAATACAGTTACAGTGGTCGAGGGTTAACGAAATGACTTTGCATTGCATTAATTCGCTGTTCACAGCAGGCGGTTCCCACTGTTGTTGTCATGCTAATCGATTGCCATCATTATAAAATATTTATCGTGCATATATTTAATTTCAATTCAGTTTCCGAATCACTGGCTATGCAACTATTTAGCTTTAGTGTTGACATTTCTGTTGTTGTCACAGTGCTGTAATATTTTTGGAATTTGTGTGAACGTTTATAATTAATTAATTACATGGCCACAAAATGGTCAAGAATGCAAATTTCTCGCCACCTGCCGCCAGCCGCCAACCGCTTGGCATTGGCCCCATATGGGTAACGTTTATTCGCCCCCCAATGACATCTCGAACCGGTGCTTCCACTTTTTCCGCCATTTCCATGTCCGCGATTCGGCTCGATTGATTCAGCGAAATTTGCAATAGGGTTTTTGATTTATGCTAACTAATTCGCTGGCGGATACGGCTAGCCGCTTTTGCATTTTACGTCACTCACAACTCATCCACAGCGCAAAGGTGGATGAACGGCCAACAAAAACGCAGCCTCAGCGGCTATCGACTGCGCAATCTGCATCTTCAACGGCATCTGGCATCTGGCACCTGGTCCATTGCTGTCGGTTATAAAAACGCCCATCGCTCGCACGGGCAACATCACACGCCTTTCACACCTCTAGGCGCAATCGTGCTCAGCGACAGCGAAAACTGGACTTTGACGCGTCCGTGGAAAATGCGCGCATTTATTGTAAGTTCACCGTGAGAACTTTTCACTTGAGTTTCATTGATTTTCATTTGGTATCTCTTGCAATGACAGATGTTGGCCTTGCTGGCGACAGCCAATGCAGACGTGGGCGGATATAATTATGGAATAGGCATTGACAATTTATCGAACGGAGGCTCATTAGCTGGCGGCTCGCTGACGGATGGCTCACTAACCGGTGGATCACTAACCGGTGGCTCACTAAACGGTGGCTCTTTAACCGGTGGCTCAGTTGTTGACTATGGAACCAACAGCCAACAGCCGGATTTTTCCAGCGGAAATACCGAGTTTAACAAGGAGTTTTTCACATATTCCGCACCCGAGTCGGACTTTGAGGATAACCGCAGTGTCGGCGACCTGGCCGCCTCGTTGAAGAGGAATCTGCGCGTGCTCTTCATTCGGGCGCCCGAGAACAAAGGCCTGGAGAATGCAGCTGTGGCGCTGGCCAAACAAGCAGCCGAGCAGCAGACGGCCATTTATGTGCTCACCAAGCAGGGCGATCTCACTAGCCTGGCTAATAAGCTGCAGAACCTCAACAGCATCAACGCCAGGAAGCCGGAAGTGCACTTCGTCAAGTACCGTACTCCAGAGGACGCCATTAATGCGCAGCGCACCATTCAGCAGGAGTACGATCGCCTGGGCGGCAGCTCAACGTCTCACAATGCTGGCATTGCGCCAGTTCTTGACTTTTCCTCCAAGCAGGTGGTGCAGCAGCCGCTGCAGCTGCTGAACGAACGCCAAGCGGGAGCTGTCAGCCTGGAGTCGCTCGGCAATGGGAATGCAGCCTCAATCGGCTCGGAGATTGAGCCGAATGCTGCCTACTTGACTCCTGGAGGCGGTTCGCCTAGCGCCACCTATTTGCCTATTAACAAGGTTAAGTAGGCGTGGCAGTCTATCGTGCTGCAGCAAATTAGCCAAATTGTATTGCTAAGTTTTTCGCCCTAACGTTCGTTATAAAATACAAATTTAATTTTAATGTACGCTCCTTGTGTTGCTTTTGTTGCCGCTCATTGTGATTAATGGAATACACCATTTCAGCGTCTTGTAGCTGGTATCAGTAAGCACTTAACCCCGCCCCACACAGCGCCACACCAACCAGCAATTAGAACTGAAAGCGCACTGGCATTGGCCTCACTTAAAACTGGCCTTTCTTCTGGGGGGGGTGGAGTCCTAGTCCTAGGGAGTCCTCGCCCCTGCTCAGAATTAGTGGCCCGGTTTATGACACGTTCGCCACGGCTTCTGCGGACCCACCCAGAAGGATTACTGCCACACACGCGATCAGAGCCGGAGACCAGCTAATTACATCCATACTGCTGGCTGCTCAGACATACATAGCTACAGCCAATTTCTTGGGCCTTCAGTTGCCGCGAGTCGCGACATTTAATGGCCGCCCTTTTCGGAGGGTCAACTCGGTAACATTTTCAGCGCACGAAAAACGAGAAACGAAAAGCGAAATGCGAAAAACAAAGAAACGAAACCACACTGAAAATTAAATGAAAATTACAAGCTGCATTTAAGGGCGCGCCACACAGCGAGGCAAGAGCTAAAACAGAGCCAAAAAATCCAACACACAATAACAATAAAGAGACCAAGTATGCGGAATGTGCCATTGAAATAGTTACAAAGTAGAATACCCAAGCTGAAGAATATTTTATTTTCATTGTTATTATTATGTTTTTTGTTTAGTTTTTAGTAATTATTTAATTCTATGCAATAATAAATGGGGACAGTGCAAAAAAATTATTATGTTCTCATTTAAATTCTAAATAATTTTTGGCCAATAAATAAATAAAATTCATTCAATTCAAAATATTTGATATTCACTTCCGATTCGCAAATATTTTGTCAAATGTAAATATTCACTTTTATAAACATATAACGAAATAAGATTAAATTCAAGTTCTTCGTTTAAAAACTTTTGAAATTGATTTCTTCTTCAATTGACTTAAATCGTTTTTACGCCCATCAAACAAAATTGAAAAGAAATTTTTGTCAAACAAATAAACGAATCCGGTTTTCTTTCTGCTTTTTTTTTTTTAAGTTACGCAAGCCAGATTATAGATAGAGATGGCACAAAAGGTTCAAGGTATTCATTCAGCAGCACGCACGAAACCCTAAACCTACATACATACGTATGTATGTATATATGTATGTATGTCTACATTTATCTCCAGAGACTTGTGCCTGGGCACAATGGTCTTACGTGTTGCACAAACATAAATTGTGCAACAACGTGTAAACTACTTTTTGACTGCATAAAATGCCCCATTCATATGCCTTTGCCTGGCTGAGTTTCCTGTGCACGGACACCCTTTTCTAGCATTCCCTCGCCCCTCCTCTGCCCTATTGCTCAAGTGCACATTCAGCACTACGTGTTATGCCTTTTATGGCTATGCCACTGTTTCTGCTGTTGCTCTTGTTGTTGTTGTTGTAGTTGTGCTGTGTTTTTATTGCAACAATTCTTTACATTCTTCGGTATGCTTTAAGGGCATTCCGTTGCAACTCAAGCAGCCGAGCAGAACTCTTAACCAAATGGCGGCCATTCACAAAGCTGTTTAATGGAGCGACAGAGAACAATGAGCAGTTAATTTGTGTTGCTCTTAGCCTTGATTGTATTTGGCAATAATTTAATCAAATTTAGTGGTTAATTACGTTGCATGCCCAACGGCGCACATGGCGCATACTTAATGCAGTTCGAGAGTTCGGCACTTTATAGCAAACATTGACATTCTATTTGCATAAAATCACAAGCATAGTAACAGAGTGACAAAGAGAGAGAGAGAGAGATAGAGAGAGAGAGAGGTGGGAGGGGGGAGGGGATAGAGAGAGAGAGAGAGAATGTGTGTGAGGCATGTATGGGGCGCAGTGTATTAAGCATGAACTTAATAAACATTCCAGTGTACGTCACGCTCCACACACACACACACCCACACACACACCCACACACATGCATACACCTATGCGCAAAGAGAAATTTATGCACGCTACTGCAAACATAAACGTGACCGTTACTCGCTACCTTCTGTTGCTGCTGTTGCTTGTTGTTGCTGTTGTTGCTGCTGCTGCTTTTGCTGCTGCTTGCGCATTTTTTATAGTTTTTTACTTCGTGCTGGAGTGTTGCATAAATATGCGCCAAGTTTTAATAGTGGGCGCGTCTGCAATTACGCCCACAATCGTACACACATACATAAGTAAATAGTGCGCAGCCTGTAACAGAAGCCATGAATAAAGCCCATACAGGGTGCCTCAGCTAAACATTACTGCTAAAATGTATATGTGAAACACATGTAGATTGACAAATTTGAAACAAGTCTATTTTGTTTTCGTTGCACACACTTTTTAGTTATTTCCTCTTTAGTCGACACCCTGTACTCGAGCACCCTGTACTTTAAATGTTGCAGGTCAGGCACAGCGCAGTTCACTTGCACCCGTGCCACCTGGCTTATGCTCTTCCGGGAGCGGTCTCGTGCACTTTGGATATAAATTATTGCTTATTAACGTTAAGTTTTCAGCAAAATTAGTTTTTCACACAGACACACACACACACACACATACACATATATACACGCACACGCCGCATTTTGAAATGCGGCAAATTATTTATAAAATGTTTTTGCCTTTGCGCGTTGCCAATGCAATTAGCTGGCAAGGAAATGGCGCAATAGCTAATCATGGTTTCCACTTGGGGATAAATTAACCAAATCGCGTTTACAAGTATTCACAGATACATGCGCATGCAGTACACACAATTGGGAAATGGTAAATTCTGGCTGGCAATGGGGCTAAAAGCCCTTCAGGGCTGGCTATAAACTAGTCGGGAAAAATCTGTAAGTTAAATATGATACAATTTGGGTTTCCAGGTAGCCTAATTAAAACCAACTGCAAAACGTCAGACAGTCTGCCTGCGCAGCTAAGATGACAGAACAATCCCAAAACACGCCGCATTTGCATTATTGTCTTACGCCTGTCTTGGCCTGGTTTACGGCTTTGCCATTGCACTTTATGTCAGGGCCACTTTGCTGGCGACCCATGTAAATGCTTGCCACGTGGCTTATGTGTAGTGGATGTGTGTGTGTGAGTGCGACGCACGACCTCACAACTTCAAAGAGCGGCAGCAGCAGGTAGGAATTGTGGCGCTGCCTGTCATTAAACTAGCACCACGCACACACACCCACACACCTACACCTACACCCACACACACACGCATGCCCATGGCTTTGAAAGTTGAGCTGAAAAAAGTTGGTATATTGGAAAAGTTTTCCTTCTTGATTTTTAATATCACAGGTGAGCGTAAATAATTTATTGCATTCATTTACGTTTCACTTCCAATCGCACCACATAAATATTTTCAGCAGGCAGCAGGGGGCGAAGGGGGCGGTATTTTTTGTATACCCACAACAATAAAAGGAGCTGAGGATAAGGACAAGCTGTCCGTCTGGCTGGCTGGCTGGCTGGCTGGCTGGCTGTCGGTTTTAACAATGTGCCAACATCGCGGCACATGCATAAGCCAAATCCTTTTAGACCATAGATAAGAAAACTTTAATAAACACGCCACACACGCAACCTGGGAAATTGATAAGAATATGAAAACTTTCTGCTGGGCACTGCCACTGCCACTGAACAGCTGTATCCGTCGCCCAGCGAAAGGGGCCGAAGGGTTGAGCCGGCTGTGGTGGATCAGGGGTGAACAACTTTGCACATTGCATACTTTTAGCAACAACTCGACGTCTGCTTAGCTGACGGCTAAAGTTGCTGCGTTTTAATTTGCAGGGCTCATAAATAAAATTCAGCTTATGCCAAGCATCCTCGGTGGAGGGGATGGGCTTGATTAATGGGCCCGGTGTAGACTAACCTGTGCTTCTTCAGCTCCATCTGCTGCTTCTTGAGCTCCATCTGCTTCTTGCTGATATCGTAGTTGCGCTGATGTATCTCGTGTATCTCACCGATGTCATGATAATTGGCCAGCATGCCGAACGGATTGTTGTGTATGTTGCCAAGGCTGCCATGATGTCCGTGTCCGTCGTGTCCGTGATGTGGCGCATACTGCGAGAATTCATCTGCAATAGCAATCGTAGAGTGAGATTCAAAATCGTCCTAATTAAAGTAAACGTTGCAGCAGCTGGCGCCGCCGCACTCAATGACAAACTGAAAACAATTGCCTAATTGCACTTTCTGTGTGCCGTTAACTAAATGTGTACTCACTAGAGAATACCCTGTATAATCTTTGAAAATCACTTGATTAACTATTTAGTCGACAGAGTGAAATTGCGTAAAGTTTATGTAAGTTAAAGTTTATATGATTTATTTATTATATGGAAAAACTATTTGAACTTCCAGATAAAAGATATTTATCTCTAGATATCCTAAGAGGTACTATCGTATGTTCGTCACTCTGCTGCAGACTCTTCTATATTCATATTCCTATCCTTAATCCTATGCTTATAATGGTTCGCTTGATCTACTTACCAATCGGACGAGAGCCGCCCCAGCGTAGACTCTTGTCGTAGCGATCAATGTAGTGGGGCACGTGGTACTGAGGTTGATATTGGTTGTAGTACTGCTGCTGGTAGTAATGCTGCAGCTGTTGCTGAGTCAGAGACGTCGGCTGCTGCTGTGTGCGACGCTGATGCTTGCCGTTGAACGAGTGAACGTGATGTGTGCGGATGTATTTCTCCTCGACCTGTGCGAATAGAGTTAGAGTTAGAATTAGGAATGCCATGAAATTTTTGGGTCGCAGCATGTAATCGAGTGCGAATGAAAGTCATTTCAATGTCAAACTTTTGGATACGACTGTAAATTAAAAATGAATCATACGGGCAAAGTCTCATACCCTCATCACGACATCTGCCTGGTCAGATGGTGGCCGGGGCGAGCGTTTATGAATAAATTTCATTTTAGAGTCTACCATATTCTGTGCGCCAACGGCAGATATAATAAATTTATTTATATTTCATTTCCTTTTCCCTTAACTACAGTTGTTGTTGTTGGCGAGTAGCAGCAGCTGCTGCTGCGCATGCTGCGGCTGACCCACACAGGAGCTGGGTTCCTGGGCCTTGGTCTGGGTAATTAAAATGAAAGCTCCATGAGCCGCGCATGTAGGCCATAATTATAAAATGGCTTAAACTGATGTTAATCTTAATGCAGCCCCACTGACATTCCGGCGTCCCCTGACAGCCATTCCACATCTACATTCAAGCAGCGCATGCTGCAGCTCCCATCCCCACCCTCCACCCGCATCAACTGTAGCGATTTCTCCCATTCCGAAAACAATTTAACTGTGAACGATTAGCCGACTTTTGTGGCAGTTTGCTGGATAAATACATAGTTGAAATTACGCATACGCACCTTTTTGCCATTGATTAGCCATGTAACATGCGGGGCGGGCCGCCCTCGCGTGGTGTTGCACAGTGCGAACAGCTTCTCGCCTATGGCAAAGGGAGTGCGCTTTCGAAACTTGATGGTGGGTGGACCTGTCTGAGGCACTGTAAAGGCATTACGAGATGGGGGTGGCAATTAGTGTCAGTTAACTCGAATTAGTTTGGCATTTGCTACGCACAGAAAACGCTCATTAGCTCGTCGGCGCTGGCTTTGGTAAAGATGGGCGTGTCCGTTGATACCTCACAGTAGAATTGGCCCGACAAATCGAACTGCACATCCTTCAATGTCACTTGCGTTTCGTTCGAGTTCTCCCACTGTTTAATAATAGAAGAGAAAATGCATTCATTTTAATTTAGAAGCAAGCTAAAACGGGTATGTACAACTGAAAGATACTCTGTTCGTTTATGGTAATTAACAGAATTGCAGATATACATATATATTAATTATGTATATTGATTTTAAATTTTTCTGTGCTATTCTATCTATCGACTTTTCAATCCGTTAAATCAGCATTGAGTAATTCCATAACCTATATACTCTTAAATATTTTATTTTATTAAATGATTCATTAGTCAATCATATTTAATGTCCGATGCAATGTGCACAAGTGCATGATAATTAATTTAATTTCACAAACTGCCGTTACGTTCAGCTAATAATTTTATAGCGTATTTGGTATGAGCATCGAATTATTTTATGGCTATTAATGGGCTGGAGTCGAAATTTATTTACTGCCTTATTGATTCCATTATTAACAGTTATGGACAGATTGGCTTTGATTGTTGATTAAAAATTAATTAAATTTAATGAGACATAAATAGTCTAATGAAATGAAAACATTTTTCTTTGTTTTCCATATGAATATAAAAAATATCTTTCTTTTTGTATGTCCACATTTGATCAATAAATTAAATTTGTATGCCTCATGAATCCAATATATTATTTAACCAATTTTATGCTTCCGACCAAAACAATATTTGGGCTGAATTCAAATGAGTAATAACTAAGTGGAACTGTAAAAAGGTTTCATTAAATAGTAAAATATATTTGATTTTCCTCAAAGTCAAAGTTAATACTACGATATGCCTTATATAACCCTGATAATTATGTTGAAACAAGTAAGAAGGCTCTAGTCGAGGCTGGTCGACTAGGAGATACCCTGAACCCTCCAAGCTGATATTCAAATAATTCTGAACTTTTTTTTCAAACATACATACATACACATGCATCCATACGCATGCATAAGCCCGCGCTCTGCTAACTGCGCAGTAAGCAGCGACTGCGCTTGGGCTCAATGGGTACATCCCCTCCCAGGGGATTTCCCCTAGGCAGCTGCCTGACAAAAGCTGAATGCTATATCACTCAATAATAAATATTATATAATTTCGTTTGTAGACGTACAATCTTAATGAAACTTTCAGAATGTAATAATAATGTGTAAATTTGTGTACACTCCAAAGCACAAGTTTCTAGTAATTGATACATCCCCACCCAGGGGATTTCCCCTCCCAGGGGATTTCCCCTAGGCAGCTACCTGACAAAAGCTGAATGCTATATCACTCAATAATAAATATTATATAATTTCGTTTGTAGACGTACAATCTTAATGAAACTTTCAGAATGTAATAATAATGTGTAAATTTGTGTACACTCCAAAGCACAAGTATCTAGTAATTGATACATCCCCGCCCAGGGGATTTCCCCGCCCAGGGGATTTCCCCTAGGCAGCTGCCTGACAAAAGCTGAATGCTATATCACTCAATAATATATATTATATAATTTCGTTTGTAGACGTACAATCTTAATGAAACTTTCAGAATGTAATAATAATGTGTAAATTTGTGTACACTCCAAAGCACAAGTCTCTAGTAATTGATACATCCCCGCCCAGGGGATTTCCCCTCCCAGGGGATTTCCCCTCCCAGGGGATTTCCCCTCCCAGGGGATTTCCCCTCCCAGGGGATTTCCCCTCCCAGGGGATTTCCCCTCCCAGGGGATTTCCCCTAGGCAGCTACCTGACAAAAGCTGAATGCTATATCACTCAATAATAAATATTATATAATTTCGTTTGTAGACGTACAATCTTAATGAAACTTTCAGAATGTAATAATAATGTGTAAATTTGTGTACACTCCAAAGCACAAGTCTCTAGTAATTGATACATCCCCGCCCAGGGGATTTCCCCTCCCAGGGGATTTCCCCTAGGCAGCTACCTGACAAAAGCTGAATGCTATATCACTCAATAATAAATATTATATAATTTCGTTTGTAGACGTACAATCTTAATGAAACTTTCAGAATGTAATAATAATGTGTCAATTTGTATACACTCCAAAGCACAAGTCTCTAGTAATTGATACTCGTTTTTTTTTTTCAAATTAGTGGCGAAAGGGGCGTGGTATCCGAAATCTGTAAATTACAAAATGTGTATATTCGTAAATTGCATATACACAGTAAATCTGAAGTCTCTATGTTTAATAGTGTTCAACTTAGGCTGAAAAAACAATATCAATTTATCGATTATCCTCGATAAAAAATATATCGAATGAGTTATCGAAAAAATATGAAAATTCGTACTGCGTATGGTATACAAGAGTCTACATGCAAAATTTCAGCTCTCTAGCTCTTATAACTTCTGAGATCGACGCACTCATACAGACGGACGGACAGACGGACGGACAGACGTACGGACGGACAGACGGACAGGGCTATATCGACTCAGCTCGTCGCCCTGATCAAGAATACATATACTTTGTGGGGTCTGCCACGCCTCCTTCTGCCCGTTACATACTTTACACAAAACCATTATACCCTGATTTCCCATTTTCAATGGGTTCAGGGTATAAAAACATGGAAAGCGATGATATTATATAATATGATTACTAATGATATTTCAGCCTTCAACCACTCAATAATTCGTATAATCAAAATAGGTATTGGAAATAGAGTCATTATATACTTATTTATTCAAGTCGAAATTAACCACATGTCCTCTCGCCATCTCACGTCAATTTCTGATTACTTACATCAATTTCGGCTCCTTCAATGGTTGAATTACGAAACGGTGGATTGCGTCCGTTTATGAACTCGAAGAACTTGCCCTTCTCAACCTTGAGCCATGTCACCTGCAATCAAACAGAAATATATATAGTATATATATGTATGTGTATAAATATATATACTAGGTATTATGAAACAGTGTTTCGTAACAGTGTTGTGTTGTTGCTAGGCTGTCTGTGGCAGTGATTGAGCAACTGCCTCAATTCGAGTGCGAGACAATGTGTCAGCTCGTTCAGTTCATTGTATTTGGAGTATTTTATTTAATGGCATGCGGCGTACATATATGCCGCAAGCGCGGACAAATGATAAATAAAAATAAAAAAAAAATTAAATGAAAATGGCAATGGAAATGAAAATGAAAATGAAAATATTAAAACACAAATGGAATGCAATTTAACTTTGCAACAAGTTGCACGAACTTTTTGCAGCGACAATTAAAACGCGCGTTAAGCTGTAAAACTGCAAATAATAGAATGGTTTATTGAAATGCCACAAGCAAATGTCACTGGCAGCCAGCTCGAAGGGGACGAGCTGCCATGTGCATGCTGCGTAGTGATGCTCGTGTTTACGCTGCTCCTTGTGGGACGTGGCGGAAGCGTAATTAAAAACGAGATCTGCGAAAGCAACATAAATGCTCGAATATAGCTGCACAAAGTTGTGCCAATGCACGAGGGACTACCGGCACGGGCTTCAAGCAGCATGGGTAAATAAAGGAGCTTCATGTAAATGTAAATAAATTTCCATTCATAACTTATGGCTGAGGCAAAGTTTTCAGTGTGGGGTAAGCGACAGAGCGCGAGACAGCCCTTGAGGGTACGGAATTGAAGGAAAAGAGTTTTTTTCAGCTACGAGCCATATTTATTTATCGTACTTTGTGATTGACAACTTGATGAAAATATGCTCGTAACTTATTCAGCAGTTGCGCTTATATTAAATGCAGCGCCCGAAGCGGGATAGATTGTTTGACTGGCTGGCTGGCCAACTAATTGCATTGATTGCACTCAACTTGACCTGCGGCTAATGTGTCGTATGCATAATTTGGACAGCAAATGTCCCCATTACTCACGCACATGTCCTTTGTCCTGGCAATCGATATAAAGCACACACACACTCGCTCATATACGTGACATCGTCGAAACAAAGCAAACATTATCATGCGGCCACTGAACCACGTTCGGCCACGTCCCAGCGACCTCTCCATATGCCCATCAAATTTTATCAGCCACTTGTGGAAATTTTTGAAACAATTTCTCTTGATATGACATGAACTTTTCGGAGCTACGGCGACAGCCATAATAATAATAACCAGAGTGCGTATCGCAAAGTAATCAAAGCTGCGCTCTTGAATGCCACAGTGTCTGTCAATGGCTCTGCTTCTGATGGGCCCTTAGCCAACTCCGCTGGGACAACGTGCCTGGTATTGTTGGAATTGCTGTTGTTGCTGTTGTTGCTGTTATTTAGCCAGCCATGAGTTTGGCATGTGTCGGCTTTTGGCGTGTCCACAGTGCCCTGGCCTGACTTTGTACATATTTTGTTTGTGTTCATTAGCCCGCTTATTTTTGTACTCAGTCGGCAAATCAAAAGCTCATTTATGTGGTCTGGCCTGGGCTGACTCCCTTGGCCCATACTGATGGCCTGCTCGTCAGCCAGCCTGCCATTCACAACGTAATTAGTTTATTTAATTTATATTTTTTCGCGCTGCTTTTGTATGCCCGAAAGTATGCTTCAGCATGTGTAAACCATGCCACTGCGCCAACTTCAATTCCATGGGCAACCGTGTTCGCATTTGCGTTTTAATTGCCTTTTTAGTGCCACTTCCACACAATTTGCCACGCTTCGTGCAACAATTCGAATCAAAACCAGTTGGCGGCATGGAGCCCTGTAGCCGCCGCACTCGCTTATATAGTCAATTATACTAATTAGCCATCGCCGAGCAGTAGTATTCACAAAGCGGCCAACTGACCAAATAAAATAATGTCTACATGTAAACACGGCAACTTCTCCTAATTGTACAAATGTGCCATCCCATTTGTATCGAGGAACAGGTGTACACAAATATGTGCACATTACATGGATGTCAATTGTACCGCTCATGTTTGTATCCCTCTGGGATACTATACTTAATAACATTTTCATATAATAATAATAAAGCCAACCCAAGTCAACAAAAGTCCATATTGAAATTAATTTAAAAAAATAAATAAAAATACACATAAAAATAAAAAACTTTAAAGAAATGTATTTTTATTTTTAATATATTTATATTATTTACAAAGGCTTTTTATTTATTTATTTATTTTTTTAAATAAATTTATTTTAACATTTTAATTTTTATTTTTATTAAAATTTCATTTATAGAAAATGTTGAATAATAATTTGCTTCTGTTATAAAACATAAAATTTGTTAAAGAAACAATTTAATTGATAATAGATTTTTAGATATTAAATTTGTTATTAAAACAGTTAGAGCTCAGCTTGGAAAAGTAAAATACAACTCATCTGAACGATGGGTTACATTATTAACTACTTGATTTTTATTGGTTTAGTTTAATAAATAACTTGATAAATAGTTTTCATTATGTATTTTCATTTTATGATGGGTAACAACTCATATTTCTCTAATAAGAAGAAGACGATTTTTTTAACGATGTGCTGAACTGGCATTTACTTCATATTTAACTTCCTCAATAAAAAAAAAAAAAAAATAAAAAACAAGTAAAATATATACAAGATCTTACGTTCACTGTGCTATCGCATAAAATTCTTATTTTCTTCTATTAAAAAAAATGCAACTTTGAATTAATAGCTGAAAACTACTCACAGCAAATGCTGACGAACTGCTCTGCCGAAAAAAAGAAAAGAAAACGAAAGTGAAGGAAAAGCAAAGGAGAGAAAATCAATATGTTGTGTGCTTCTAAAGCACTCAACTTCGTGGCATTTTTGCGCCATAAAATTTGTACGCTTTTATGGTACTTAGAATGAACAAAACGACAAACTCAAGCACAACCTCCAGCTCCTCCACCTGAACGTCCTGAGCAGAGTCTCTGCCGCGGGCGCAGCCAGAGCTGGTGCTTGAGCATGGCCTTGAATTTGTATTCCACGATTTGCAGTGGCAGTTGCCGAGCCAGTGGCAGAAAGTTCCGAACAAGAAAACTAAACAACTCATTTGCCATAAATTCAAAGGCGTTGCCCTCGGGTACGTATGGAGCAGGACTGTGCGTGTCCCTTGATGTTTCGTGACAGTAATAGGAGAGTTGAAGTGAAATTAATTGTCGCAACTGTAACTGAAACTAAGTCGGAAGTGGCAGCCGGGCAAGACCTGATGAGCCGCTCTTTGACTGTGAGTTTTTCCAACAGCTGTCGCTGCTGGCTGACATTTGTGTCTGCCTTGTGGCAGCATTAACAACCTTGCACCTTGCCACTGATTGGGTTAGCTGCACTCAAACCCATCAACTTTTTACGAAAAGTAGCACAAGGCAAATGCAATGGCGCTTTGTCGCGGTTTCCATTCCGATTTCACTTTAGAGTGTTCCATTTGCGAGTCGCATGCATCAGGGAAATGCTGTTTCAATAAAATGGTATATACTACATATAAATATAGTCAGAGCTTACCTTGAATAAAATTTCCGGTATTACGTTGTGCTTGCATTTGAATGTGACGCTCGAGCCTCGCTCCACATACCTCGGCACCACTAATTGCACATCCACGTCCGATTGTCCATCTGGGGAGAGGAAGAGAAGAAATTCCGAATTAAAATAGATGCAAATGAACTGTCTGAGCAATACCGCACCAAAGTATCTGACCACATCGAGTAACGCTCAATTGCGGCTTAATTGAAAAGCCATTAAAAAGCACAAGCGCAAGCAAGAAAACATTTCCAAATATGCAGCGCATTTGGAGTGTGGCCAGAGAAAGAGAGAGAGACAGATAGAGAGAGAGAGAGAGAGAGAGTGTTTCGAACAACAACAGCGGGAAGCCATCACCTTAATTGTCAGTTAATGGTATATGGGACCGCACACGACCTCCGACCGGCTCAATAAATCTTAATTGGTTTGCCAAAGAGCACATGAGATGTTTTTCACGTGCATATCAAAAAGGCTTCTGTTACGGGGGTCCAGCAAGCACCCTCACCTGCTGCTGCCCCCTCACAATGACACGTGAAATCCGTGGACGCATTTTATCGTCATTTTTTACCGGAGCTCACCTGACCGGCAGAGGTTCAAGCACTCTTGTGTGGAGAGCAAACACTTTTAAGATAAATACTTCATTCTTTTGCATTGTTAATTGCACAACTGCAGCTGCACTTCCATATGTCTGATAATGACATTTCAGTTTTTCTTATAATACACTGCCCAAAACTGTTTAGTAAATGGGGTGAGCTATAGAAATAGGATAGCTGTCGATTGACTGATCAAAGAGCGTATACTTAATATAATGACGTATACTTAATGCAAAATTTGTGTAAAATATACAATATATATTAATGCATATTTTTTAATCAACTTTATGAAGTAAATACTGTGTTTGCACAACAACAAAAACTGTAAAAAATATTTATAAATATTTGTATATTATAATTGAAAATGTGACAATCGCAATGAGGCAATAAATGAGCGTGTGCAGTTCGGTTCGGTGAATTAGCCATAATATTTGTGGGAACTGTGCGCAGTGGCATGTGGCACTGGACAGCGGCAACAATTTGGAAATTGCCTGATGGAAATCGATAAATTAATTGGCTATGTTGCAGCGAACAGCAAACAGCGAACAGGGAGCAGCGAACAGCGAACAGCGAACTCAATTCCAATCATAATTAAGACACAAAATGGTAAAAGGCAAACACATTGCCTCATTTGCAAGGGACGGCCAACAAAGTGGCGGCAATTTCATTTTCATTTATTCACACCACGCGGCTGTCGTCAGTCACGCAAAATGTCAACGACTGAGTAAGTAAAAAACGTGTCAGGCCGTGCGAAAAATATGGCATAGCGGAAAACAAGAAAACCAAATGAAATGAAGCACGTCAAGTGCATGAGGCGAAGCGGCCATAGACGTGGCAGGCGGGACGTCAAGTGTGGCAGCGCTGTTGCCTTTCTGGTTGGCAACTTGTTGCAATGCACACAGTGAACATGCCACGTTTTCATTGGTTTTGTGGCATTGCCATCAGCGGGACGTCTGTGCGTGTGTGTGGGTGGTTGTATATGTACGTGTTCGTGCCGCATGCTAACGAGCCGTAATTCACGAAAATTCAATCATACGCAGCTGGCCAGAACTCGACAGCCAAGCAGCATCAGCCTCCTGCCAATCGATCCACCAGGCTCATACCCGTCTATTCAGGACTCTGGGCCAAGCGAGCACACAGTCCTGACACGAACTCAAATCCGAATTGACTGACTTTTCGCTAACGTCTGCCTTTATAATCATGTCGAATACTTGGTTGGGCATTGATGTCGCCGCACTCGACATCCATTTTTTATGGCCCCTCCTGGCAGCTGTCCAAGGCTTGTTCTTATGAAATTTATAATAAAAATACTGAAAAGCAGAGAATGGAAACGGAAACTTTGCAACACGTCCGCTGCCAAGATGTTGACCGACCGCAATAATTGTTTTGCAGCCTGCCAACAGCAGAAAATATTCATTACACCGAAACGCTTGCCCTGCTTCGACAGCCTGTCCGCTTGTTGCTGACTGGGTGGCAAAAAAACAAAAAAAAAAAGAAGAAGAGGGAATAAAAAAACAACAAAAAACGAAGAAAAAAATGAGCTCACTTTGACAACGACAGCGCCAACATTTTGTTGTACGTGGTGTACGTGTTCTACAAGCGGAAATTGATGATTTTCCAGGAGTCGAGCGACAATAAAGCGTGCAGCATGTCAGCAAAACGCAAATAATCAATCAATCAGCATTAATCAAGGCGGGAGTGGGCGTGCTGTGCCTACAACAACAACAAGCTGCTGCCGTTGCTCTGGCTGCGGCTGCAACTGTTGCCCCCCAGGGGAGCTCGGCCACGCTTCGACATGAACAGCTACATTACCATGTTTGATATGCCGTGGAAATTGAAATCCTCAAACGGAAAATTAATTTAAAGCGCAACATAATATGCTCATGATAGAGAGCCTCCGAAAGTGTATTTAATAGCCCAAATGAAGACTTGAATATTGCAGCCAGCGAGATCTCATTGCAGTCCAACTTAAGATGGGCTTAAATTGTTTAAAGTTGGAGGAATCATCAGGGTTCTGCTTTCCACATTTTCACAGCCGCCAGCGAGTGTCGACTCCATGCCTACAATAGCGGGAAATCCGTGATGCCTAACATAAGAACTTAAGCCCATCATTCATATGCGGATTGCTAGCTAAATGTTGGCTCGACTTTAGACTTTAATTCGGTTGAGCTGGAGGATTCACTTAACAGAGATTTAAGACTGCTGAGTTCTAATGAGCTCTGCTGTGTTTTCGTCACTCACCTGTTTACCTGTTGGCTGGCTGAGCACTAATTCCTATAACATAAATAAATTAGTGCCAAAACAAATAAATAATTAATCAGCAAAACAATAGTGCAATGTGGGCGGAGAGTGTGAACGGCCGGCCAAAAAAACATTTGCTCTTCGATTGTTCGATATCGAGCATGTCTTCAATTGATTACTAAATCAATATCTGAACTGTGGCAGCTGTGTGGTCACAGCCGCAACGCTGCCAGGACTACGGCCATTTGGCAGGGAGTCCGTCCGAATTGTGGTCGATCGGTGCTTCTGTTGTGGTGGTGCCTGTTGCAGCGACAGCTCAGAACGCAATTATTGCCCTCAGCTCTGAGTTGTGAGCCGTAAGCTTGGCTGTCTGTTGGCCTGTCCAGCTGCCAGTTGGCCATGTCGGTGCAGGCCACACGGACGGTTGCTTATCAATATTATGTTCAATCATTACGCTTGATTGGCAGACGAAGCAGCCACAATTCTTAGCGGCATTCTACACAAGTTCATTAGACACCTGAACGATTGATGGATTGACTGATTGAGTGACTGACTGAATGTCAGCTTATGCCACTGTAAACTTCTTTAACCACAGCTTTTGATCTTGATTATTGCCAGCTGATTGACGCAGTGGCTTTTTAATTCCATTGTGGCTGGCAGCACAGTTTAGTGCTTCAGCAATGCCAATCAAATGAAAACATGCATAATTGCTAATTGAGTTATGAACTAAGCCACTCGTCATTTCTCCTCCTCTGCCTGATTGTGGCATTTGAGAATTTTGATGAAAACTACACGATGTGGTTATTGCGGGCCACAAAAGCAACACACAGCAGCAGCAGCAGCAAAGCAAATGTTTTCAATATAACTCAAATATAGCCCCACACACACGCACACACACACACACACACGGATGAGACACAAAGAGAACATGGAAATAAAGAAGAAGAAAAAGTTATGCAGCTTTGCTGAAGCAAGGCAAGGGATGAAGGCATAAGTCGTCAGGCTGCCAAAGTGTTCGTTTAGCAAACTTGGGCTCTCTTTTTTGCTTTTTTTTTTGTATATCTCCGTAGAGCACGGCAGTGGGCAGGAGCTGCGTACGGCCCTGCTGGCAACGCCTCGGCGGCATAAAGTAATTTTATAGAACAAATCACAGGCATTAGTGGGTATAAATCCCGTTTATCCTTGCCTGTGTATGCGCGCGTGAAATTTAAATATGTAGCGGACACAGTGGGTAGGCAGATGTGCGGAGGGTGGGGGGGCATGTTGGGTGTGGGCGCAAGGACTGCAACAATAAAGGACACAAGAAAAATGGTCGTCTTTGGCAACGAAGTGGCCCGCACGGTCCTTGAATAAAACTGTCGGGTGCGAAATTCTTAGAAAAAAAAACGAATAAATGTATAAATATATATGTATGTATATATAAAATGTATATAAGTATTTAAGCTATTGTTTTTATGCGAGCCAAATCGCAGCGGATATACTAGTATGTAAGTTATTCAGCTAGCCTGAATAATCTTAAGCCGCTGCTCCAAGGTTGCCGTTGCAAAGATAAGTGGCCTTTAGTTTGGCCATATATCTGAGAAAATTATCCATTGTTATTTTAAATAAGAGCTTATTGGATTGTTCCCAACATTGTGTGTGTTATGAAAGAAATGGTCTGTAAAGAGTTATCTTAAGAGTGGGACGATGGCAAGGAGCCAAATTCACTTCAAGGACTTCATATAATTATTTTACTCAACTTAATCTTGTCACTTTCAAGCGGTGTACGGCTAAATTGTGGCTACATACTTTCCGTACTTGCTTTCGTATATTTTCAATTTAATATTTTTATCACATTTGTGAAATGAAATCAGATTTTATAAATAAAAATATCAAAGCAAATGACCAGTGTGTATGGCTGTCACGCACACAGCGAACAACGAGCAGCGAACACTGAACAAGTAACAGCCAAGAGCCAGAGCTATGTACATGGTCGACAAAAGTAGCCAATGTAATGGCCAAAACAAGCAAGTGCCTTGGCGCTGCGGGAAGCGAGCTTCCCGTTTTGAAAATTTTATCTGGGCATCCGGCAGGCCTGGCCGGGACCACAGCCGACCCAGCAGCAGCAGCAGCAGCAGCAGTAGCAACAGCAGCGGCAGCAGCAGTCAGTGGTAAAGAGAGAATGAAAGAAAAAGAAGAAAAAGATCCGTTTATAAGTAAGTACATAAGAAAATGGCTTCAAGGGCACGCTTTGGCGGCTGCACACAGGCACCAGCTACAACTACAACTACAACTACAACTACAACTACAACTACTACTACAACAACTACAGAGGCACGCCCATCAAAGCGCCCAGCACGTAGGGCACATACAGCACGCCCAGTGCCCATTTACAAGGCCGTGGAGCAAACACATGTAGGCCATGAATCTCATAACGAGTGTTAGTCATGCGCCACGAGGGCCCCGCACTTTCAATCTATGTATGTGTGTGTGTGTGTGTTGGTATGAGTGGGTGTATGTGTGTTGGTGTTTGTGAGCCAGTTGCCGGACCAGTGAGCTCGACCCGGACCGGTACCATAGCCCGTACCTGGCCCTCGTAAAGATGCAGACCATTATAGAAATGAAAAACAAACGCAAAAGCAGCCAACAACAGCGACGACGATGTTGGCAAACACATAAAAGTGCTTAAATTACTTTTAAGCGAAATTATGTTTTATTAATGCGTTGGCCGGCACCAGTAGTAACAACTGCAACAACAACAACAACTACTACTACATCAGCTATAACATCCGCACCAAAATGACAGGCTGGATAACAAACGCTACAAATTGGTAACGCGAATTGTTTCTCATTTTTTTTCTTTCTCTTTTTTCATTTGTTGCTTTTCCGTTTTTAGTTCTGGCCGTTGGCCGTTGGCCAGAGCTGCAAATGCGTAATTTTATTGCAAATTGCATTGTGAATAGAAATAAATGTATGCATGTGTATGTGGGTGTGTGTGTGTGTGTGTGTGTGTGTGTGTGTGTGTCGGCACTCCCACAAAAATGTAATTTTAATGCGAAATTTGTACTTGGTTGAAGCGGTTGCTGAAAAGTACTCAAGAGTTGGACAACTGAACATTAGTCGCAACATCTGCGCAAACACAGTTATTCATTATACCCTATACCCATTCCAAATGACCAAAGAGGGCAGCATCAGAACTCAGGAGCCACTATAAAAATGCGTGCATTGAGCGCACTTTTTGCAATGGCAATGAAATTCATTTGTACAGGCCAAAAGCGGTTTTAATATTTTTTTCATTTAAAAATTATAACAGATCTGCTGTGTCTGTATATTTATGTATTATTAGTGTCGAATCGATATGTATTTGATTACTATGAAGATTAAAAAAGATGCCAAATAATAATTAACTTATACTCGTACTGCTGCTCTGCTTTACAAGTGAGAAATTATAAATATATGTATATAATGTTGATATATGAATATAAAAAGAATATAAATATAAAATTAAAGTCTGTTTCTGTTCCATAAACAAAATATTATAGCCTTCCCTTTGGTATGCATTCATTCCAACAGTTGAAATTTATATTCTCACATAATTATGAAACAACTTTTAATATTTTTCTCCTCATATATCTCCCTTCATTCTGTCTGTCTCTGTCTGTGTCGCTTTCTTCCTCTCTTCCTATCCCCATCCCTGTCTCACTTTCCTTTTCTCGCTCCATCTTTCTTTGAATCCATTCATGTGTACATATATCTCTCTATCTCTCTCTCTTTCTCTTTCTATCTATCTATAAATCGGTCTATATATCTCTCTCTCGTTCTTTCTTTATCTCTCTCCCCATCTCTTTATATCTGTCTTTCTCTCTCTCTCTCTCTCTCTCTCTCTTCTCTCTCTCTCTCTCTCTCTCTCTCTCTCTCTCTCTCTCTGTCTGTCTGTTTTATTATCTGTACATATATTTCCTTCTAGCCTCTATATGTTTATCGATTGAATGCAGGATATCATCAAGTCGATCTGCCATGACTTTAACAATAAAACTTATTTTTCCCTAGCGCATTTCACAATCAATTTAGAAAACTCGTTTAAATCATTGATGACAGATACCGAAACGTTTGCCCGTACACGTATATGCAATTGCGGATTTAAACAACCGTTGTACGCTTTCCACCAATTTAGAGTGGGCTGGATACGGCTGGATGTGTTTGTTCGTTGGGAAATCTGTGAAAGTCACAAACAACAAAAATGCGAGTCAGAAACATTTCAGAGTTATTTATTATTTTCTATGACACAAACAGCTGCTGTTTTGGATATTCTAAATTAAAACTTTTAACGCGCTGACGTTCCACGTTGAGAGGGCCACCTGAACAATTAATTAAGACCTGCTCCTGCCCGGACTGCGGGCATGCCGGACAAACGGACGAACGGCCAACAGCCAACCGACCGACCGACCGATATCAAATTCAGCCATACCACAACCACAGCTGCATTATTGTATTACGTATACGCAATTTGCCTAAGCAAATTCTTTGCGCATTGCCCAAACGCCAGTATTTTATGTGGCCCTTATCTTTAATCTACACTGGCATTAGGTCTGCGACACAAACATGGGCCAAACGAGAGCTGACAAAACGAGGAAGCCACAACAAGACCTGCGGCAATTTCAGAACCTTCTGATGATATTGACATTTATGCTCGGCAGATAGTCCGCACAGCCCGCACAGCCCGCACAGCCAACAGCCAACAGCCTACAGCCAAAAGCTGACAGCCGACACAGTCACCCTGCTCTCAGTCCTCAGCTGGGCTTTTGTTTTTTGGTAGCTTCATCTTTTTTAACCAAAATGCTGGGCACTGTTTTTGTTGACACTTGACAGCACCTGCCGCCCGCCTGCTCGCCTGCCAAACTGTGGGTGGCCCTCTCCAGGCCTGCTTTAGTGTGAATACAGGGCACATTTTGGGGCTATGAATGATTCTATGTAACGCTGCGCATTAGAATCGAGTTGAACGTGAAATGACGCAGTTTGCAGCGTCGAGCACAACACATGACCACAATAATAAGGCCATATTTGTTTAGTGCCCATAAAGAGCTGGACATAGCGAGCCGCTGCCATTGGACAACTTGTTGAAATCTACGCCGTAACATGCAGGAATCGTAGAACGAGAACAGAGCAGAGTCCGTGTCCAATCAATGCCAACTGGCTTTTGTTTGCATTTCAATTTCAGCTGGTGCCGCTTCCTTTCTTCCTTTCTGGCTGGCCCAACTCTGGCGCCATTTAAAAATCAACGCAAAGTGCCTTCATTATGCGATTCTGGACCGTTGCAGTGCCAAGGGCTAGCATATTTATGTGTGCGTTCAACCGAGAAAGCTCCCACAAAAAGCGTAACAATCAGCCCGGCGTATAAAAAAAGAATATAAATATATATTTTTATCTAAATATATATACAGCTATATTTGCTGTATGTATGTATGTAGAACTGGTTAGGCTGGCCAGACACGCTGCCAGCCTTAGCCTTCTGTTTTCTGGTGATTCTAATCAATAATTTACGCATTTTCATTTCGTACAGCCCGAAGGTAGCATTAGCATTGGGGCCACAATTACCAACGCAGAAGTGCCAGCCATTCAAGTGTGTCCCTACTTGAGAGTCTCTCAGCGTGTGTCTCTCCCTATCACTCTCTCCCTCTCTCTCTCTTTCTCTCTGCTTGTATGTGAGTAGCCTTATTTGGGCTCTTTTTCTTAGGGCATATTTCCCTACTTGGCACCATTTTGTCTGCCCTATTCCCAGAAGCCCATTTTCTCAAGTCGTCGCTGCATAAATTGTTGGCTTTGTTTTTAGTTTACAATGAAAAAGTTCTCGTTCAATGCTCAGTTTCTCTGAGTCTGTAAGAAGGGGGCTGCTGTATTCATTTTCATAATTTATTTTATTTATTTATTTTGTTGTGTTTTTCTTTTTTCTGCAACATTTTATTATTTATGATTAATTTGAGCTTGTTTCTTGCATTTGCTCTTGGAATTACTTACTCGAATCCAATTATAGCTAAGCAGCTACGACTTAGACTCTTTTCTTTTGCCCTCTCGCTGTATTGTTGTATTTGTTTTTGTTTTTTGTTTCTGGTTCTTGTGCTATTACTCTGCTGGTAATTCCTTAAGGATTGTGTTTACTTGAGTGCGCATGTGGCTGCCAATTGACGCATATTTGACTTTGTGCTTAAGCGAGCTGTTATTTTATTTTGCTCTTTTTTTCCCTGGACTCCCAGCATAATACTATACAATTATTGAGCAGCGCTGAGATTTGGCTGTGGTCTGCCATTCTTGATTTCCATCTCTTGAGCTCTGTCAATTGTTGCGTGAAGCACAAAAGAAATAACAAGAGCCAGCACAGCCGTGGCTCCACGAATACTAAGCAGCTTAGCTAGTAGCATTTGGCATTGGGTTCGACTCTGAATTTTAAACGTTCGCCCAACTACAGAAAATCTTGGCCAAGCTAAGCAAATAAGATGCGTGCTTGGTATATGACTTGGCTGGCGTTAATTAAAGCCAGGCTAATGCTTCAACTGCATAAATATGGCAATTAATAAAGCGTCAAGGCGCGCTCAACTCGCTCCCTCGCTCACATTTCACACGCGCCGAAATTACGCATACGCAGCGTGCTCCGCTGGCAGCAAGTCAAGTATCTTAGACAGCCAGCAAGACAAGACGCATATTCATAAGCGGCGCACATTAATATTATTAATTGAATTTAACGCATGAGATATTTTATTCATACGCAACCCTTGGGATCTACCCTCTCCCGCTCTCTCTGTCGCTCACCCTATATCATTTACCGTTTGTGTATGGGGCGTGTCTATGGGTAACAGCAGCTGCTAAATCATCAACTTATGGGCTCATTAACAGCTGTAGCAACCAGAAGGCCCTGGCTGTTTCTGCCATTGTGTTGAGTCACCTGCCGCATATTAACTGCAGGTATTTAACATGCTTAGCCACCACAAAATCATCGTACAATCGGCACCCGCTAAAAACGCTACATCCTGCCTCCTTGGCTGTGACGTTGCTCATGCTCAGTGCACACGCCACTGGTTAGATAAATGACTTGCTTTCCGCCGAGCACAAGCCCAAGCCCAAGCCCAAACGCAAGCACGCAAATATACACCCACACTAACAATTCTAAGCCGCATCATTAGCAACTAACTACGAAGCAACAGCAGTCGAGCCTTGTGCAGGAAGACTCTGTCCAATTAATTAAGCAACTGTCAGACTGGTCTACATCTCCGCCTCCATCTCCGTCTTCGTCTCCACCTCAACTCCTTCGACGAAATCTCTAATAATTTAAAAGACAGTCAGGCATTTGGTACGCCAAATTTAATTTCAATGTGATTATGGAAAACAATTTGTAGCTTAATGGCTGAGCATGCATAACAGCATCAATATAATTAAAGCTGTCGCTCGTCGAATGCCCAACCTCTCTGGCAAAGCCAAGACACGTGACAGATGCCACTCTAGCAGCTAAATATTCCCAAGAGTATGGACCACATTAGTGTATATACACATATATATATATATGTATATATATTTATATGTATCTGAAATCAATTTGTACCTCTTCTCTTCTTGTTAATCTGCTTGGCATATTGCAACTGAATCTTCAGCTTCAGAATTAATTATTTATTTCAATTTGAATGAAAAGCCTAATCGACAAATAACTTATTTATAAAACTAATATGAGTATAAACATTTTTTATGGTCAACTATTTATTCAATTATTGAATTATTCATTTTTTTTTTTACATATTTTAAAGCAGTTGCTAAATTCTATATATTTTTTTATTTATTTATTTTTTTTTTTTTTTTTAATACAACAATTTCTTTAAAAATTTTAGCTACACTTTTAACGCAAAGCAAATTTATTTTCTGCATTATTTTTTGCTCTCAACGGATTGTTGGTTCAGTTAACTGTTTGTCTCTCACACAATTCATGAGGCTGAGTCAATTTTGAGTAATAACACTTTATTTGGCCTATATTTGTTGTTCATCAAACATGGTAGCGCCCGCTCGGAAATGGCCTAATAACACAGCTGCTTACGCTATTGTGTGTCATGTGTTTGTGGGCGTGCCTAGATTTTTGCAGCTAAAGCTAGTGTTTTATTGCCTACTTTGCTGAGCACAGACAGACACAAGCACACACACACCCACACCCACACACACACTTACAGAGTGCGCGCTTGGCAGCCCTTTATGCTACCCGTTAACAATACATACTTTCAAGTGAGCGCACACACACAAGCACAGCAATAGAAAGCTGAATGCACACACACATTCACACACACACACACACATACATGCGGACACTCTTATAGACTTGCACAGGAGTAGCAGCCGAGTGGAAAAAGCAAAAACATTTGCCTTTCATTTGCGTCCCCTTTGCATAATAAAAATGTGTAGTTTACTTTTTTCCCACCAGCTCGCGTCTCTCTCTCTGCCGCAATCGCTGCCTCTGCTGGCGTCGTCGCTGGCATCGACGTCATCGTCAGGCAACTTTGGTAGCCCTTTGTTTCCACATTTGCTGTCGTTATTGTTTGTTTGTTTGCCAACTTGTTATATCCTGATGCTTGTGTATGTGTGTGTGTGTGTGTGTGTGCGTCCGAGGGTGGGTGAGTGGGCGCGGCATGTATGTGTGACATTTCCGCCTATGTTTAACTTTTCACTCAGCGTGCCATACTCCTTTACTAAAACAGTGAAGCGAGAAAGGGAGAGAGAGAGAGCGAGGGCTTCTGCCATTTCTTTCTTTTTTTTTTCGGCCATTTTATGTGTAATTTTTTGCTTCACTGCTGAGACTTAATAAAGTTTTTAGTGCCTAGACATGTTTTTGTTTTAATTTCAACCACACACAAACACACAGGCATGCACACACACACATGCACATTCGCAGTGTTTTTAATTAATTTTGCCTACTGCTGCCAAATAGCCTCGTTGTGTGTGAACGTCTGTGTGAGTGTGCGTAATAGCAATCAAATAAAATACATATGTATGTATGTAGACTGGGCTGGGAATCGTCTCCAGCTTTTGCAGTGATTAAATTGATATATGTAACTGCTCCCAGCTCTGCACAATGGGGAAACGCTTTAAAAACTGTCAAAATATTTCCGTGCTCATGTGTTGACTACAAGATTATGTACTACATATGAATATATTCATTCGGCCACATTCGTATGCTAAAATTTGCAACTGTCACGCCTCGCATCGTTCAACATGAGTGCAGCAAGTGTGAGAAGTAGAATGCTGATTATTTGGTGTTTACAATTCATAACACATCATTCAACTAAAACACTTTTGATTATCCCTAACCTGTGATCAACTGCACACCGCAGCAGCCGTAGAAACTAATTATGTGGCCGAGCCTTAAGTATAATTAACCAAAATCTGTTAATGTGCGCTGAAATATTCATATGAATGCATATTTTATTATTGGCTTAGCGCTTATGAAAGAGAAAAACTAATAAAATAGTTAAAATTATATTATGAATATATTCTAGAGTAATTTCTATGCTTATCTAGCGGTTGATTCGATAAATTAATATGAGATTGATTTAAGCTGCGGGGTTTTTATCTAAATGGATTCTTAAGGCTATCATAAATACTAAGCCTCAAAAGTCTACTTAAGATTATGTTAAGTGGCGAACAAAGCAAACTTAAAGTCTGCAATTTTAATTTTGGTTTTTGATTTGTTGGATTTGTCTCCGCCCCAAATAGCAGAATATATGTTAAAAATACTGAAAAATTGACGTAAATTTGCGAATTGGCGTGATTTCAATTTTTGTCTCTTAGAGAAGTAAGTAACAACGTTTGCCGGGTCAACATTAGATGTACATATATATAATAATATAATAAATATCTGCATGTCTATCTCACAGTCTGTCTCTCTGTCCGTCTGCCTAAGAAGAGCAAGGGATGCAGAAGAACTCCAGGAGATCATTTAGAAAATGCCTGCAGCAGCAGAGAATGTTCCCATTGGAGCGACTGCAACGATCTCTACCTGGCGCTCTGCTCAAAATTTGAGTGCCACTGAGGCTTTGAGTGGAAGTCGCCCTATATAAAGGGCAGCAGCTGCGGCATTTATTCAGTCGTCCAGACCCGGTGGGGTCAGTCGCACGTGCTGGGAAGTGAAGTGGAGTGTTTTATTTTAATTTTTTTTTTTTAATTATTTGTTGTTTTTGTTTTTATTAATATTTTTTTGTTTAAATTTGTTGTTATCTAAATTTGTTTATTAACAAACATTTGTGTTTTAAAAAATTTTTTTAAATATTGAAAATTTTTTTTTATTTAAACATTCTTTTTATTTAAATTTTTTTAAAATTATTATTATTATTTATTTTTTTGTATTTTTTTTTTTTTTTTGTGTAGTGCACTGTTGTGATGTGGATGAACATTTATTAGAAATGCATTTTTTTTCTTTAATAATTTTTAATAATTTATAATTTTTAATACAACAAATTTTAAATAACAAAATTTATAGAAAAACAAAAAAAAATGTAATAAAAACAAATATATTAATAAATAAAACACTTCACTGCACTGCCGACCGCATACGACCGACCCCACCGGATCTGGACGACTGAATAAATGCCGCAGCTGCTGCCCTTTATATAGGGCGACTTCCACTCAAAGACTGAGTGACACTCAAATTTCGAGCAGAGCGCCAGGTAGAGATCATTGCTGTCGATCCAATGGGAACATTCTCTGCTGCTGCTGGCATTTTCTAAATGATCTCTTGGAGATCTTCTGCATAGCTGCCGGGTCAGCTAGTATATACATATATGTGTGTATATATTTTTTCAAATTTTAATCTCAGAGCTCAATGACTGCACCGACTGCACCGACAGACAGATAGACAGGTGGGGGAAGCCTTCCTTTATATATGTATATATATACATATACATATGAACATTTGTGATTTTGATGGGCTTACTTTATGCAACTGTCAAACTGTTGACGGCTTCATAATGCAACAAATTTAAATGTAAAGTTAAAAAAAAAAAAAATATTTATATCAAAGTTATTTGGGCAGCACTTTTAACTTTTCATATTTTTGGCCAAAGTTAATGCTTTGAGCATGCTATAAGTCCAAGTCGGATTTCAAAGTGCTTAGAACTGAATATAAGTTAAAAAACAATGCACGTACTGAATCAAAATTTGCTTTACCGATCAATGCTCGAACTCTTAATAGCACTTTGAAGAGATTTGGTATGGAATGGTCTTTCGGGCGATTTGTTGCTTGGCTCTGACCACACGCCACACTAGTGAGCGAGGAAAATATTCCAAAATTGTGCACTCAAATTTATGCGCTATCAGTTTAGCCTTTGAACCATTCTGGGCTGCTACGTTTTGGCTTGGGGTGGGAGCGGCCAGTTGGGGCGTCCGACTAAATCCCTTAAATCCCCCAACTTGCTGTCATTGCTAACCAGCAGGCCTCATTCATTTTGCATGAATTGCCAGCAGGGTTTGACTTTAAAATGCTTTCGACCTTTGTTAAAAGTTTTCTGCCAGAGCCGAAAAACTTTGTGCCAAAAATCAAACTGTGGGCTGTAATGAATGCGTCGCAAAATTTGTCAGCTTATGGCCAGACTCGAGCTTTCAGCTTGTCGTCCTTCTCGACTCTCCGTCGCCCGAGTTCTCTCTCTCTCTCTCTCTCTCTCTCTCTTCTCTGTATATGCCTGAATAATTAACGGTTCGGTGCGCAGCATTGAATCCCGATTTGAGCACATTCCATTGCTGTTTGTCATTTGCCGAGAGTCAATTTACATTTTTTGGCCAGCAGAATTCGATTTTACACATTTCCACAATGTGGTTGTTGTTGTTGTTGTTGTTGCTGCTGAGTGTTTGTCAGCGTTAACTGACCCATTGCGTGCCATTTGCCAATTTATGGTTTTTTGAAATTTATGTCGGGTCTGCCAGTAACAAATGTCTGCCGGCAATGCTAACGCATTTTCTTGATTTGGGTTAAATTAGTTGGGATTTATGCTGCATTTGCCGGCTGCCACATGCTGCCTTATTAAGGCTCATTAAAACGGCCGCAAGAATAACTTCAAAGCACGCGTCTACAGATTTAACTTTTATGAGGGCCAAACCTCAGGCAGCAGCAATCAAATAAAAATCTCCATTTTTTTTTCTGAACCATCTCCACCCGTTACGTTATTCGTCATTAAAATAAGGAAAGTAAAGAAAAGGGCGCGTTGCCCTGTCAACAAAAGCCAAAAATAACAACAATAAGTGCGACTCTTGATAAACCCATAAATTGAGTGAAAAATGGTAAATCGATTGCTTTTCTTGCGTTTATTGTTATTACAAAACTGTCAGACCAAAGGCAGCAACTAAAAAAAATTATGACAAAATGAAAAAAGCAGAGGCAGAAGCAGCATCCTGGCAGCCTGGCAGAACCTTGGAATTTGCCTGCATTGGCAGCCGACTCCTTTGGCCATAGCTACGTAAATCCGTTTTGATAAAGTGCTTTCATTCTCTCGACACTCGACAGAGCCGGAGCGAGCGGCATTGGTTGACTGGCAAGTTGTGCGCGATTTGGCCCAAGTGTCGCATTATGGCCATTTTCAGTAGCAACGGCTCGTTGAGCTCGCAGTTTCCGACTTTTCTCTCTGGCTGAGTTCGTTTCATTTTAGTGGCGGATTTGGCAATAAGACGCCATCAGATTTATGCTCCTGCTGCCATGCGTAATTATTTGTTGACACTTTAATAGTTTTCAATTTAGGGCATTTGACAGAAGGCACGCCCCACTAAATAGCTGAGCTCTTGGCTGTTGGGCAAAGTATTTTTGTCATTTGCATAGCATTTGAGGCAAGTCAATTTAGTTATAGTATTTATTAAACATTTGTGGTGGGCTGTTTTATTTATTTATTTATTTTATTTGTATTTTTTTCTTTTGAGTGAGGATAGCTCAGCAATTACTTTCCGCTTCATGAATATTTAAGGTGGCGCACTTAGATGTAATTGTTTTGTAGAATATTTTCTCTTCAGGCCTTCAGGCAGCTGCCATCCGTCCCACACACACGAAAACCTTTTTAAAGGCCTCAATTTAACGACATTGCCCAAAACATCATAAATAATATAAATAATCGCAAAAGCTAAAAAAAATAAAATTCGTTTTCCATGTTCCGTTGCTGTTGCTGCTGCTCTTGTTGCTGTTGTTGTTGTTGTCGTTGTCGTTGGTGTTGGCAACGCAGTTGACAATTTGTCGTATGAGCAACTTTTTGATAGGCCCAGTTGTTTCTGTGCTTTTTGCCTTTGTGGATAAGCCTTAGTATGCTATTGGTCTCTCGCTCGCACTCGCTTCCTCCTCCTCCTCCTCCTCCTCCTCCTCCTGCTGGGACCCCAAACGTCCTTGCCAAGGCGCTGCCACCTTGGGGCTTTTAAGTTTGCCGCTCGTTTATAGACTTTGCACACTTTGCATTTACTTTACGGTGCCGCTGATGCCGCTGATAATAACACCACGTGGCGTATACGCAATGCTGGCGCCAGGTACAACAAGCGAAAGCCGACAAGTAACAGAAACAGAAAGAAAAAAACAAAAAAAGTTTCCCAAAGTTTTTACAGCTCGATACACACACGGCAGAGCTCCCAATAAGATCGTATCCCAGCTAGCACCACCGCAGCAGCAGACGTAGCTCAGCATCATTTGCGCTCTGGCCGTGCTCTGGCTGAGCTGGCGCAATTCGGGCCGCAGCTCTCCATTGTTTTCGTTTTCGTTTTCGCCGAAGCTTGTTTTATAACTTTTTGATTGTCTTTGCGATAAATTTGTGCCAAATTGTTCCAGTCGTTTGGCAAATGTCTAATACCTGCAGCATAACTGAATTGTATTGCCGAGCATTAGAGCCGCGCGAGACGGCAGGCAGGCGACACGGCCAACCGGGTGCATGTGTGCCAATGTTTTCTATAATCTGATTTTAGCCACTCAAGTTAACTTCGATACTCTAAGCTGGGCAAACTTTGCCCACGGCTCTCATATTTTGGCAACAATTTATTGACAAATTCAGAGCACTTATGTATGTATGTATTGGCGGCGCTAAGTTTTAAAGTCGCGAGTTGGTCTATGTCTATTCAAGAGTTTGTTGGCCAAAAAGTTTCATTAAATATGCGAAAAGCGTCTTTGTGCAAGTTAAAATCACGGCAAGGGTCGTTTGCAGGCGACGGCCTCTTCTGGATTGTCAAAGTCGTCACATGTCAGGCAGCCAGGCAAGCAGGCAAGCAGGCCGGAAGGCACAGAGACACACAGACAGACAGACGGCTCTGGCCAGAGACAGTCAGCAAGTCTGACAGCCAGTTAGTCACTCAGCTTCAGGCAAAATCATTTCTCTGCCCCGCTTCCTCCCTGCCTTGAGTGACTCGCTGTGTGTGTGTGTGTGTTGTCTCTGTGTGAGTGTGTGCTCGTGTTCACAACTTAAGTTTGCCTGTGGCTAGACCTGCCATTGAGGTTGCACTGAGCACACACACTTGTCGCTTTTCGCTTTTCGCCTTTGTTGTTGTTGTTGTTGTTGTAGTTGTTGTTGTTGTTGCTGCCTCTGCTGGCTCTTATAACTATTACATTTATATGGACATGTGCGCACATTAAGCATATGCAGTGAAGGCCGTCCATCCTCCTCCGCCCTCCACGCACTGTTTGGCATAATATTTGCATGAATGTAAATTTCATGGGACAGCTCTCTGTTTGTGCAGGCAAATTGATTTATATTTTCTTTAAATTTCTAAATTGAATCGGCATTCAAGAGCTGAGCAAATAGTTGCCAGCAAAGAAGCTTATTATCAAATGGAATTGTTATGAGCGTCACGTCTGACCTTTGACCCATAAGAGTTTCAATGCAATTAGCCTCTGGGACTCTGCTAGCCCTAAGAGCACTTGACTCTAATCGCTCCAACCTATAAATAATTCAATCCGACCAATTTTAGTTAAAGTAGAATCAATAATAATCGCATCAGCTTCTACCGATGCTATGTCTCGATTACACATCCCGAGTTGAGTCAACGATCAGGCCTGCTAATGGCTCATCTCTGCGTGTGAGCGTGGATTTGATAAACTTTTACTTCCGTAAAAAAAAAGCAGCCATAGAAAGAAAACTCTTCATAAGGTTCATTTCGCTTAACGACTTGAAATTGATTTTACTGTGGCAACGCAACAATTTATACGCTGCTAGCTCCTATCTCAGCCATTGGCGGTGTAATACGACCCAAACGTGCTTTACGACTTTCACCGATCCTTGTTGCTTCATCGAAGTGGCTGCCAGACTCCTGCTGCTGCTGCTCCTGCTGTTGCTCCTGCTGCTGCTGCTGTTGCTGCTGTTGCTCTTCGGCGTATTAATTTTTCAGCGATTACGTTGCCTCGACAACGTGTAATAGATACGGGGTTGTTGTTTTTATGAGCTGCTCATTGAGTTTTTGATTAACTTTTGCCCCCAAATGAAGCTGTAATTAAATTTAATTTCGTGACATACTTTTTAGATGATGTAATTAATGTGCGCAGCAAAGTCACTTATTGGTTAAGTAATCAAATCAAGCATACGACAGATATGCTCCTCTGCCAATCGGCATTTTCCATTTTCCATTTGCCAAGCAGATAACAATCAGAGGCCGACCGCCCAACAGCTTGGTAAATAACTAAAAGGCATTTTGTATAATAAAAAATTAACATTGCATGTTGGCAGCATGAACAAAACAATTTAAAAAATTAAAAACCTGTATTGCCCCCGCAGTGTCTTCAAGAAGCAGGTACCTGTATATTCTATTCATAGAACTGACACCCACACACAGGCAAGCATGACTCGAGCAGAATGTTTATGAAGTAAATAATCGAAGCGTGCTATCTGAATTATTCATGAGGCTTATGAAAAAATACAGAGTAGCCGCAGCAGCAGCAGCCGAGAGCAGCAGGCAAAGGAGCAGCACTGACCAACTGCGTGACATTCCGTTGGGCAAGGTCAGTCGGCTTTGAAGAAAAGCAACACGTCTCCCACGTCTGCATGGCCATGGCAAGGGGGGATGGCAAGGGGGATGGCAATCAAGCAGGTAGCAAGCAGGTGTTTCTGCTGCTTGCATGCCTGCTCGCCATTTGCAATTAGCTAGAGGCTTTGCTCTTGCCTCCATCGCTTATGCATATTTCAACTAAAATGGAGAATTTTATAAATACCTCGGTGACTTGGGAGGAGGCGTGGAGCCCAAACAGAGCCCGGTTGCGGACAGGGAGTCTGCTATTGGCATTTGATATTCAAATTGTGCTTGGCTGCAGTAGCTTAAGGCGGATTACACAATAAGCAATTGCATAAATATGCAACTTAAATAAGCCATCCGTTTGCTTACATTATTACGGCACAAAAGTAGCATATTTACATTCTCCACTGTATTAGCTACTCTAGTTGTTGCTTATTTAAAAATCTTACGGTATTTGCGGTCTTATATAACCAAAGAAATTGCGGTGAAATCCAAAACTATTTGTACATGCTCTCAGATAAATCATGCAGATAATTTAAGGATTGAGGTAATGTCAGAGAAAACCTTCTATGTTAATTAGCTGGTGAATTAAGAATTTAGGTATTGTCATAGATTCATTCACTTAACAATAGAATAGCCTTTTATGACTGTTAACTGGTATGTTGATTTAACTATTATACTCTTATCTGACAATTGTTTGTCAAGTTGCCTAGGCTTCCCTGAAAATCGGCTGAAAAGTTGACCTGTAACACTCACACGACCTTTCGATTGAAACTCTGACATTTAACATTGTTTGTTATTCACAATCTCTGAATAAAAAGCTTACAATTGTAAGCAATATATAATTGTCGATGGCAGAAAATCCATCCTAGCTAAACCAAATGTTGTATATTTACATGTTTGAAAATTTTAATTTGTGATTTTAAAATACCATATTAATATTATAAATAGATATCCATTGCCGTAGTAATAACACATTATCTTAAATCTGAATTCTCAGACTGAATTCTAACAAGTTTCCAGCTGTAATTTTGAGCTTCACACATTTCGAGAATTGTTACACAAATTGAGATCGAATCCAGTCTACTAAAAAATCTGCGAAATTTTAATTTATAGAATGAAGTTCAAGGTAATTCATTTAAAAATATAATTCTTAATATTTAATATGCAATTATTATTGTTAGTCACACAAAAATAGGCTAAAAATCAAATGCATGCAGAAATATTAATGAGTATGATGTTTAAAATTATTTTCAATCAGTTATGAAAAGATCTTTTGATTTCCACTCAACCTATATAATCTGCGTGTGGGTTATATAAGTAGTACACTCCAAGCATAATCGCACTTCAAATGATCAATTTTCAAAATGTATTGTCAAGAATTCACGTATATTAGTATATAAAATATACATATTTATATATTTGTCACGCTATAGACGTTATTATATCGGTTGTAAATTACAAACTTCTATATATTAAATATATATTTTTTTGTCCCAGTTTATGAAATAAAAGTTGGTTATTTACAACCGCTATAACAGAATTCTTGACATGGCAGATATATAAAAAGTTTGCAGACTAATAACCATAAAAACTGGCAAATAAAAAAGTCGCATGGAGTCTACAATGTTGAGGGATTTATTTCACTGTCTGACACATATTTCATTGCAAATTCAAATTCAAATCTCTGCAACAGCATGGAGCAGTTGTTTCAATTACAGTTTAATTATAATCCACTGACAGAGATCACAAAGAGCTTGCGCACAATCCTATTGAACTTACTTGTTGGCTTAGTTGCTAGTAATCCTAGACATAAAACGATTATCCAAAAGTTAAACATATTTCCGATGTTGCGTTTGTGGTGGGCGCTGCAGCTGCTGCAAATTCTCGATGGTGATTTAGAGGTTTTTCAAATTGCAAATAACTATTCGGAAAATATAATTGATCAGCTTGCTGACACAAGTGATGCAATTTCAAAATGAATATTTCTAATTGATTATCTTCACACAATTGATGTTGGGATAGGTAATTGAATTGGATTGAATTGACCAAGTCGGTGGTGTTTGCTTAACATTTATTTGTATGGATTTGCTTTGGCACCAATTGAAAACGCGTCACGAATTGCCTTTATTAGCACACAAAACTTATTCGATTTGATTGCCTTGATCCAAATATAAGTGGAGTTGCATTTTTGTTGTGCCTCATGGGAAATATTGCTGGGGCTCTGCTGCGTTCACATTTGCGTACGGGAGAGCTCCCTAGAACACACTTTAACACTCTATCACCCACACGAATATTTGACGGTGTGTTTCGGTTTGCACTTTCGCTTTCGCAGCACTTTACACTACGCAACACGTTTGCGGGGGTAGTGCTCTGTTCCGTTGTTTGACTCTTTGAAAGGCTCCAACTTGGGCTAGTCGCACGCGCGCTCGTGTTGTGGCCGCCGTAACCGTTTATCCTAGACTGAACTGTCACAGCCGAGTCCCGACGAGGCTGGAAAATCGACGGACACGATACATACACCTACACCACGCACGAGCGCATTGTGGGAGTAATGCTTCCATTCGACCAGCATTTGCTATACCACGAGCGCCGCAAAGAGAGCAAAAGCTTTCCAGCAGCCCAGCGCGAGAGCGCGAGAGAGCGAGAGAGCATGGGAGCGAGCGAGCTTTGGCTCTCTTTTATCCAGCCAGTTGTTGCTCTACCGCAACAGGCTTTGACTTAGTCCTCACTGGAACCGGCTCTTAGCTAAGGTAGAAGCAACAGGCTGTTGAAGCTCCTTTGGCCAATTGCCTCTCCCCTCCGCTTCCCCTTCTCTGACCCCTGACCTCAATGCCTGTGCAGCCAAAGTGGCCTTTTTAAATGCATTAAATGCGGTAGACAACAACCCCAATGCCCCATTGTTTTGATTGCTTTCTGAGTTGCCAAAGGTTTGGCCTCTATACAATTATTTGTCCAGATATTATTTCACTTAAAACAAAAGAGCAAACAATGCACTTAGCCCTATAATTGGCCTATCGGACATTTTAACGATTATCAAAGTTAAAGAATGTAAATTGCTCTTAAATAATAACTCAGGCTATCAAGCCACTAAATACCGTAAGCTTTAAAATCGTATTGAACAGTTATGTTTCATGTTAATTATTGCGGCCTTAATTGCGGTTTTAATTGCGGTGTCGCTTGCGGTTAACCTCAATTTATTTACTGTCTCCCGCAGACTTTGGTGTAATCATACGGCTAATATCAGCGGAACTATGTCTTCACTTTGATTTAAATATTATTCATTTTGCGATGGAGATAAATATTATTCTCATTTCATTTAACTTCAATAGGCAATAGAAACGTTAAAGAAATCTTATTCCGTCTCTCTGCAATTTTTCTCTTTACTTTATTATAATATTAGGTTAAGATTATTATAATAAAGTCTGAGAAAAATTGTAGAGAGCCGAAACTAGATTTTTATATTATACAAAACACAAAAATTTGAATTACTGAAATCTTATAAATAATAAATATAATATATGTATATATATAATATATAATAATAATAATAATAATAATAATAAATAATAATATAATATAATATAATATTATTATAATATTATATAATATAATATATAATAAATAAATTAATTAATATATTATATATTATAATATATATAATTTTGTCACTTAGACCCACTGTGCAGCTTGGTTTACTTATAGGACTCATATTTTGAAAGGTTTATAATTTATATATATTTTAATTGGCTAAAGGAACAAAAACAACTAATTGTTATAATTAGTACAAATAGAACTAAGTGTTCAAGGAAGCTCTGCCCCTATAATTTATTGTTTGAGCATAGGCGGAGTCTAAACATGCAACATATTTCGTATATAGGTCTGGTTCAACTGGCATTTCCACTGCTGAATATAAATATAGATACATATATAAAAGTAAATACTTAAACACACTACTTTTAGTTAGTGCCTTTAAATAAATAAAAATAAAGGCGGTACTTACCAGAGACTTTAGCTCGAGTTCTTAGAGAATGACTACATACTATTTTACTATATTTGGAATTTCTTTATGAATCATATAGAAATCATTTGCTCATATACTACTGCATAGATGTTGACCTTCTAAATACTACCCCACATTGCATTAATATACAATTATATTTCTGCTCATTTTCGGCACAGGGACAGTCACTCCCTCTAGTTGTCAGCGCAGCCAATTACTCATAGCCGTTAATACATATGTTGACAGACATCTATCTCTTGATTCGACGCGGGCTCAGCTTTAAGTGACTAAAGTCCCTTAAGACCCTTCCGATGGCACAGCGGCTTTGACAGTGCGGCGGCGTATCAATTAGTCGTTAGGCACAACGCAAATAAACTACCAAGGAAAGTTTTCTGAGGCAATCGGGATTTAATTTTCCCCAGCGCTCTTCTACGGCTTTATACTGTCGTCGAGGTCGTGGCACGTAGCGCACACAGAGCTGGCATTACTCGCTTATTATATGAAATTGAAAGGAGGGGGTTTTTGGGGTTGTGGGTTTTTTGATTTTTTTTAAAATTTATCTTTTTTTTTTTTTTCCAAAAAAATGAAAAAATTAAAAAATAATATATTATTGTAGCGGTGGTGCGTGTTGGTGTTTGGTGGTGGGGGTTGTTGTGTGTGTTTGTGGTTGTTTTTGTGTGTGTTTTAGAGGAGAATTATTTTTCGTTCTGGTTGGGTTCGGCTTTTTTATTAGGTTTCAGAGTTTAAATTGAAAGCAGGCACCAAGCACGTGGACATAAACTTTTATGCGCATCATGGCTAACACAAGCGCATGCAGATACGTTGTGTCCTGTAGACAGTCATTTAATTTTCGCTGCGTCCACTTTTAATTACAAACAATCAAATCAGCTTGTTTTTGACGCTCCGCTCGTTACCTACAAAAGTCGGACACCGATATATAGGGGAGACGGGATCAGGCAGGGAGGTGGGGGGCAGTCACCATTGTGGCATGCCATGGAGAGCCAAGGACTGTTTGTGCATTTTGCAGTCGGCAGTTGGCGTTATCCACAAAAGCAGACAGATACGCCAACACCCACACACACACACACAAACACACATGATATTTACACCGATATGTGTGTGTGTGTGTGTGGAGTGTGTGTTGATGTTTTGGCTGGGCGACTGTCATCATTAGTGACCACAACAAAAGTTGACAGTGTGCTAAATGGGAACATGGTCTCTCCGCTCGGTCAATGTTTGCTGACTGACATACTTATTTTATACAAGTCAGCTCAGCTATTAAGTCATAAAAGGCGTGGCTGGTGCCCAGTGTTAATTTGCTGACTGTGCTGCCCACGACAATTTGCCGTCTATGTGCCTCCTACTGCTCCTACTCCGCCTCCTTATCCAGCCGTCATGCAGCCATGCAGTCAATCGATAAGCTCAGTGCCAACTTGGCGTATGATAAATGTCACTTACATAAATCCCAGCCAGCCGAAAGATGAAGGGCACACTGGGCAATGTCACAGTTCTACAAATAACATTTTTCCTGTTATGCTTCCGCCTGTATTCAATTTGGGCGGACAGCCAAAAATAGGAAACGTGCATAGATAAATATTTGTTATATTCCGTATTTGTTTATGCAAATGCAAATTGTACACAGTGTGTGCTAAGCGTTTAATATTTTACATAGTATACATTCCGCATCTATTTGAACATCGCCGACTCACAGATTTGATTATTTTTGCGGCGGTATTTCATTGTGTAAACATAATCAAAGATATGCCAAATATTAATGCTGGAATCAATTAAAACAATAAATATTTGCGTTACATTTTTAAAGCGTTTTGTTATTAATTACTCAAAATTTCCCCATTATAATTTGTTTACTTATTATTTGATTAATTTGTTGGCATCATTCGTAATAATATATGTATATAAATTTGTACGCTTCATACCCTCATATCGTTGGTTTTTACAAAAGGTCCTCAGCAAATTGCCGGTGAGTGGTTTCAGATTACACGCAGCATGATGATACTAAGTGTTTTGATAGCTCAGAGGGAAGTCTAAGATTACATCAAATACACGGGCTTATACACTCTAATCTTATTATGTTATTACCTGGCCAAGTTTCAAAGTGCAAAATTGCTGGAACTGCCAAGTGCTGGGAATGCCTTAAGTAACTGGAAATAACAAAGGTCATTGACTACATTCCTCCCAGCAGCATCGACTCGGGCAGGGCGAGGCGTCGCGAGGCCCTGAGCATTATACGTAGTACAGGATACATATATTGTATAATACGTGCAGCCGCACAATGTTAGTTCACTGTGCCCAGGAAGTGGCATGTGTCCTTGGTAAAATGCAAGTTAAGCCTATATAAAACAAAAGCTCGGCCTCTAGCACTGGCTTGCTTAGTGGGCCGAGGAAACAACAACAGCAACAACAACAGCAACAACAATGGCGAAACAAGCTCAGAAACAACAACAGGCAACAAAGCTCATTTACACGGGAAATAGCCTAAGTGCAAAAACCATTTAAATGCAAATTAAGCAGCAAGTGAAAACATGTGAACAAAGCTGCCCATACCCAAAAACTAACACCCACACACACACACACACACACACACACACATACTCTCGCGTATATAGCGAATGCAAGTAACTGGCACGTATTTGGCGCAGGACGAAGCGTTTGGCATCGACCATGCTAGTGCCTGTGGCTTTGGCTTTGGGTTTGGCTATGGCTACGGCTACGGCTATGGCTATGGCTATGGCTTTGGTTTAAGCGCTGGCTGGTCTAAATGCAAAATAGTTTAGCATCAACAGAGAACCACAACAAAATGCCTGCTCGTTTGGGGGTTGACCGTCTTCTGCTGCTGCTGCCCTGATTTGAATAAATTCATATGCATAAATGGCCACAGTTTACAGTGATTATCCTGTGGGGACATCTATGTCAGCTCCAGTCGACACACACTATAGCTATAGCTATAGCTGCCCACCAGTTGCTAATTGAGTCAAAGACTTAACCATTAAAATATGAATATTGCCTACTGCCAGATGATGATGCAGGCTCGTGCAGTTGGCATTAATGTCAGCACTGTGCACTAAAGTTGCAAATGTCGGCAGGTGTTGGCTTACCTGCCATTATCATTCAAGCAGCGCCGTCAGGCAATATGTCACTCGCTCTGGCAGTCACTGGCCGTGCTGCAATCGCCTGAGGCGCATTCGTGTGTGCACCCGGGCGCCAATAACCGACAATTGCACTCCGCTCACCAGTTGAATAAGCCCCACAGAGCTACGGTCACTGACCAGGCAAAGGACTTCGCATAGCAAGCGCAGGCGTCAGACCAACACACACACACACACTCGCCCATTGGCCAAGATTGCATTCGAGTTTTCAAATACGCAATGCGATAGCCCTTGATTACATTGCACCACTCCGACTGTGTGTGTGTGTGAGTGTTTGTGTGTTTGTGATAGAGAATGTTTACTTTATTTATGCCCAGTAAACAAACAACGCATGCACTCGAATCGACTCAGTCCGGACCGATAGCTGAAACTCCATTGCCATGCACTGAGCACAGAAATTCTCAATTATTTCTACACACAAAAACAGAGTGGAAAACAATTCGGTTGTTTCAATATTTCGCTTTACAGATCATTTGCATTGAAACGCATTCAATTTCCTTTATATATGTACACACTAGAATATTATTACTGTTTCTGTGGGTATTAAAAAACGACAACAAAAACATTTTTAGTTGCTTCTAAATCTTGCAAATAATATGCTCTGAAATTGAAAATTTAAGTACTTTTTATTTCATAATTGAACTTTGTTATTCTCATTCAATATATTTCTTTTGACTTCCATTAGTAGTTTTCCACCCCAACATGAATCATATTATGCTAAGAGTATATGAAATATTTAGTTAGTCAGTTAATAGCATTTGATTATGAAATCAGAAGCACAAAGTTAAAATGCAAAATGTAAAATTGTGTCATCTATTGTGGGACTGTGGCTGGCGGCGGTGTCAGATGCCATTAGAAAGTTTTGTCCAGCACATTTTGCTGCCGCAGGACCGCAGGCACATCATGATTGTGCTCACAGTTCATTTGATATTAATATGGACACTCGTTTGGGCTGCTGTTGTTGTTGGTGTTGGGTGCTGCTTTTACCGCTACATATGTTTTCATTTGTTTGACGCTGACGATGGCGATGACAACCCTCATCAAAAGTTGGTCCAATGACCGCTCGATTGCTTGAGCGACTGGCCAACGGCTGTTGACAGGCCACTTTGACAGAATGTGGCTGCACGTGTGTGGGTGTGTGTGTGGGTGTGTGTGTGCGTGTGTGTGGGCGGGCATGTGTGTGCGAGACAGTGATATATATAATTAAAAGTAAGGACAACGTCGAAGGCTAGGCAAACTTTTAATGGCACACACGCACAATTTAACTTAATGACAGCAGGGACAAAAGATTGCGATTTGAGGCATAAAAGCAAACAAGTCGCTTTGAGGTAATTCATTAATCAGCCACCCTTCAGTCCCTCCCCGCCTTCCCACCAATTGCCCAGACCAAAGCGCAATTTGCAACAGTTTCTAAAGTCTTCCGACTGTTGTTCCTTGCAAAAAAAAAAAAAAATGTTATTGAAAAGACAAAATGCTGAAAAAAAATCTGAAAAAGGTGCAAAAATCAATGAAAGTTATATGGAGAGCGAAAGAGAGAGAGAGAGAGAGAGAGAGAGAGATAGATGATAATGAAGCTTCAGTATAAAGGAGTTCGACGCCTGGGAGCAACAGAACAGCGCGACATGGCGTAGAGCACACATCACATCCTGCAGCACACACAAATATCATTTGTAGTAATTGAAATGCTGTCGAACAAAGCTGAAATCGCAGAGAGCACGACATATAGAAACGAACAGAGATAGAGATAGAGAGAGAGAGAGAGAGAGAGTGAGAAAGAGCTATTGAAGCAACAATAAAAACTCCCAGGTTGTACACACAGCAGAGTAAATACGAGAATATGGCGCTAGGCTCCTCTAGCTGGAGGGCAAGAAATGTTCTGGGTGCGCCAGAATGATTTCTGGCTATACAAACTGAATACCGCTGTGGCTGCAAGGCGAACGCAGCAACAGCTATAGCTATAGCTACAGCTACAGCATTAACAATAGTAACAACAACAACTACAACAACGACACTCACCGACGACATGTCGAGCATGTGTTGAATACGTGTTTAACACGGCCAAGCGACGATGGCGACGACGGCGATGGCAATGGCGCCATCACTTGTACTTAAATATGTATGTATTGTGCACCGTTTGTGCACCGCCGCCAGCCAAAATCGGCAACCGTTATTCGAAAGTGGCGGGCGCGCTCAACTGTGAGCGGCGGCGTGTGCAGCCGTGCAAGTCCTGGCTGGCGCTTGAGCTGGGGCCAAAAGGGCCCGCTGCTTAGATGCGCGTTTTGAATGACGTTAATACGGCTTAGCTGAGATCTGCACGTATCACACAGACACGCGCGCACACATTCACAACACTCACTCCCACTCCCTATCTCCCTCGCCCTATCTGTATGTCTGCCTGTCTGTTTACCCCTAGCACCACAGCAGTCGATGATAATAGAGAGCGCAAGTGAATCAAATGTATTGCATCCATAGTTTTTATTGCATTTCACACACACACACACTCATAAATTTCCATGCTGGCGTATGGCTTTAGTGCCTGAGGCAGCAGTAAACACACACGGAAACGCATAGCGTGAGCCAACACCTCGTATACGCAACTTTAGCTAATTGCTGTATTTATGCGATTGCCATTGCATGTGCGGCTGCATTTATGACAGCTGCCGGCGGTTAAAAAGATAAATGCACAGTTTGCCACAGTCACGTGATCAAGTGGCATGCAACCAAAAAGTGCTGCACAGTTGGCGAATAATTTTAATTGAATAGCCCAGAAAGTAATTTATGTAAAGAACAAGTAAGAAAGCTCTAGTCGAGACTGCTCGACTAGGAAATCACCTAAACCCTTCGGAGAACTGATATATCAATAATGACACACACACACATACATACATAGACATACATAGACCCACATAGGCACGCACGCACGTGAGTAAAAGTAAAAGCAAGAAGAGAAAAACTGCAAAAGATCATCAAAATTGTCTATGTGTATGCAGCAGCTCTCATTTGGTATTTGTATTTAGGTAAAACGAAGCTAGAATGCTCACAGCAGCAGAGAGCGTTCCCATTGCTCACTTGCAGATCAACTGCAACGAGCTCTACCTGCCGTCGGGCTCAACATTTGAGAGACAGTGCTTGAGTAAAAGTGTCGCTATATAAAGGGCAGCAGCTGCAGCATTTCTTCAGTCAGTCTTCAGTCGTCCAGGCCTGGTGGGGATCAGCGCAATAGAGTGAAGTAGAGTGTGTGAATTATAAGCATTAAAGACGTATAAGAATTACGTAGAAGAAATATGTAAAGGAATTACGTAGAGGGAATACTTAGAAGACGTAGACAGAGTAATAGTACTAAATCGACTCAACTCGTCACCCTGATCAAAAATATATTTACTTTGTGGAGTCTGCCACGCCTCCTTCTGTCTGTCACATACATTTCAACAAAACCATTATACCCTGATTTCCCATTTTCAATGGGTTCAGGGTATAAAAATAAATATACGATATAGTCAATCGATACCTTAAGGCATTTAGTTTTTCTTTTACTTGAGTTCTTTTTACAATTTTTGTGCTAAATCACTTACACTTTTTCTTTTTTTAAGAAAAATAATAAGGAAATAATAATGGCAAAATAAATGCTCACAATTTTATCGAAATAGTAAATCGAACTTCTAGCTTAACACTTAATAATATATAATAATATTTACTTAACTCAAGTTAAAATTTTTAGCTCAATATTTGTGCATGTCAAATAAGAGAAATGCTTAGTAGAAAATATATATTTACTATATTTATTGCTCACAATTATATCGCAAGTGTCTTGGGATTTAATTAGTTGAAACGTTGCAATTGAAGTGCAGGCAGTGAACTCAAAACATTAAATTGTCAACAGTTGTGGCTCTGCTCGCTGCAGTTTAACGAATTTAACAAAAATTGCACACGCATCAGTTGCCTTTGGCCATCGACCAGCATTTCCTTTTGGCCATGGCTTTGGTTTCACGCGCTTCGGTTTCGGTTGCTCTGTCTCTCTTTTATTCAGTTGGATGGCAAAATAGCAACAAAGGATTGAGCCACTGATTGCACACAACTGAACGAACACACACACACATATATGAACCTGCACGCATCTGTTTACACACACATATTTATTTTGCTGTGGCCGTGCGTGTGTCTGTGCAGCTGTTACTTGTTGCCACTATTTAAAGTTAATTAAATAAATGGAATTGAGTTTGAAAGAATTCAAAAATATCTGTTCCAAGGAATCAATTTAGCAGCACGAACCTATCAAGTGGCCTTTTAATATCAAATAAATATTATATTTATATTACTTTAATTGGCATTTCTCAATAAACACTGCAACGAGCTGGATTGCCTTGGAAATATATTTTATTTTAATTGCATTTAGTCAGCAACTTGCTCTTCATATTCCATCTGAGTGCGAGCCATTAGACAACTATATTGAATGACATTTAAAAAAAGTCAGCTATTCAAACTAGATATTAAAGTGGCTAAATCGAACCACTTTACCAATTATGCTGAAAAATTGAACTTATATTCAGTGCATGTGTAAATGTATATTATAATTCAATTGACTCTCATTGACAGTTCTTAATTTGTGCACAGGCATAAAAAGATTACAGAATTACGGCAGTTTTGTTTTTAAGCGTTAAATATCCACAAAGGTACGTCGCATATTTATGACACTGCAAATAAATTGTGCATGAGTGCGTTCGACTGCTATAAGCCGATAAAAGTTTCAAGTGTTTCTTCAAAACAAAAACAAAAACACAAATGCAAAAAAAGTAAGGCAGAAAATTATTCAGTTGTTTTCAGTCTGATTGGCACTTAATTTACCGTATGCAAATCGCTTGTTAGCCATAAAAGCATTCTCGTGTGACTTTTTAACACTGTTACGCCGCAATTTTAATCATTATTTGAAAGTATATAGAGATGCTCGATTATTGAAATATATGCTACGGCTATTGGTAATGCTTACTGTAAAGCATTGCACACAAATCCGTTAGCCATTTAAAATGTCCGTCACACCTGCAAGTGTGAGTGTAGGAATGCCTGAATGCACTCAAACACTTTTGCCGCTCAGGCGAATTTCAATATCGCAGCTTAACTTGAGCTGGCCCCAGCCCTTTGGGCCAAACAGCAAATGGCCACTGTCTAGTTGGTCTTTCAATGTGCCAGCGATTCGGTGCTCTCCAACTACAGCTACAGCTACGACTACGGTCAGATAGACAATTGATGCTGTGCATGGGTTGGCATTTGTGTTAAATGCCAGCAAGTTGGCAAACGTGACTCTCCACTTGGCCACTGGCTGGCGTGGAACGGTTCTCGTCTATGGGTAGTAGGCAGCTTGCTGAGTGCATTGAGAGATATGTGTGCGTGACGATAAGTGCACACATTCAATTGGATATTCAAATTATTTGAAATCGCATTTGTCTGCGTGTGCAGGTGGCAGTCAGCACGTTCGCTTTCTGCACTAAAAGCCAATGATTTGCTTGAGTTATCGACGCTTAAGTAAATTTAATAAAATCCATCTATATATGTATGTTCGTATATATGTATGTGTGTATGTATTACTTGGCATACGGACATGCACTCGGCTCGCCCTTGCCACCAGACTGCCATAGACAGAATACTATTTGGGTTTTCAATTAAATTTATGGCTGGCAAATGCCATGGTCACCCCACACCGCACCACAGCTGGCAATGGCAACTGGCAACTGGTAACGGCAACTGGTAACTGGCAACTGGTAACAGCGAGCTGTGCGACGGCAAAGTTCATTTCGGCGTAAAGGACAAAAATCGATTAGATTCAAATCTTTTAATAAGTTTCATTTCCGTTTTGTGCTGGCTTTCGTTCATGCGCTGTCTATGCTTGAATTGGGCAAGAAGCCGACCCTTTTGCTTGTACCCTGCCCTTCCCCCCCCTCTCCACCTGCACGTCTTTGCCACATGCAGCAAACCACACCTATTTGCTTTGTGGCTTTAAGTTGGGTTCAGTTTATTAGCTGTATTAGCTGGCGCTATGGAAATTGTGTTTGAATTGTCCCCGTAGAGGCAAAGCAGCCGCGAGCGTCAAGTGATTGCACGCCAAATTAGGTCAACATTCTCAAATGCCTAATACACATACACACACACACACACGTCATCTACGAATTCAGCTATTCTGAGCTGTGATTGTCTGTCAAGCACAAATATTGAATCGATTTGCATTCACTGTGTGTACTTCTCGGGCTGCCGCAATACAAATGCAATAATAATTTTGTCCCTGGTGCTTGGTCGCCAAGACAGCAACACATAATCAAGCAACCAAGCAACCCCACAATGTGTGAGCCCCCATTCATCACACCTTAGTTAAGTTCGTTGGATAGTTAAAGCCACAAGTGTGAGGCGAGCTGAAGCAGTATGAACAAATATGAATGTGAAATTTAATTACTCGCGAGCTCAGACATGTGATCAGGCGATAATAAACACCTACATATATGCATATACATATATGTTCTGCTCTCGACTGGCTAGACGCTGCACAATTAGCTTGAAGTTTAAGCCAAGAAATTCATATCTCGAAATCAATTTGAGACTCCAAAAAGGGATAATGATGCACGGAACTAAGCTTTGTACGCCCACACAATACAAGTAGACAAATACAAAATAAATTATTGTTTGTCTGCGTGTGTGTGTGTGTGTGTGTGTGAGGGTACGTGTGTGGTTGTGGATGTATCTCGAACATACAGCGATTCCAGGCACCGCTTTCAATGCTTTGTCGCCTTACGTTTCATCTTTCATTTCAGGTAGCTTAATTGGCTGTGACACGACAAAATCCTGGCCCCACAACAATACAATATTTACACAAGCACACACACACTCGTTAACTAACACGCACGCACATTTATATATGTATGTGTGTATATAGATTGCTTTTTTAAGGGTGTTCAGTTCCTTGAAATCATTCTGAACGCTATCGAATTGCTTGAAATTGCATTCTTTTTCAATTGTGAATGAAATGTAAACACTTGACTTTAAAAATACCAGATGTATTCAATAAATGTATGTATATACTATATTTGTATAAATATAAATCAAACTATAACGTATGGTATAAATAAATGTAATATAATTATCATTATATTAGAGTATTGGGATAAAATGTGGAAATTAGTTTTGATTTTTAAAAATAAATGTAATCAATCAATTAATTAATTAAAATAGTAAAATAATTAAATAATTAAAATTATTAAATTAATAAAGTTATATAATTTATTAATTATTACATTTATTAATATTAAAATATATATATATAAATATATATATTAAGCAAGTAAATTAATAAAGTTATAAATTAATAAAGTTATATAATTTATTAATTATTACATTTATTAATATTAAAATATATATATATAAATATATATATTAAGCAAGTAAGAATGCTCTAGTCGAGACTGCTCGACTAGGAAATCCCCTGAAAAGAAATACACGCACACACACACGCACACAAACACCCAGAGACAGTAATTGAGTAAAAGTAAAAGTAAAAGCAAGGAGAGATTCTTCTCGCACTTCTGTGCAAAAGATCATAAAAGTTGTCTATGTGTGTGCAGCAGTTCTCATTTGGTATTTGTATTTAGGTAAAACGAAGCTAGAATGCTCACAGCAGCAGAGAGCGTTCCCATTGCTCACTTGCAGGTCAACTGCAACGAGCTCTGCCTGCCGTCAGGCTCAACATTTGAGAGAGACAGTGCTTGAGTAAAAGTGGCCCTATATAAAGGGCAGCAGCTGCAGCATTTCTTCAGTCAGTCTTCAGTCGTCCAGGCCTGCTGGGGGTCAGCGCTATAGAGTGAAGTCGAGTGTGTGAATTATAAGCATTAAAGACGTAGAGGAATTACGTAAAGGAAATACGTTGAGGAATTACGTAAAGGAATACTTAGAAGAAATAGTCAGAGCAATAGTGCTAAATCGACACCCTGATCAAGACTATATATACTTTGTGGGGTCTGCCACGCCTCCTTCTGCCTGTTACATACATTTCAACAAAACCATTATAACCTGAATTTCCATTTTCAATGGGTTCAGGGTATAAAAATTATTTAAATTTGTATATAAAATTAATAACTAATAAAAAAATATTAAAAAAGAAAAAATTAAATAATAAAATTAAAAAAAAAATTAATTAAATGAATTCGCCATTTTAATATATATTTATCAAAAATTATTTTAATTATTTATTTAGAAGCTAAAGTTGATATAAAATTAAAATTCATTTATTGAAAAGCACTATATATTTTTTTATAATTTACAGCTTGCCATTTCAATACATGTTTACCAATAATTAATATTCTTATTTATTTAGAAATTAGAATTGATTTGACATTAAAATGAACTTATAGTAAAACACAATTGAGGCCTTTGGCTATTAAAATTATTAATTTTGTTATCAATTAAGAATTCCAAAATTTTAGTTTAATTGCTTTTGCCATTACGCTTTGCGTACATTACGGCAAGCTGTGACAGGAGACGGAGCATTAATGCATTAATCTTGCTTTTCAAATATACCAAAATATCTTTGTCTTGCGACCTTGTTGAACAGCAGAATGGCTTAAAGCCACATTTGCTTGTATATGTGAGTTATTTACTGCGCCTATTTTGTTTGACTGCTCTTAAATAGCAATTAAAAATAATCGATATGGCTGACAGACGCATGGACGGACCGCAATGGACGGCCGTGTAACTTCAATCCTAGACAATTAAATTGGGAGCACAAGTGCCCGGTCCGAGTGCCCAAAACAATAACAATTATTCACAACGAATTAGAGTTGTTGCCAACACGTCGGCACTTGGCCAACATTTTTGGCTGTTGCCGCTGCAAATTACTAGTCCCCCGGGCCAACTGCGGCTGCCGCAGCTAGTGCTGGCCGAAAACCGAAAACCGAAAACCGCCGGGCAAACTGTTTGTTTAATTAAATTGCAAGGGGCAAACAGAGCAAAAATGCTGCCTCCTCCTGCTTGCTGCTGTGAGTTATTGTGCAAATCGCTGGCGCCCCTCCACTCGATCCCCCTCCCTCGTCATTCATATTAAGCGCCCCTCATTTGTATTAATTGACTCCGAATGGTGCTTTAATCGGATAGAGACGTTATAGACAATCAGCAAGAGAGTGGGGGAGGGGTTGGGCGGGGGGGTGGAGTCATTTCCCGCTTCGCAAACTGTCTGCCATTTTGTCGGTACTTCGTTTTATATGCGATGCGTTTTATTTTTATCTTTGCGCCTTTCGCCAGCGTTTTATTTTCATTATTTACTTTTATTTCGCTTCTCTTAAAAAAAAAAGAAAAAAGAAAGAACACACACACACACACACCGCAGCACATACGTGCTGGCTGCTTTACAGCGCCAACATAATTGCAAGACCCGCCGACTCCTGCGGACCCCCTAGACAGCAATTGCCACGCACGGCAACAATTGAAATTGAATCCGTTTTAAATTGCCAGCAGCAAGGATATGCTCTAAGCTTCCTTTTTGCAACTTTAATAAGCGACAATTTATTGAGCTGTGAAGCTGAGCTTACCAGACGAATCCCTAAAGCTATCTTCTTATTTTGTGCTGCTGATCTGCAGGCGATTTGATAGATTATGATACAGACTGAAAAACAGAATTTAATCAATTGTATTTATCAGCAGCTGGGGAACTGTTAACAAAATATTCTTAAAGGAATAATTTTCATTACGAGCTAAATCACTAAGCCTAAATTGAATTAGTTTCCTGCTTATCTTCCCATCTAGCTGATAGAAAACTAATTTCAATTAGAGATACATAAATATACTCGTTGATTTTTTAATAAATCGTGGATTAACATCAGTTTACTCCAGGAAATGTGCGTACTTATCTACGCGTTTGTTAAGCTTTCGATAATTCTAAGAACTATAGTGCATAAATAATACAAAACTGTTCTTAGTTCAGCTTCAAAGGCGAAATCACTGCACAAAGCTAATCAAATTATAAAAGTTGTATCCTGCGTTTTTCAAAGTCTGTCTTCTGGCAATGGCAGTGGCCATGGCCATGGCCATGACCGTGGTAGTAGCACTTGGCTAAAGACCACCAATCCTCAGGCATACAATACTTGTTCAAAAGATACTTAACTGAGCACACGTACACAATACATGCATAACGGATAATTAATAGTCGCTTTTTTAATACTCTATTTTCATTATTAATCTCAAGTTTGCGCTGCTTAAAATCAGTTCTTATAAAAGACATACGTCTGACCTGAAGAAGAAAGCAAGTAAAATACAGTCGTCTCGATGATTTGTACCTCGCTAAATCAAAAATCGTGATAAATGAAACAAAAATTCCTATTCTCTTGCAAAATATCGTTCTCGATATATCTCGATATTTCCCGATAAAAAAACCTGATTCCTTTGCCATTTAGAATTATTAGAACTCGACTATAACTTGACAATAAATGTATTGAATAATATCTGTAAGCTTCCCACAACGACTAGAAGAATTTCCATTGAAATTTGGCAATATTAAAAATAAACTCCAAGTCGATTCTACCTCAAGCTATACCAATATAAGGTAGTTATTGCTTATTCTATGCAATATCCAAATATCACTGATTCAGTAATCAAATGATTAATCAGTCAAACTATATTTCACATATAGAGCACTATTCCATTTAACCCTATATATGATGTTGCCTTCGTTATCCATGGACATCATCGAAGAGTATCCCGCATTAAATTGGTTTGTTATCACAAACATAATACCGAGCATAATTTGAATTTTGCATTTTTCTGTCAAGAGCGTAGCTCCGAGAACAGTTTGTACATCAAAGTGAAATTATAGCCCTGCTCAAGCTCGGCGCACGCAATTTGTAATGGGAATCTTATTTTAATAAAATACATAACAGAAACAACTACAACAACGTAAACTGACTAAAGAAATTCTAGTTGCAATACTCGAGGCTGCTACGCTGCAGGCAAATACTTGGAGCCGACACTGGCTTGCGCCGGCGAGCGTTCATCCACAATCGGAGCTGAGCTGAAGTCCAGTACCGGTGCCACGCCCTCATCGGAACTGTGCGAGCTGCCGCCCAGGGCATTGAATTGCTGCTGGATGAGCTGCTGTGCACGCACCGCATCCTCGGGCGTGCGATATTTCACAAAGTGAACCTCTGGCTTGTGCTCGAAGTTCTGCTTCTCGGATTGTAGACGCTGCGCCAGTTCCCCAACGTCCGCCTGCTTGGTCAGCACATAGATGGCCGTGCGCTGCTCGCTGGACTGTTTGGCCAGCTGCAGTGCGGCATTTGTGAGGCCCTGATGCTCGGGCGACTTGATGAAGAGCACGCGTAGACTGCGCTTCAGCATATTGGCGATTTGCTGTGTGGCCTCGCGATCGGCAAAATCCTCCTCGGGCGCGGCATATGTATAGAATTCCTTATTAAATTCATCAGGCACGGCCTGTGGCCCCAACAGTTGTTGCTGCTGTTGCTGTTGCTGCTGTTGCTGTTGCTGCCGTGTATCCGTTGCACTGAATCCGGTGGCCTCCCTATCGATGAGGTCGGCAAAGCGCCTGTCGTCGACAGCTGGCCGGTAATTGTAGCCCAATTTCGAGGCGCTCGCCACAGCAACAAAGCAAAGAAGCTGAAAGTGTTTTCACAGAGCGTAAGCAGCAGTTCAAGGTTTTCAATTTCCACAACTACTTACTAGAATTCCACGCATCATGGACTTATGTTGGGGCGCTGTGGTGATGCTGTGCGTGCACGGATCTGTTGGCTGCTACCAAAAGTTGCAAACTGCCGTCCAGAGTTGAGGGCCCTCTGATTTTTATACGCGCATTTAATTTCGCTGCGTCCCAAAATGCCACAAGAGTGAAAATTCGAAATTGTAACTAAAAATGATAAATGATGCGAACGCTTACAATATACTAGCTGAATCGGCTAAAGTTTCAGTTTCAGCTTCAGCTTCAGCTTGAGTTTTGATTTTGATTTTGTGCTCGATTTCGGCGGTTGCAACACGCGCCACGAGCAGACAGGCCAACAACAGCAACAGCCAAACAGCCAAACAACCGAAAACCAAAAACCAAAAACCAAAAACCGACAACCGACAACCGACAGCCGACAGCCAACAACAGTTAATCAAAGATAAATGACCATTTAAGCGTTAACACTGCGCCTTGGGGTGCCCCAATGGGGCGTTGGTTTGGGCAGTCCGTTACATAAATTCGAAGCGCGGCAAAAACTACTCGTGTTTCGGAGCGGTCAAACTACAAAGCGGCCGAATGCCACCAAAAACTATGCGGAAATATGCATAATTAATTAATTAGTCAATTGGCAGCCGCAGCCGCAGCCGCAGCTGATGCCAAAATGATTTTTGATATGAATTTTGATTATAATTTTGCATCTGTTGCACACTTGTAAATACTTAAGCAAGCCATACATACATACATATATTTAAACAAAATTCCCAGCGCACATAATTGGGCCACGCTCCTTGGCCATGGCCAAGAGCTGAGCAACTGGCCAAGAATAACAAATTGGCACATTGTCTTGGCAACAAATACGTTTAAATTAGTCATAAATGGCTCCTTGGAGACATACAGTACATCAACACTACTACTGCAATAATAATATTTAACAACAAACCAAGAGGAGACGGCTAACACACACACACACACACACACTCACACACGTTTCTGTATCAACTGATTCATATGGTTTCTAGAATTTGCTAGGTAATTGTCTTGATTGCTGCACATAAATCTGATTACATCTTCAAGTGTGCAAATCTGGCTACGATGTGCTCTACGAGTCTATCTGTGTATATGTGTGTGAGTGCGTACGTGCGTGTGTGTGTGCATAGAGAATACGCTCTAATTGATAATAGTTCAGGCCCAGCTACGCATGACCACTTAGCTGTCAATGGAAACTCATCATAAATGAGCCTGACCGAAGGATGCTGCTGACCAGATTTATAGGCCAACATAAGCATAAGCATTGGGCCAACAATGCCCGCAGCAACAGGCAGCACCCCCTACCCCTTCTTAACGTTGACTCTGCCTATTTGAACAGGTCTGCTAAGCAATGCTCATTTATGCACATAACGAGGTGCCATATATCAGCAAAGGGCAGCCAAGATTTGTGTTAATGTCGGTTTAGCCGGCCGACTAGTTGAGCAAAATGTCCCATTGGACCCATAGGGGCAGGCAGTATTTATATTTAGCTCAAAGCGTACAATTTGTTAAAATATATTAAAACTCTTCCTCTCTCACTCTATCCATCTCTTCAGCTCAATTAATGTTTCTCTCGCTTGCTCTCTCTCTCTCTCCCTTTCTTTCTCAATCTAACTATCTCTCTCTCTCATGCACACTCTCCCTCTCTTTTTCTGTCTGTCTCTCTCTGTCTGTCTCTCTCTCTCTCCCTTGTAATATCACTGTCTCTATCTGTCTCGCTCTCTCTCTTTGCCTCTCTCTCTCTCTGAATCTCAGTCTCACACACTCTCACTCTCCCATTCTACATCCTTCCCTCTCTCTCTCTCTCTTTTTCTTTCAATCAACGTTTAATTTAATTACTTTTGCCACTGGCGATTGGCGAATGGAAATAGAACCATAGAGAACCAAAAAAATAAAAAAAAAACAAGTAAGAACGTTGCAGTCGGGCGTTACCGATTGCGGGATACTCATTCACATCCCATCAGCAATTCAGTAGACAAGTTTAGCTCTAGTACTGCAGAAAATGCAGTTTTTCTCAATTTGCCACGCCCCTAGTGGGCGTAGACATCTCATTTTTGGCCAGATCGTAGAACCAACTAATAGTAACCTAACTGCAAAGTTTGGATGCTTACGCTCCAAAAATGTGAAAATTACAGGGTATTTTTCGATATGCCACGCCCCCAAAGAGGCGTAAAAATTATTTTTGGGGAATCGATAGAGGAGGTTACCAGTAACACAACTATCCAAATTTGAAGCTTCTAGCTCTTATACTTTAGAAGATATAAACTTTTGCGGTTTGCCACGCCCCCTTTGGGCGGAGATATATCCACCATAGCTTGTTGGACTTGGGTGGTCAACCCGCATATATATACCAAATTTCAGGTCTCTAGCATCAATAATGCTTAAAATATAGCAAAATCGGGAAAATCACTATATCTTCAGGTCCGATTTGCCACGCCCCTAGTGGGCGTAGACATATGAATTTTTGACCAGTCTTTATAAAATGATAACATTAGCTTACATGCAAAATTTCAACGTTCTAGCTTTAAAACTCTAGGAGATACAGTTTTATCCGATTTGCCACGCCCCCAATGGGCGGAGATATATCCGCCATAGCTTGTTGATCTTGGGTGGTCAACGCGGACCTACATACCAAATTTCAGCTTTCTAGCTCTTCAACTAACATGATTTCTGGAATATCGGAAAATGCATTTTCCGATTTGCCACGCCCCTAGTGGGCGGATCGGGAAAATTTTAACACTTTATAAATGGGAGCTATACACGAGTATGTGTTCCAAATTTCAAGTCTCTAGCTTCAATAGCGCCGAAAAAAGTTGCGTTCATACGGACAGACGGACAGACGGACAGACGGACAGACGGACAGACGGACAGACGGACGGACAAGACGGACATTGCACAAAACCAATATACTCAATTCACTTTCGTGAATGAGTATAAAAAGCAAAATGAATACAAGAAAATAGAAATTTGTTCAGGCGGTGTCGACTTAGATACTAAATAACTTAAATAGACCCCCCACAATGGGGGCCAAAAAACTTTGGTTGGTACAGTTGCTGGGCAGCTGTCATATAACTGATATGGACAGCCGCCAATAGCTGCGTGTCCAAAGTTAAATAACATGGCCTAGGGTCAGGTTGTCAGGTGCTTGTTTTTCTTGTTTTCTGCCCCGGCGCTTGTTTATCTTTAGACCGTAGGCAAACACAACTAAGCCCAAACAATAACAAATAGCAATGGCAGTCAAAAGTTGCCACAGAACTGGCCGAAACGATAAAGTAAATTATAAGATTTTGGCCGAGTTTCGCTCGGATTTCATTTGCCGTGCAAATTTTCGTGGCCATCGATACGGTGGTGCGCCGGTAAGTGGACTGGGTAATTGATATCGGCGTGTGCGCGAGTGTTCTTAATTAAAATATTTCAAAGTCTGCGCGTGCCTTAATTTCGATTGGCCCATAAATCATGACATCAACAGCCGCCAACAGATACAAAAGACATTGTGCATAACACACACACACACACACACATACGCGCGGCCAGTGTGTCCAAATACAAGCAGCTAATAATAGCAATTACGGTGCCAAACACACACAAAACCATTAAGGGCATTAGGCCTAAGCTGGCCCGGTCAAAGGTCAGCAGACAAATGCAATTGTGGCATAATTACTCGTACGCATTAGCAGCCGACCGGATCGCTGGCAAATGGCCAAATCGACGGACGTATTTGAGCATGGCCCACTAATTGTTTGCGATCTGGTGACCAACACAACAAGCTTCGCTCTTATCGCTGCTCAATTAAACTGCAATTATCAACAAATTAAACAAACGGAGCTGCGACGATTGACATGTGTGTGTGTGTGTGTGTGTGTGTTTGCCCGTGTCGATGGCGCAGGTTAAAGTGCGCTAGCCCAATTTTGTCATGGCGAAAACTGGCCAAAATCAAGCATTAATATTAATGAACCCCCGGCAGGGGTCTGCGACACACGCGACCCCAGGCAGTTCATTAAAGTGTCAAATACTCGCCGCTTACAGAAATGTCCAAAGTTAAGCGCCAAACACCCAGTCCCCCCCCCCCCCTCACTCTCTCTTTCTCGCTGTCTCCCTGGCCATCACCAAATGAGCGTAAAAACACACAAATTTATTTAAAAAGCAACAACAACAACAACAACAACTAGCAACAAGCAACAACTAACGAAGAGCTGGCCACAGAAGAAACTTGACAACAAACCTGTTGCTGCTCCCATTTGCTGTCGCCCCAACTGACCCGGCCCGAGTTGGCTGTCATTATTAAAATGTCATAAATCATAAACTTGTTACTTCTTGCCAAAATATTAACATGTTTGCCTGCACTAACAAACTAACTGCTCGAGTAACTCGCTTTCGAGTGCTCGCAAATCATTTTGCATAAGCAATGAGAGTGATTGATGATTGATGGCAACTGCAGCAGGCTGAATATTGCGCACTATTTTAGACCTAAGTGAAAATTCCTCAGCCTAAAGCTCAAATTGTCCAAGTGCCGAAAATGGGAGGCCTCCGATGATATACGAAATTTGACAGGCCCAAAGTAAATGAGTGGCAAATTCGTTTTGTTTTCTAATTTGGCATTTAAAGGCGAGAGCCTAAAATTATGCCAGCCTCAGGCTGCATTTAGCTGCCGAACGTCATCGTCATCGTCATCAGCCATTGCCATGGCCAATGACATTGACGTGGGCTACATAAACCAAAAGCCCAGCCCCCTCGCTTCAAGACGCCGCTGTCTGTCTGTCTTGAACGCTAAAAACAATTAGTATGACAATTTATCATAGGCCCGCAGGCAAATGATTTATGAACGCACAGCCTGCCATATACTCAATACATCAGCAACAGCACCAAAAGCAACAACAACAACAACAACAGTAACGCCTACCTCACCATTTTGAGCGTTTTGCGTATGGCGCGTTTTTATTTGTTTTTGTGGGTGCGTCCAATGTTTGCTCATTTCCTTCCTTCCGATGCGCCGCTCGGCGCCTTTAGCGCTGCGCAATTTATAGTTAATAAACATTTCCTGAAACGAAAACTTTTGCTAGTCCTTTTGCGATATGCGAATATACACATACATACATATATTATATACATAAATTGAGCTGTAAGCCATTCAAGCGCCTCTAAATTTTAATCTATAAAACTAGCGCGAATTAGCCAAGCATAGCCAAGATAATAATTAAAACAAGAAATGACTTTCCCTTGTTAACTATTTGTTGTTTTCAAATTCCTTGTGAACTTTTCTTGGTATTTTCTTTTTATAATGAAATTCAGTAAAGTGTTCTTTCCTTATATTTTGGCAAAAAAATGCCGAAAATTTTGACGTTTATATTAAATGTTATATTAAATGTTCTTCACGCACTGCAAAATATATTAATATATATTTGATAGCAAAGGATATAATAAAGGTCAAAGGGCATGCACATTATTAATGACTATTTTCATCGGACATATTCGTCGGACCTGCTAACGATTATAAATCTAATTCTAGCTCGATAATTATTGCTCGAATATAATAAACATGCATTAATAGATATGCAATTAATAATATATTTGCATTTGCATTATTTATTTAACGCCACGCCAATACCAATTCCAGCTTCCTTATAATTAAACAACAATTAATTAAATTTCAGCTCCATGTCGCTTAGGTAGCTAAATTAGCGAACATCTTATACATATAGATTCATAGCTAGTAAAGCTATATACCTAATAGCTGCAAGCGCAACAAATGAAAAAGCTTTTGTAGAACTTGCAAAACAGTGTTGAACAACTTATCAAAAGCAAAGCGGATAGCTTCCAGTTTGAATATTTGTGGAGAGGCAGGTTTGAGTCGCAGCTGGTGGGCAAAGCTCGTCGAAAGCTTAAAGCTCTCTCACATTGCACACGAATCATATACATATGTATGTATGCATATGCACATCTATCACCACTGAAATTGCTGGCTATTGATGTAGTATTAAAAATCCGGTTTGGCCGTTTTCCAACTTTTATTTACAAAATTAAATAGACTTGGTTTGATTAACCGTTGCTGGAGAATCGAAAAAGCCAATAATAATGATATTTAATGAGTAACAAACAAACTTTCAATGGCAAATAATAATACTGCTCGAAGATTTATCTGTTCTGTGTTAGGTTTAGTTTAACATACATATGTAGTATATATACTAGATCGGTATTTTTGTTTTGTTTTTGTTTTTTGATTTGCAATTTCATTTATGTGGGTATTTTGTGTGTATTCATAGTATCTACAACATCCAATATAACTTCACATCAATATATATATATATATATGTGTATATTATATTTTATACATTTATATGTATATATAAGTTCTCTATATAGACACTGTCTTGTTGCATGTATATGTATATATATATATATTTGTTATTGATGTATAATATTGATGTCACTGTTTATGTTTTTTCAAGCGTTAACATCGCTCTTGGATAATAATTACACATGTACTGCATATATTTAAATATGTATATATATATATGTATATATGTTGGTATATATAATATATATATCATTCCTTTGCACTATAGCCCATGAACTTTAACAATGTCATTTATAAATTTAGTTGCTTTACACTAAACACGTCAATCTCTGCTGTTACACACTCAATGTTCTGCACTTGTACTTTCTATTTATCATTAATATTTATATTCCTCGTTTATAAATAACACACTCCTTTTATATATTTATCTTTGTTTTATAAAAATTATAACTCAAATCATTTGCATGCTCGTTTTTATTATTTTTTGGCCCCCGAAAGAAACTGAGAAAAGAAAACTTCGTCTGCAAGTTATATGCATACAATACATTGGAAAATACAATTACAGATATATTTATATATATATATACTCATAAATAATAGTTAGATTATTCTTATAGAGAGATTTTACTGGAAGCGATGTGCAGCTTGGACTGACTCCCTTTTTCTTTCAAGATCAACATTTTATGTTCATATTGTATAGAGAGATGAGAATAGTTTTCTTTTCATATTTGTTGTATATATCGTTATTAAGAGTCTAAGAGCATAGGACACAGTTACAGATAAGGTATATATGTATACACATCGTTAGATATAGTACATTTACAAGACATTTCCATTATTTAAGAAGATAGTTGTGTGTATTGTTCAATGATTCCCTCGCTCTGTTGCTCACTAATGAAATAACTAATGAAATACACGTATGCTATACCTGTTTCAAATGATTCTTTCTGCTTAAGTTTGATAGATACTACGGTTTTATCTTTTGCTACGATTCAACTAGTTTTGTTTCTTTCAAAATTTGTGTTTGGTTTTTTTGTTTTTATTCTTTAAGTAAACTTTGCAGTTGACTAAAAAAAAATATGTGCGCTTGAACAACTCCATAACAATTCATATTAGTGGAAACTTAGTGGAGAAATTGTCAGGGCATCAAAATAGAATTTCATAAAATTGCAACCATACTGAACTTTTAGCTCAGTTGATAATTCAATCAAAAGTTGTAGAGACTCGAATTTACAGCTCTATTAAATCAAAGATTGTGTTCAATCAACCCCATTTAAAATAAAAAGAAACACAGCCTACACATTCTTGCACTTCATACTAAACTGAATGATAAAAGCCAGGTTGACTAATGGACGACGTCGCAGATGTCACGTACAGCGCTTACTTCATCTTCTTGTCTTCGTGCGCCTTCTTAACGATGGCCAGCTTCGAGTGCGGCGAGGATGGCTTCAGGGTGCGATAAGGGGCCTCCTTCGTGCCATGCAACACCAGCGACCACTCCACCAGATGGCCGAGTCGCGTCTGAGCCGAATTGAAGCGTGCCTGGAAAGCAAGCGAAAGCAATTACAGGCAATGACCTTCAGCTGTCTATAACTTCAGTTAACATACCTCCAATTTCCATACGCCTTGCGGATACTCGCCCCAGGAATGGGTGGTCATGAAGGGCCACTTGGTGAAGCCATCCCGATGATCATCATCGTTAGCACGTCGCGACAGAATCATCGATCTAGCAGGCGAAATAGAGAATAAACTCGTTCGACTTGAGATATAGACTAACACTTACTTGGTGCCCATGGGCGAGGTGAGGAAGAGCTCCAAGTCGCCGCGTCGCGATGCATTTGCCGTGATAACTGCCTGCACGTGCTCCAAGTAATTCACTTCCGTATCGGTGCCCTTGCACGCATCAGTTCGGATTTCCCAAAACAGCGAGCGACCCATTATGATTGGCCTACATAGGAGTAGCCTTGGCTTAGCACACACCCAAAACTCAGACAACAACAACAACAATCTGTGTGCACTTACTGTGGCTTGTTAATCTCGCCCGCCTCGCAGTGATAGCGTGCTGGCACCGAGTGCCACTGCTTCGCCAGGGTCACCATGGCGCCCGCATCGAGCACACCGAACCCAAAGAGGTGATTGAACTCCAGCCCGACGCCGTTCATTGTCCAGTAGAATCGGTTCTTGGCATCGAAAAGGGAATTGCGTTTCGATGTCAGCACAGTCAGATGCTGTATGTCGCGCCAAGTGAGCTGAGGGCTGTTGGCCAAATGGGAATTGAGATTTGCATAAATTGATATAAGAAATTCGACCGCACCTCCACCCAATATTCCCGATACTCACTTCGCTTCCAATGCCAATGCAAAGACGCCAGCTGCCTCAGGTGCCGCGGCGCTGGTGCCCGAATGGGTTGTGGTGCACTTGCCATAGAGGTCGGTGGTGGCGACCCCAGTGTTTGGATCCTTGGCACCATTGCTGAACGTCGATGCCAGCGTCGAGCTGCAGCTTTCATCGTAGTGCGCATTCTGGCCATCGTTGATGGCGCTGTTAATGGAAATTGTCCACATGGAGGCGGCATAGCCATCGCAGTTGCAATCATCCTCCTCGCCGCCATCGCCAGACGCCCAGACATAGATGTTGCCCAGGCCATTTCGGCCCTGCAGGGTGGCCAGAAATTAACGATGCTTAAGATTTCGTACAGTATATATCGGATATAGTATAGCATTACCTCATTCACACCCTGGACAATGGCGCGCATGGTGGCATTGCGCGGCCCATCCACCGTCTTGCCATCATCTGTGGGACCCCAGGAGGCGCTGTATATGTGGATTTTGTGCGGCTCATGTCCCATTGAGTTGGCTTCGATTAGGTCCGTCATATAGGGCTGGTCCAGCATGCGTATGCCTGTCGAGTATCCATTAATCTTAATGCTCGCAATTATAAATCAACATTTATGGTCATCTATATAAATGCCACCCAACTGTTGCTAGCCCTCGCTATTTATTCTTTTTTACTTTCACTTGACGCTTTATGGCAATCGTAAAAAAATAAAAATAAAAAAGAAAAAAATAACAGCACGCAATGTGTGCGATTATCAAATATTCCCGATTTTTCGCATGATTTTTCCCACTTGTGCTATAAAAACGACAGATAAGCTTCGAGCCGATTTATGTGACCACATGTGGTGGTCTCTGGTCTCCCGAGTCTCCTACTTGACTTTAGTTAGATATATGTATGTCTATTTGTGTATATACATATCTACATTTATCAATTGTTTTAATGCAGAATGCAGTGGAATATTCGTCACACAGCGCGTATACGTGATGCAATACTTGTATACTTGGCTTGACTTGGCTTGACAAATTCATGACTGCTCCTCGTCGCCCTCCCATTCTCCTTATTTACTACGTGGCAAATCCACTTACCTGCGATTTTGCTGTCATAAGCAACACCCACGCCGCAAATTCCATTATCTCTGGCAGCAGCCACTTCGCCAGCACACCGAGTGCCATGGCTGCAGAAATGAAGGATGGAATAAAAGAGAGTGAGAGTGAGAGAGAGAGAGAGAGAGTGAGGACCTTCTGGGTGACCATTTCATAACTATATTTGTAAAATACGTGGCATTTGCCTGCGCACCTCTTTCGGATGCTTACAATCGCGCATTGTGCAATGAATGCGATAAGCACGAAGCAGCTAAAACAAATACGACCCTTCGTGAAGAGCCTTCAAATATCAACGGCTGTCGCATACCGGAAAGCCAGTTGAATAACCAAATGCGCAGTAGGAAATCATAACAAAGCAGGCAATTAACGGAAACCTTGCAAATTGCTTTTTTATTTTTGGCTCCAAAGTAAAAGTGAAAACAAACTTAAAAGAACAACAAAAAATAAAGCAAAAAAAAAAAAATAAACTGAAAGAGCAAAACTTTGCGAATTGTTTCGTATTTTGTTCTTCGGCACAGCTGCTTACTTTACACAATTGAAATTCCAAATGCCAAGGCAGTTACTCAAAGTACTTTCCCATCGGCTCTTACTGCCGGGCTATTAAGCCCGCTCCACTTCGCCAGCGCCAGAGATGCTTATGAGCATAAGCCCCCAAAGGCGCTTAGGCTCTGCCGCGACTTACCTGTTAAACCAGTCGTCGGTGTACCGCGGATAGGGGAATGCATCATTGCTGCTAAAATCGTAGCTCGCCTCGGCGTTCTGCAAGTGAAAGTACAGCGAATAAAGTGGGTGAACAAGGGGTTGAACAACTGGGTGGGTGCTGCTCCACACGTAGAGCCATTAATAGAGAGAGAGAGAGAGAGAGAGAGAGATAGTCGGCATGGCGTCAGTTTTAAGTGCATTTTGGTGTCTCATCACGCATAATCTGCCGACTAAAGCTGCCCATTAATGCTAATAACAATTTGTAGTAATATTTGCAGAGCACTTCAATCATGCACATGTCAAGCGAGGGCAGTCCCAAAAGTTTACGTTATGTGAAAAATGACAGACAAGTTAAAAAAAATGGTCCCAAAAATAGGAGAAAAAAATAAATACGTTTTATATTATTCCATTTCATATATTTGCTGAACATGTACGATCTTATATTTTTTTTTGGTCAACCCACTTATTTTGCGCTTAAATAGATATTATCTAATAAAGTGCACATTACATTTCTTTTTTTTTTCAAATCCCAACTCTCTGATGTAAATAATGTAAACAGAATTATTTTTTTGTACTTATTTTTACCCTTGTTCAGTTACATTGAGCTCTAGGACCCGTTCTGCTTTAATTATACCCAGTGCGGTTAGTATGACACCAACAGTTGCCAGCCAGTTGAGTCAACACTATCGGGTTTTAATCTGATAGCATTATGCCGAGCAACGAGAGCAATAGGCGGACTAACAGACGGACAGGGACTGGTTAGGGCATGGCTCTTTCCATGCAGTGACGTAAGCAAGGGACAAAGGCTTGCACAATTAATTATTGGCTGCTTTGCTGAGTGCTGTGGGAGGCAGATTTTAGGACAGGTGTTGTATTAAGAGGCTCGTAGAACGAGTTAAGCCTTAATTGAAGAGCAAAGACTGTAAAAGTGAGTTCATTAACCAAATGAAGCTATTTAGTACAGCTGAAGATAAAATACTTGAAATATTAAAGTCATTTTTTAAGAAATTTATATTAAATTATTTGATATGAAGACCTATTAAAATAAAGTATATATTTATATATTTAAAGGGAATATCTTAGTTCCATTGAGCTTTCCATTATTTCATTAAATATTTCTCTAGTTTTAGCGAATTTTTTCTTATGCCTATGTTAGTTTATAATTTCTGAATCATATGAGAGTATTCAATTAAATTTTGAATAACATATAAAAATTCAATTTTCATAACTGCTGGAATAACAAATATCAATATAACCAATAAACAAAAAAACAAAAGTTTTACTTAAATAAGTCATCAATATGCAAATGAGAAATTCCATTTCAAATGCAAATTATAGTATTATAATTAAATTCCAAAATGCTAAACTAACCTATTAATATTAAATTAAAATAACTGCCAGATTAACACATTTTTAAAAATTACAGCTTTAATAAAAATCAAAAACCAAAACTTGGTCATCAATATGCAAATGGGAAATTACGAAATGCGGGACCTGATTATGTTATTTAAATTGCTGCGGTGCGTATAAATAGTAAATCATTTTCATTTATAATCAAACTTTTCATATGAAATAAAAATAAAAAGCAATCAAAATGGAATTTCAATAAAGTTTGCATCTTGATTCGAATTGCATCTGCGGATGAACTCGACTCGGTGAGGCTGTGTGCAGTTGAATAAACGTCAAACGTTGCGTTCATTTGACCATAGCACTGTGCAAATATAATTTTGAAAGCCATCAACTCACACACACACACACACACGCACGCACACACAGCTATGCGTTTACCGCTGCTGGCTTTTGCATTTGTTATTTACGGTGAATCGCAATTACTTACGTAATTAAATTTCAGATCCGGATGCATGTAGTCCACGCCTGTGCAGAGGATAAAAATAAAAACAATTTGGAATCATACCAACACAGCTTATTCATGCATGCTACCTACCGTCATCCATGATGGCCGTGGTCACGTTCTTGCCCGTAATGCCCTGAGCCCAGGCAGCCTGTACATTCAGATCCAATCGCACTTTGCCCCCGTTCTGTCCGGTGTTTTTCAGATACCATTGCAGGGGAAAGTACGGATCCGTCGGCTCCACATCAACGGTATTCGGTTCGCCCAGCGTAGCTGCGTAGTGCAAGCCATGAATTGCAGGAATTGCCGGTCGCAGACCACGCTTCTCGCGCCTAAAGCCCGGCTGTTGAACGGCCGTGAGCACCTGACGAGAGATTTCAAAAGAGAATGTATCAATATCGAAATGCCTGCTGTCAACGGCTTGCATAAGCCCCTCGCCAATGGACACATTCACGGGTCAACGATGTGTACGTGTACGTGTCCGTCAGTAATGCTAATTTCGTACATTCGGGTTCCGGCCGTGTACGGCTGTTTGTGCTGACAAGCTAACTAAACAAATATAACGAATCTGCATAATTCTCATTTTCACGTGGCATTATGCGTATTGTTTAGCAGCTGCCTGCCTGCCTGCCTGCCTGTTGCATTTTGAATAGTAATTATCGAGAGTGGCCCACTGTCACGTAGCGGCCAGCTAGATACACCGCTCACCCGATTGCAATGCAATCAACGTGATTGTGGTTGAGGTGGTGCAACTTGGACTGTCGAGAACGCAATTTGCCAACTGATTGCCAACTTTCCAGCGGAAGCACTGAAGCGGCAAACTGAACTCTGACATTTATGCAAGGAAGTGGGTGGGCCAGGGACATGGCTTCAGCTACAGCTACAGCAACAGCAACAGCAACAGCTGTCAATAGTCTTTAAGTTTACAGTTATACTCACCGAGGGATGACTCTTGAGGACACGCGTGTGCATCAGGCTGCGCCGCGAACGAGCGTGCGGTAATGTCTTGTGCTTGAAGTGATACTCATGTCCGTCAGCGCCGACCAGCTGCAATATTAGAGAGAGGCATATTATTTCATTAGTGGATGCGTGCCAGACTCCAATTCTAATTGAGCTTAACACATTAATTCTTTTCTTGTTCCACGTCAGCCATAATTGAGCCATAATTGACTTCAGTTGGCCATTCCCCAGCCGCCGACATCTCTATATACATACATACATACATACATACATCAAGTTGGCAAGCAAGCACGAGAGCCCATAATTGCGTTTTAAATTGCTAGTCATGGGCATCATCTTCACAGCCCCATCATCAGCATTAACAACAACATCATTAGCTTTATTACGTATATTAGCCCTCGTCCTTGGCCGAGCTTTAGTAAATTGAGAGTTTACAGCGTACCCTGACTGCCTGCTAGGCTTCCTTTGCCTTGCCTTGCCTTTCCTTGACTGGCTGCCTGCTCTAGTTCCAGCAGTTATTTTCCATTTTCCCTCAATGTAATTCCAATAAACAGCATATCGAGTTACGCACATTACTCACACATGTGCCAGGCCCTCGCAGCAACTATTCCCAAGTCCCAAATGCGAACCAAGTCAGCTTCCCCAAAATGTTGTTTTCTTTGCTGAATAACAACGCCCAGATGAAACGACATTTTACACGCATCAATGTAATAAAAGCCTACAATTCACTTCGATAAAGTTTCAAAAAACTTTAGCATGAACTTGCAAAAGACTAGAAAATTCGAAGAATTCATTTTATACAGAAATAATATTTCTAACGAACTTGTAAAACAAAATCTTGCAAAACAGTTGAATTTAATATATTCATAGTCTCACAGACAGTATATATAATGTAATAGTATATACATGCATGCTAATAATAATACTAGGTTTATTGCAGTGTCAAAATATGATAGACAACGCCACATAAGTCACGTCCCTGGGCGCCAGGCAGTGGCTCGTGTTTCAGCCCTGAGCCACGCAGCTCGAGAGTAAAAGTTTTCCTGTTTAGACTTTTCGACTGTTTTATAAGTTTCACACAACTTGGCCAGCTGTTGGCAAGCTCGTGTCCGTGCGTTTCCTTTACACCCACAGATTGCCAATAATTAACTGCCGCCTGAGGGGGCCGCATCTTCGCTTCGTTGGGCCTGATAAACGGCTTAACTAATGCGCGGACGAATAATTACTTTGATAGTCAACAGCTGTTGCGACTGCCTACGCGTATCTTTTTTTATTTTTCCACATAATACGCTTAGAATGCACAGCTTTATCTCAATGATGTAGCTGGACCATCTTTAGCCTTGTCCCTTTGTAAAGAGAAAAGTTTGAAGCGCTCGCCGTGCAGCCTGAGCAGCTGTCAGCGTGTGTGCAACGTGCTGCTAAATATCCTGCGGCCTTACATACAAATTACAAAAGGCTTGTGGTTGACGAAGGAGCTATCATTCTGTTGACGTCTCTCAGCCCACTCATCAGAAGAAGCCCCACAAAAGTTTATAAATACACTCCATCCAGATTTCTATTGAATTGAACTAAAATAAAATTGAATTAAAGACAATAAGCATAATGCGAATCGCCCGCTGTCAGCAATAAAAAAAAATGCCCAGGCCATGTCCCGCTGTGAGCGTAAGGCAGAAATATGATATTGTGATAAAAATATATATTTGTTGAGCTATGCCTCAATATATACATATGTATGCAATCAAAGCAGAGAAAGTCGCTCGAAGGCTTAATCAACAATATATTCCAAAAATATTCAGATAAACATCATTAAAATCGATTTGTTGTTATATTAATTTTTAATTTAAAGCCAAAGCACATTTTTGGTGTAAATTCAAATTTATATTTATCAGAAATTAAATGGATTTTGCAATGGCAGACGAAATTATTCATGAATTTATCGATAGAAAAGTCACGTTATCAACAGAGCTCCTAACTGGGAATGAGGCCGGAAAACGTGTTTAGAGTAGAAGAAGAAGAGAACTGAGATAACTGTGTTGAGGTTCATCATCATTGAGAGCCACTGGCCGGATTGAGGGTTGAAGGCTGTTGATGATTATGAGGGCTTGTCTATTTTTATGCCCTGATAATTTGTGCGCTAAGTACACAGGATACTGTAACAGCTGGCCAGCTGTTAACTGTGGCCCGGCTGCCATTGAAATTAACTGGCGGCTTGCCGCTGTTGGCCAGCGACATCGATAGATAATAATGAGTGAAAAGAGTGCGCGTGGGGCGCCCGATGTGCGGACCCATAGAAATTAATAAGGCCAGCTCACTAATCCCAGCAGCCATTCGCGGCTAAATTGAGCGTATATTTTTAGAAAGTCTGTATAATTTTTGCATTACTCCTAATATATGAAGCATATGGCAGCGGCAAAATGGAAAAGCAAAATAACAAAATATAATAAACCAAATAAATAAACTTGATGCCTGAGCTTTGAGTGGATTGAGCAAAACAAAAATAGCCACACACAACGCACAGCACACAAAGCTCTAGCTCTCAGTGTTGTCATTGTCTCTATGGAGCAGTGTGTGTGCGTGTGTGTGTGCGAGTGTGTGTGTACATGTAGTACACAACGTATTATAAAAATAATGTGTCACAGCGGGTGATAACGCGGACAGCAGCCAAGCAGCCAAGCAGCACAGGCCAAAGCAAAGTCAGGCTGGGCGGGCAGACACTTCATGTGACTTGTGGCATGTGGCATGTGGCAACTCCTCCCCAAGGCAAAGCGCCGTGTGAGATACTTAAGCCGAAACAACACCCACGCGCATTTAGCAACATTTGACAAACTGGCAGCAGCACGAGTGGGTGATTATTTTCTCCTTTTTTTTCTGTTTGTTTGGTGGCAAGTAAACGCGTCGATTGCCAAAATGGCGTCGGTAATAGCTTATGTTAATCGTAGACAGCAGTTCGTAGCAAAAAAAATTGTGAGTGGAATACATATGATTATTCGCGCCACTTGTTGCACAGTTGTTGGGCAGGACAAAGGCTGAAGCGAGCTACAGAAGCGGAAGACAGACGCAGTGTGGGCGGCGACAGCAGCGCAGTGATATCTGTGTGGACGTGGCGTGTGGCGTGTGGCATGTGGCACATCATCCTTCAAACTATGTCAGCGTCACAAATTTATGGATTTTAGCTCAGCGCGGAAAGTGAATGCACTGACGAGAGCTGCAAAACAACAGCATGTTCACAAACAACAAACAACAACAACAACAACGACAGCAATAAGCAACAGCTGCATTCTTGTTGAATGCACACAGGGCCACACACACACACACCCACACGCATGTTTGTATGCATACATCCCGTTTCATGTATGTTTTTGATTGCCCTGCGGGCAGTCAAGCCTGGCAGGTGGTAGTCCTTTGGCAAGCTGCGGGCTTAAACCACCCAACAACAAAGGCTTAAAGTCGACAACATTATGCAATGGCTTTTGTATGCATGTATGTACATATATCTTAACTGATAGAACAGTTCATTAGTTTTCACAGTGCGAGCAATGAAATGTGTTTTCTAAATTCCATTCTATTGTTATTGGAACAAAGAAACTAATATTTGTCAGAATTAGATTTTTCATTTCGATTTCCACTTAAATTTCCGCATTCAACCAGTTCAGCTGAAAAGTAGGCAACACATTTTCTTGATGGCTCGCTCGTGTGCAGTGCAGGCTTAAGCCCCATCTCAAGCCATCTATGTGTGTCAACTAAAGTAAAATCCATTTGTCAAATTTATGCCGTTGGCTCAACTGTGTGACAGGCACTTCCACTGCCATCGTTAGCCATGCCTTATCGGTGCGTGTCGCTTTATCAGTAGCCAACTATATTTCTGGTAGCACTTGAGCAAATGACTACTGCCATGCACATAATAAGTGTTTGCTGTGATGATGCACACACATCACACATACATATACAGACAATCACACATACACAATCGATAGATAGGCACGAGTTCCATGTAAGCTGATAATAGTGCTTCGTATAGCAACTATCGAGCGGCTGAATGAATTTAATTTCCTAAGTTAGATATGGTAACTATGTATCTATGTATCTATGTATCTGTGTATCTATGTATCTATGTATCTATGTATCTATCTATCTATCTATCTATGTATCTATGTATCTATGTATCTATGTATCTATGTATCTATGTATCTATGTATCTATGTATCTATGTATCTAGGTATCTATGTATCTATGTATCTATGTATCTATGTATCTATGTATCTATGTATCTATGTATCTATGTATCTATGTATCTATGTATCTATGTATCTATGTATCTATGTATCTATGTAACTATGTAACTATGTATCTATGTATCTATGTATCTATGTATCTATGTATCTATGTATCTATGTATCTATGTATCTATGTATCTATGTATCTACTAAATAAAGTTGCGTATAGAACGAAATCCAAGTTTTGAACATGACTGTTTCTGCTGCTCTATGAAAAAGTTAACTAGTTTTGAAGAACTTGCGCTGAATGCAAAAGTTTCATTTGGCTTTTTTGTTTATATGTCACACAAAAGTTTAAATCAATCAAAACTATACGAAATTAGTTTACTAGTTTATGCTGTTATTTCGAACGCACAGACTGCTCTTTCTCTGCTAAGAGAAACTAGTTAACAAAGTTTTTGTAATTTATATGCTGCAAATAACTTGAAAATAAAATTGTGAAAGTTCTTTTATATCTCGTTAAAAAAAAAGTTGAGAATATAAAAATATTTAAAAAAATATATATCAATATACTAAAGATTTACTAAAAATATATCAATATGCTAAAGACCAATTTAAAATTATTCATATATAATAATCATATAATATTATAATACATTTCGTTTAGTCTTATTTCAACAATTCAAAAATTACATTGAATTCAGTTAATCATAGTTAACGTTCACATTTTCTTTTTCATTTATTTTATTTACCAGCTTTTTATGCAAAAAGTATATGAAGCGTGTGTGAGGCAGCTATTTTTGAGCTATGGAATGTCTGAAATTTAATTTCAAAGCGTTCAGCATATGCGACTCGTGGAGCCCCATTGTTTGGCTGAAACTGTGGCAAATAATGGAAAACAAAAGAAGAACAAAATTTGATTCGCGTCTGCGTAAGCCCTATTCAGGCGGCAATAAATGGCATGCAAATTACGCAGAAAAAAAGTTGAAGCTGTACAGGTGTATATGTATATAAATATGTAGCTGTATACATACAGATAGACAGGCGGCAAATGAGTGAAATGCAAATGATTGCCACCAACTGTTGAATTATTCAGCAGGATACGCCGCGCGAAGCGAAGACAAACAGACGTCAGGACTAATAGGATTTGATTGAGGATTTTGGCATGTGGCAGTCATTGTGTCAGGTGCCATGGCCTTGCCCGGCCTGGCCAGGTAAACAGAGCCATGATTTGTTGGTCCCAGCTTAAGGTAGCTAACTGGCTGACTGTGTGACTTGCGTGAGCTGCATTAAAACTTTGTTGGCTATAAATAATTGAGAACTTCTAAATGGATGCACTCAGCCTAATATGGGCCGTCAACGAGTCGTTGTTCTGCAACAGCAACTGAGCATGACATTTAATTAGCCCTAAATGTCACAACAAGTGGTTGTCATGGCGTGGCCGAGCAGCAACGATGCACCGAATGGAGTGAATTTTAATTAAAATTGCCGAGTCGAAAGTGTTAATAAATGGACAGCTGCTTAATAAGGGCAGCAGGAACTCATTTCCCAACTGGGTCAATTGGTGGGTCATAAGCCAACCCAAAGGCCAGGCCAGGCTGGGCTAGGCTGGGCCGAGCCAAGCTGAAATCGATTGACACATTCGAAGAAACAGTGTGACGAAGCGCGTATGAAAACAAGTTGGCCGAGACTGGCCATAATAATCGTATAAGTCCGTGTGCTATTCAGAGCAACAACAGCAACAGCATGTTCGCTATGAAGTGAAATAATTATCTAGCTCACTGTTGACATTGACATGCTGTTTGGCTCATGCTGCGTATGCGTGATTTCCTTCAATAGCAGCAGGAACGATGGCCACACCATTCAGTGTGTGCATTCCATGCATTACTAGAACTCCCTCTCTCTCTCTCTCTCTCTTTATCTAACTCTCTCGTTCTCATTCTCTAGCTGGGTAATTAAATTTAATTATATTTATCTAATTTTCAAATGTTTTTCTCACACTCTCCCTCTCCTGCTATCTCTCTCTCTCTCTCACTCTCTCTCTCTCGCTCTCTCTCTCCCTTTGTGGCCGTCCAAGCAGCACTCCAAGCTCATTTATGAGCATTTCACTTACCGCATGGCAATCAAAACTTTTTCGTCTGCTCTCTGACATTTGCAAAGTGCTCACTTAATTAATTTTAAAAGTATCCTTCAACAGGTGTAAGCACTAAGAGTCTAGTGCCTGCCCGCTTTGTGTGGGTGCATTTAAATTAATATATAAGTAAATCGGTTGCTGACAATTTTTGCAATATTCTAGGAAGTTTTTTCTATATCTGGCAATATCTTTAACATTTTTAATTGTTTTTTTTTTTTACACACTCCATCTAGTACACATGGGAATTCAGAGTATAATTCTTTGATAAAAATGTATGCAAGAGGTAGAAAGAGATGTGGCAGGCCTCTTAAGATATACATACATATATACAACTACATGCTTAATCGATTTAAGACATACGTCTGTCTATCATTCACCTAAACTTTTCTTTTTTAAATGTACTGAAATTGCAAATAATATTTTATTTTCATAACTCAACGCCTTTACTTACTAATTATAAATATACATATGTAGACTGTGAATTTATTTTACTTCTTTTTATAATCTTAGCTTAAGTACCAAAAGAGCTGGAGACCTCAGAACTATTTTTCAGCTCTCTGCAATGAATATACAAATTGTATATATCGGATTTCGACCTATCCTTGAATTTGAGTTTGAATTTGTTCAACAATAAAACGGCAGAGCGCGTGCTTAATTTTGCATGTTTTCTTTACTAAACACTTGATTATTTTATCAAATTAAATAATAGTAAGAAATAAAGAATAATAATTATTAAAGTATTAGCTCTTTGCTGGCTTCAGGGTATTTTCTGGTCGCACAGACCCGACTTTAGCACTTTTAGTTTTATAATTAATTTATTATTAATAGCACCGCCAACGCCATATCAAATATCACAATTTATGAGAGCTCCGTTCTTGCACAGAGCTCTGCACATAATGAAAGCTTTCATTTTGCTGAAATTTAATATATATATTTAAAATGTTTGCTCTTTTGTTGGCCATTGCCAGATAGTGTGCCGAAAAGTTTTTAATAAGCATTAGTGTTAATTTGGGGCCGAGTATAATACATTAAGTTTTCATTTAGGACCATGCATATATAATTCGAAATGAAACGGTTAAACCGAGCGGACTGAAAACATAGAATAATGCGATACCTGACATATTAACGGGTAAATGGCAAACATTTGCCGAAAGTTGGCTTTTCCATCAAAGTTTACCAACTGCTGGTGAATGGGCCAAAGTACACACACGCGCAAGCTCTTAATGTGTGCGTGTGTGTGCGTGTGTGGTAAGTGCCACTCTAATGATTGAAATTTAGTTGCAAAAATATATATGTATATACAGAGCTATTGTAATAGAACCACCAACTATAATTTTATTCGACAAATTTAAATATTGATATCATTTCCACAGCTACGATATATTCGATTGGTTCGAGTCCAATTTATATGAAGCATCGAACCTAGCGCGTGCTCAGACACAACTGAGGCTGGTCTGCGTTTCTAAAAATAAACATACATATATGTACATAGTATATATTGACTTGGCGATGAGCGCTGCGTATACGTGATATTCTTCTCAAACCGCATACACATATACACTTGTGTGTGTGTGTGTGCTTGGGTTATGCATGTGGAGTTTTTTTTGTGTCCCTGCGGCCCTTACATTTTAATAGTAGAAGCATAACCTTTTCCTGTCGTGCACGACTTTCGTCTCTGTTTGCCCGACGTGCAAGTCCTTTGTTTGTCTTGTATTTGCCAACATATGTTTGCCTTTGGTTACAAATTGCCAGCAAATGCCAGTGCCGTTAATTTACGGAGCCTAGCGAACAGACAGCGAGACCGCAAAATTTGTTAACTCATTTCTCATTTTGCATACTAAATGGAACAAAAACAGACGACAAATTGAACTTCAAGCCGAAACTGATGAATGCCCTTTAAATGTCCAAAAAAAATAATATAAAATTGCCTCTGTCGTACGGTCGTACGGCAGCCGCACTTAGTGTTATTTCCCCTGTTAACCATGCTCGCCTTTCTACTTCAATAACCATAAAATATGTACGGTTTGTCAGCTAGATTATGCAGAGCAAACAACTAATGAGTGCTGCATATTTTATAAGCATAAAAAATGGAGTGCATTGTGCAGCTATGCATATTTAATTAGCTCTGACATTCCGCCAACTTTTTATGTTGGAAAAAGTTGCACGAGCAAACTCTGCGGTTGCTCTCATTAAGGTTGAAACTTTACTAAATTGAAATGAACTGTGTAATTAGGGCTCAATTTAAGCATAAATTAAGGTGGAATTCAGAGCATTAAACTCTACGACAGAGCATTTGCATAAGACTCAGCAGCTAAATTGAAAATGTAGTTTAAGGAATTCGATATATTCACAAGAGGAGAGCAGCTTAACATGATAGCCCTTTGTAATCTTTTATGTTGTTTCTATTCTCCTTTAATAGTCAGTAGTGAGATGAAAAAATAAATAATATATTCCATTTCAACTTTGTTTGCTATGCTTCTTGCATATATTTCATGATTTCCTTGCAATATCATATAATTTATGCAGCTTTATTTACGGAGAAACAATAGTTTCAGACTATAATTAAGAAAATGTACATAGCATATGTATTCATTGCATGTTTTGACCAACAAATAATAACAACTTAAAGTTTTTACTCCCCGTTCCTCCTGTTGCCTCCTGTTGCTTCTGTTGTCAAGGATTAGGTTTGGTAAACAGAAATCTTAGCTTAACGCTTTGTGCAAGGATTTGCGACACACCGCCTACTGCCGCGCATCTCACAGCCAACATGCGAGTGACGACAGGTGAGTTTGTTGGCTTTACAAGTTATTACACATACAAAGCAGAATGCGTATGTGTATGCCCAAAGCCTCAGCGCAGCTACAAAGTAGGTATTAAGTAAAACTTTCAAACACCACAAAGGCAAAAAAAAAAAAAATAAAATAATAATAAATGAAAAAGAAATAAATCGCTTTAAGGCATTAGCCATGCAGGACTTTGTGAATTTTCTGGTCATTAAAGAGCACAGACGAAAGACGGCACAAAAATATCCAGCCTAGCATAAAATTAAAGGTCGACGACGATGATTGCGTCGAGGCAGGCTGCGTGGGCGATGGCTTGGCCCCCTGTCAAGATTCCGTTCTCATTCCGGGACATATGTGTTTACCAAAGCACGAAATTGACTAATTAAAATCAAAATATTTAAATTGTAGGCGCAATGCAAGCTCAATTTTCGGTTATATTATAGATCGAAATTTACATATGTAAGCGTGTATGTAATAGCTGATAACTGATAGTGAAAACTAATAGCCTATTGCTGATAGCAACTCTTACATCGAAAGCAATAAAGCCCAAACAAAGTCTGCGTTTATATGGCAGATAAAAATCCAGCGCCACTTCACATGCTGCGTATACGCAATATCGATTTGAACAAGCCGACTGAGTATAGGCGTGTGCCTGTGCCTACTCGCTATCCCACGCTGAAAGGTTGCCTTTTTATACGTACATATATATATTTAGGTATATACATATATACTTTTATATATATATTGCTGCTTTGTCGTACAGATTGTGTGATTTCGGTTGGCAGATAGCGTTTGACGTAAGAGCAACAGATTTTTTCGGCAACATGTGCCGCAATTTTATTACCTTCGCCGCAGCAAAAAAAACGAGACAGTGAAAGAATTTTTCTGTTTATCTACTGAAAGCATTGGGAACGAATTGTATGAGTATTCGAAGCGGAAGTCCAGTCGACACAAATTTCCAATTAAATTTCCGTGTACATTTAAGCCCATCGAAAAGGTCGTCCGAATGAGAAAACCTTTTGTGTTTTGAGTATTTTGGTTATAAATTTAATATTGTCCTGCACAGGGATAACGATAATAGCAATGTGCTATTACGAATTTTGCAATATTTATAGCTTTTCATTTAACACTAAAAATACATTTTCCCATATATCTAATCCAGCATTTATGCATTCTTAATTACTAATGCTAAGAATATTATAAGCGCCTTATCCAATGAGCAACAAAATTGCCTGTTGCTAAAAATATCAACAAAATGTAAGCTTCTAGCGAAATTAATTAAATGTATAAAAATATATTAAGCAGGAAATAAGAAGCGAGCCCAACTCTGGACAAACACACCATCTCGAAGAATTTTAAGATATCAAAAAAATATGAAAATAATCCAAATGAAATAATTATAATAAATCATTATTCAGAAATTCAAATTAATCTATAGTCCTTATCTTGAAATAAATAAAAATAATTCCATTATTAAAAGTTATTTTCTAGTCGTAATATTCCGCGAACATTTTTTTATACTTAGTTGAGTCTGAATACCTAAATAAAAACAAACAAAACAAAAATAAATAAATAAATAGAATTATAATATATAATAGATTCCATGGAAATCGAACAAGTTATTAATGATAAGAAAAAACATGGTCCTGCTTATATACAGAAATACTAGCTGTTGATTTTTTTTTTCCAAGAATTCCATTCCCGATGGGATAGTTTAAAATCATTTAAAAGTCGACGTATGTTCAACATGCTTTAAGATGAATTGAGCCCATTGAGGGTAAATAAATAAATCATAACTTAAAATGTCAATGTAAAATCAGAGCATGAGCTAAAATTCACTTGGGTCTATTAGATTTTCCTAGAATACAAATGCAAACGTTTTGAGAACTGGCAAATGAATGTTATTATGAGGAACGTCATTGCAGGGGCTACACTAATTCTATTTCAATATGAGATTTTACCTAGAACACTATCATGATGTATGCTGGTACTGCCCAATACAGTTGGTAACTAAAAATAGTTATAGAGAGAAATCTGTGCGTAGATGCACTCACTGCATTAATGTGCTTCCCCTGATTGCATTGTGCAATATATTAGCGTTGTCATGACGGCAGCCCTCATACATATATCGCCGGGCTGCAGCTATGTCTGCGGCGTAATAAATGGAAGCGTAACTAGCACTCGAATGGCCAAGGTTCTGGGCGAGGGCGTGTCTCAGGTAACTAACTGGGCACAATAAAGGCAACGCGAAGTGGCTAAGCGCCGGCATATCAATTTACCCATAAATCAGCATTACATAAATAATGAAGAGTGTATAAACTAATTGGATTTGGCGCCTGCTTCGTATTTCTTTATTGACGCAATTGTTGACCCTGACATAATAATATTAAGCGTTAGCCACCTAATTACAGCACCTAGTCCTGCCACATAATTGCACGCATTTCGTACATAAAAAATAGCTGGCTGCTTGAGCAACGAACAATTGATGCCGCTGATAACAGCGCAGAAGGTTAAGCAACAAGTAGAACTACTATGCACAGAGACATAATAGCTGTCAATCCCAGACGACTGGCGAAATATTACCCAATTCGCGTCACACAGGGCATACAATTCTTGGCCAGCTCAAGCTGATGGCTTTTGTTGTTGTTGTTGTTGTTAGTGAATGCTATGTTCGACATGTCAGCATGTTGGGTTTGTTATACTTCTAAAGAAAAGTTGTTGCCCGTAGTTGTTGGCCTTGTGCCCGTTTGCCACATGCAACACAGAATGCTTGAAATATAACGCCCGGACAGTATGCAATGGAAATTTTTTTGCGCGCCAGCCGGATGATGGCCGCCACAGTTGTAGCTGACTTTATAATGCTTTGTATACCAAGCACGCGCCTCACACTCGCACACACACACATGTACATAAGCAGACACACTCACATGAACACCCACTTAAGCAGTCGCAATAATTAACAGCCCTTGACGATTGCAGCTTGTTTTAGCTGCTGGTTGTCTCTTTTGGGCTGCAAAACATGCCGACGCCGTCGGAACATAAAATAATTGATTTTTCACAGCAAACGACCAACTGACTTGACTGGCTTTTGTAATAAGTAAAGAGTACAGTGAAAGCTCGACGAATGCACAGCTCCCTTGGGCATAGAACCCTTCGACTTGGTTCGACGGAAATAGACGAATGCGGAATGTTATACAGTTTTTCTTGCCTATGATGAACTCTAATCAACTTGTCAAAGAACAAACATAGAGCGTGAGCAGAACTCACTTTCGTTATCAATATTTTGGTATATTCCATTAGCATGCAATTATTTCAATTATATATTGTTATGTTTTCGACACTTATTTGGCATATGTGTGGGTGTCTGTTGAAGGTATTCACTGTACACTGATTACTCACCGGTCCCAGATTCTCGAAGCCATACTTGTCGGCCAACTTGTGGGCAAAATCATTGTCAACGCCCCGACGGAAGCGCACCAGAAATGAGCTGGTGAAGACGGCATGATTAGAATGACCGCCGTGGCCACTGGCAGCAGACTCCGATTCGGCGATAGCCAACGGCAGGAGCGTCGCCAGTGCCAGCATCCCGATGCATAGCAGTCGCCATGAAGCAGCAAAGCTCCATGCAGCTGCCACAATAAACATTTCACGCGTTTCGCCTCGCAGTCGTTGCTCGTGCTCCTAGTTTCCTTCTTTTTTTCGGCTCTTTTCCTTTGGACTCTATTTGTGGCTCAGTTAATAATTGCGACGATGGGGCAACGCTGGCGCCACAAATTCGTGCCCACGATTTTGACTGGCTTAAGCAGAAGCGGGAGTTTTTTGGGAGGTGAATAGCAAAAATAAAGACCGCGCTTCACTAAACACACAATTGAAATTCGTACGTTCTTTGTTATTGACAAATCGTTCAAGAACCGGCAGCACTTGAAACTTATGCGCTGCGTAACTGCTTGGGCAATTAGCTCCACGTCGTTGAGTTAATATTTTGTCCCTTATTATACTTGTTCTCTTCTATACAATTTGTTGTTGTCTACGCTGTGTTGCTGCTGTTAGTTGTGCCTTGTTATGCGCTGCCACGAACTTCGCTTTGGCGTTGCGCGCAGAAAACTGTTTGCCAGTCTCGGCTGTGGACGCCATTATGAATATACGTAAGGCTACGCACCATACAAAAGCATTTCGCGAAAAGCTCACCGAAAGCTCTGCGACAAGCTCTCGCTCACACCACTTGACTGTTAGCGCCCACACAGTGCATTTCATTTGTCAGTAGTGCTATGCTGCTCGCACGCCCAGCTGCTCCTTCAGTTTGGGCTCAAGCTCTCCGCGTTCACTTCAATTTTGTTGTTACTTTTGTAGCTCGGTTTGCGCTTTGTAGACGTCACCAATTTGGTTGACCCGCTGCTAATGCCTCCTACCATATTTTGCATCCCCCCGTGAATACAATCTTCCTCTCGCTCCAAGATGACTATTGTTGCCTATTCTGTTTTGTTTTTTTCGATTGCTCGGCTTGTTGCTCGGCTGCGATTGGCTTATGCTGCGCAATGCCAACATATGGCAGCATACTTTATGTTCTAGATTCATTGCATTTTACAAAAGTCAGTACATACGCACTCATATATATGTATGTATGTATGCGTATGTGTACATGTGCTTGTACATGTCTACTTACGCGTGATGGTGTTTGTGAATTGCTTCTTACGCGAATAATAGCTGAAAAGAGCTTCAACTTTGACCTTAGCCCCAATAAAGTAGCGTATGGCCGAAAGCATGCATTAAGACGCTCAAATGAGAAGCGCTCCAGCTTCAGTCAGCGTAAACTGCAGCTTACAGTGCCCCTCAAAAGTCAGTAATTAACATGCATTTCCAGGTAAGTCGCATTTAATGACAGCATTTAATGTACAAAGTATTTAAAACTTTAAAATATCCACCAACGTCAATGAACATGTTTCTGTGGTCTCACAACAAAGTAAACATTTGAAGCATTTATATGATTAATAGATTGGTGATAATCGTAGTAGTTAATATCATACAATTTTATACTCTTTTGGAAGAAATTTGTTACATTTAAAAAAAATTGTTTACATTTGTGCAGGCTGCACAAGTAAAAATTTTTTTTATAAATTACTTTATAACTATTTTCAATGAAATTAAATTTAAGTTAAACATTTTAAAAATCTATTATATAGGTTATAATAAGGCTATTCAAAATGAATTATATTTACTTTCATATTGTGTATATCTAAAGCATTAGTAAAAACCTAAATCAAATTTAAATTTATTTAAAATGAATATTTATTATTAATTTTAAACTGCATTCTGATTCTAAACTGCTTTCACAATGCCACTGAAGCACTGGAAACTAATCCGGTAAAGCGTACCATTGATTGCTCCATCAGGTGTAATTGACCTTTACCAATTGAACCAGCTGCACAAATCTCTATTCGCAAGCAAACGGTCTGCATCCTGTCAGCGCGCTGTAAACGATGCAATTAGTGCGATAGCCATTGAGAGGCACTTTGAATTAAAATGATCTTTTAATTGAGCTGCAATTCTAATTACATAGGTATCTTAAGACTATATGGATTAAGTTAACGTATACATGTTCAATGACAACAAAATCTGAGAAATTGGAAGGCGGGCGAAACTTTTGCGCATCACATTTGATATTCGAAAATGGGAAGCCGTTGGAACAGTTTATTGTGGGCGTAAGCACATTGTCTAAGGCTTTACTGCCGTCTGCCAAAAAGATTGCTCCTTGCTAAAAATACAAACATATATAAACACATTAGAAAGTGTAGATTAGTTATAAATAAGCTGCAGCACTTACCAGTCGAGGTGGCCGGGGAGAGGACATGGCTGCTGGCATGGCGTTTAATACGTGGTGTATCGCTCGAGGATGTGGAGCACTTTGTGTTTGTGGAATCCACATTATCGGCCGCCTTGCTGGGCATTGACTTATAACGCTGCAATGAGGTGCGCGGCTTCTTGGGCTGCGTTGCCTCCAACATGGCCTCGTCGAGGGCGACAAACCAATCCTCAGTTTCGCTCTCATCCTCCAGGAATTTCATGTAGAAAGAACACCGTTTCTCATTATTTTTCTTGGTGTGGCTGGTGGGCGTGGTCGCAGCAAGAGTTTGCTCTGGCTTTTGCACTTTTGACTCCAGTTGCTGTGAGGCCTCTAACAAAAAACAATCAGTGTCCGAGTCATTGAGGAAGTCTGCCAATGCAGGATCCGCAACCGCTTCAATTGCAGCTGATTTTGTACTATTTGTTCCTGCAGTTTCTGATGCTTCTGGCGCCGCTATTTGTTGATCCAGCTGTTTGTGCAGTTTGTCACAACGCTCCCTGAGCAGCTCGTGATCACGTATTTGCTGTGCCCGCCACTCTCTGTTGTCCAGCTGTTTGCGTCTGTGCTCATTGGCGGCATCTGCACGAACCTGCTTCCGCCTTTCCCTTCGCCTGTACGCATCAGCACCAAACTCTTCTGAATCGAAGCCACTGTCCGAAGTAGTGTTCGCTTTATCTCGACGCCCGTTGCTATCGCACTGCCAGCGCCAACTGACTTCCGGGCTGCCGGTGACCAGAGTCTGTGAGAACAAGCAACTAGGCGAGAGGCTGCTGTACTGTGAGAAATCTAGACTGTCGTCTAGCATCTGCATTCTCTTGTGGGGCGGAGTGCTCTCCACATTTTCGGAAATGCTCACATTCGCTGAACAAGGAGCATCTCCATCATTTGTACCTTCCTGAGTTGCGCTGGCGCAAACGCGACTCTGTGGAGAAGCTGAAAATGCGTTGTTGAGCGTTCTCACAGTTTTTACTACACAAACAAGTATTTTACACTTACCACTGTGTCGCTTTTGCAGTAATCTGCTGCTGAGCGTCAGGGAGCGCCTTTTATTTACAGTCGTTGCGTTATCCATTTTAATGTAATTAGTTCATTAATTTAAAACATTGGCTGACTGCATTAAAAAATGCGCTCCATTCATTGTTTGGTATTTTTTAGTGCTTAGCAGTAATGATATATCGATAGGCACGGTTGGTTGAAATACTTATCGAAATATGGCGCTTTTTAAATACAAAAATACCATTTGCAGAGATGTTTCAAAATGCCAAATTTCAAATTACCATTTATTTTAAATTACCATATCTCATCTAAAAATGTAAATTAATTATTATATTACTAAAAGGGGAAGCCTACTCGTTTGCTTGTTACACTAGCAGTGTAACCAAATTTATTTTAATGTTATTTGTAGTATTGCACTACCGCTTAGTATTTTTAGACCTAAATCTTAGGTGCTGCCAAAAAGCTGATTGCTATATCACCACTACAAAAACTCCCGCCAATGGAATTATTTAAATTGATTTAAAAATATATGTAATAAAAATGCCTTTTTTATATACACACATTTAATTAACAATATTTGTATATATGGTAAATCTGTAGTTTATAAATATCGAAACACATTATTATTCGTTAAATTGATACAAATCAGTAGAATGTAACTTTGAATAAATTCGCACTCATTTATACATATCAAATAAACAAAATATTTGAGGTTTGCAACTTAATAATAATTGCCTTTTAAGACCTTAACAAAAATTTAAATGCAATTTGAGTGGATAACTATTTTAAACTTACATATATTTATTGTCCACAGATAACATTGCCTAAATGTAGCCAATAAAATTTTCTGATCAACCTTTACATCATTAATTTTCTGTTCTTTCTTCTTTACTTTAATTTGTTCTGACTTACAAGCCCTTGTTATACCAAACCGTATCCAAATCGGGACGCTCCTTCTTTACATGGTCGCGCACTTCTGGCTCCAGATCGTTCACTTTCATGGCAGCACGCTGGCTGAAGAACGCGCAGCCCATGGGCGTGGCAAAGATCAGAATGAAGCCGCAGAAGAGCGTTTGAATGGGAGCATTCGATTTGGGGTATTTCTTCAGAAAACCGTTCTTTTCCAATTTATTCATCAGCATTGGGGTCAAAGCTGGCAAAAAAATCATTGTTTAGACAGATATTTATATAAAAATTAGGCAAGTGCGAAACTTACTCATTCCAGGAATAGCCATGGCAATCCGACTAATCACAACGGTTGAAATGCCCACAAAGGCGGCTTTCTTTGAAATACCCACCTCCTTATTCTTATCATCCAAAAGTGCAACTCCATTGCGTAACTCCCTGGGGAATGCAAAAGTTTGTGATTATGATATGAAAATGATATATCCATTATATTTCTATAGTTTACTTACTGCATGCGCATGCAAGGAATATTGATGCAATTAGCGGCTGCTACCGCCACGAGAGGTACCAGGCGTCCAAAGATTGGTCTCATATTCTTTACGGCACGGTTGAGGGAAAGCGCTGTAGCTAGGGCGCCGCCCGTTGCCAGGCAGTAGGAGGTAATCAGTTGTCTGTGTGCATAACAATAATACAAATTGGGCACCGAAAAATATAAGCAATCTTCCCAAGCAAGAAACCTACGATTGACTAATTGGTGAGGTGCCCGAACGGTTTGTATAGTTCACAATGGCGTTGAATGTTTGATTGAACCACTGCCAGAAGACAACCGCCCGCGTGGTTTTGTAGAAGGTCATCATCCCTAAATGAAAACAACAACAACATTAATAGTTATTTATTAATCAAAGCGCGGAAACGAATAGTTGATGGTCTCAAACAAACGCGAAATATAGCCAATATGATGAGCAGAGCGGGGCGAGGGGAGCCGAGAGGGTGGCGTTTACTTACCGGCAGTGATGAATGTGTTCATTGGCATCTGAGCGGACATTCGACCAACGATTATCTGTCTCTCGCCGGTCTCTGGGTGGTGAGCCGAGTCGTATAAATACTTGGCTCTCCATACTTCGTCAATCGACTTTACATCGGGCAATGGCTGGTTGGCACGGTACTTGGTGACGATTTCACGAGCCTTCTCCAGTTCCTCATTGGAGGCGAATATATTCAGTGGATTAGTGACCAAAAAGAAATGCTTGGCACGCCCGATATAGGTACTCTGATCGAATTTCGGCTGGTCAATGTCCACACGCGGTAAATTCGACATTGTTTACGGCTAACTGGCACTGACTTATGCTTATTGAATTGTTGTTAAGATATATGTACGTAGCACAATGCTGCGGAGATAGGCAAATGATATTCAAATCACATTAAATACACCCGCCACAATTCAAAAGAGCTGATAACATAATTAATAATAATACACTTATCTCCATTCAGCCCGCTAAGAAATTAAACAAACACAACGGCTATACGCTTATCAACAGTTCGGCTGACCCATCGTTAATCTCCCGCAAACAAGCGTCAACTAAATGTATGTATATAAATCTGTATGTGCATACATATTTATTTGTATGTATTGTATACTACTAGAATTACTCGTCAGCGATTATGCAGTAAATACAAATCAGAATATTAACTGCGTTACATAATTACTCTAGGCCCTCATAAATATGTGCAATATTGAAAAATCCATAAATTCTTATCGCTGTGTGCCGGGCACACAGCTGAGTTCAGTATTAACAAATTCATTTCTCCACCCGACCAGCTGGAGAACAGGTTGCGACAGCAACACTTACACAAACGCCGATTGAATGTTAGCGAGAGAGAGTACGTGAGTGCTTGGAAATTGCGGTTCTTCAACTTTTACACACGAGCGCCTACGACACACACACACACACACTCATACGCATCCAGACGGGCCACTTCCTAGCACTTTGGCAGTGAACTTACGACTGAAACGCAGAGCGCAAACTTCAGCACCGTTGTGGCCGCCGCAGAAAGCTGCCTTCAATAAGCTGCAGCTCCAGAAAGCTTTCTATACCCTCCGACTGAGCCTAATAGCTGTGCCAAGCTATTCGCAAAAATTCTGACCGACAACAAAATAAATAATTTAAAAACTGTGTAAAAAAAAAAATAATAATAAATAAATAAATTAAAGCCTACTTGTTAGAAAGTAGGCATTATCGAAGTGTATTTAAAGGATAATACATTTATTTATTATAAAATTCCTTCATTTAAATAATGAAACCAAGAGGGAATATTCAATGGAAAAATAAAATACGTACAAAGAAACATATTATAGAATATATTTTTTATCAAAGTATACTGATTAGTGTCCAATACATTCAGGCAACACACCATGTATATATATGGAGATAAAATAGCGTATTCAAGAATCAGTATTGCTGACATAACTTTCTCGACGTCATTTCTTTCTTCTGCTTTTTGTTTACCTTTCCATTGCCGGAACGACGCGACGCGCCGTCAACGCTGCCGTCAGAGCGAGAGCGAGAGAGAGCTTTCTTGGTCTGCGCAGCTTATTACCAGTTGGGCTTGTACGCTGCGAAAGCTTTTAAGGTAGCCTGTTGTGCCCTTACTGAAATGCTGAATGCAAGTTGACTTACACATCACCTTCATTAAAGTACATATGTATGTGGGAGTATACAAATGTAACTTAATACAATATCTATTATTGATGATATGTATATATACTTCTTTGCCACATATGTATGCAAATAATATTTATTGTTATATTTCAAGTAAATACGTATACTGTTTTATAAATAACAAGTAAGAAAGCTCTAGTCGAGACTGCTCGGCTAGGAAATCCCCTGAGCCCTTCAATAATTCTTCGCGTCTTTCTGCTTACAAAGAAACACACACACGCAAACACACATACATAGACACACAGGCATGGGCTCAACATTTAAGAGAGACAGTTATTGAGTAAAAGTAAAAGCAAGGCGAGAAGAAGTACAGGAGATCATTAAAGTTGTCTACGTGTATGCAGCAGTTCTCATTTGGTATTTGTATTTAGGTAAAAAGAAGCTAGAATGCTCACAGCAGCAGAGAGCGTTCCCATTGCTCACATGAAGCTCAAGAGAGACAGTGCTTGAGTAAAAGTAAAAGCAAGGAGAGAAGACGTGCAGAAGATCATAAAAGTTGTCTATGTCTATGTGAGCTAGAATGCTCACAGCAGCAGAGAACGTTTCCATTGGTCACTTGAAGCTCGACTGCAACGAGCTCTACCTGCCGTTTGATAGAGACAGTGCTTGAGTAAAAGTGGCTCTATATAAAGGACTGCAGCTGCAGCATTTCTTCAGTCGCCTAAGCCTACTGGGGGTCAGCGCAACCAAGTGAAGTAGAGTGTGTGAATTATAAGCATTTAAGACGTAGAGGAACGACGTAAAGGAAATACGTAGTATAAAAAGGAAATACTTAGCGGAAATACTTGGAAGCAATACCACCGGGAGAATCGGGATCACCTTATCTTCTCTATAGATAAACATTTAAATTGCCTTGGGAAATAATAAATATGAAAATGTATTTATGTATATATATATATATGTATATATTTACCTTTTTTGTGAGTCGTAAGTTATTCCATCGGGCTGACACATTACTTGTTAATAATTCATAATTTTATTTTTAGGTAATTTGGTCAATTTGTTATGAATTACTGAACTGACAACTTGAAACTCATTTGTGGACTTGCGTGTGTATATTCATTTATTTTTGAAATCCATTAATAGACTAAACATAACATCAACAGTTGTGTATATTAGCAATAGTTATTATGTTTCTTCTTTCACAAATAAACGTAATTATTATTTGTTTGTCATTATTAAATATTTGTCATATCAATAAATAAATATTTATGCATATGCTTGAAGAATCTCTTAAGTGTTTGCAAACAATTATAGTCATAGTTAACACAAATGATAGTTGTATATAATAGCATAGATGACATTTATTGTACATTATTGTAGGTATGTATATATGTATGTTTGTCTGTACATATATACTATATCTAGGTATATATATGTATATATATATATGTATATATGTATATATATATGTATATATATATATATATATATATATATATATATATATATATATATATATATATGTATCTATATATGTATGTGTGTGTTTAAAGCGTGTATATGTGTATGTTTGTGTATTTGTCTTTCATTAAAGTCCTTTAACTTTTCCACTTCAATATATTTAGTTACATATTTATAACTATTTATATGCATACATCATTCATATACAATATTTGCACAAAGTAACATGAAATATATAATTAATTGATTTGATTTGATTTAGTTCGAAGACATTTAAAAGTAAATTTAATAAAATATTTCATATCTGGGTAAATACGTTTAATAACGATATTTCAACTGTATTTTGTTTTCTTTTTTTTTATTCAATATTTTTTGGTTTGTTTATGTTAAATTTAAATTGAGCTTCTAATTGAAATAGTTAATTGAAATACTTAACGATCTTGTCAACAATTGAGGATTAGTTCTTTGTATATGTTATGTTATTTTGATGTATGACATATTAGCTATGTATGCATAGGGTTTCCTTCGATTCGAAACTCGGATTGTTCTATTTACTGGTAACACATTAAACAATTAACAATTTTTACGTTTGCCAATATGCGTTTAGTATATGTGGGTATAGAATAACTATGTATGCATGTATGCATGTGTTTATGTATGGTATACATATGTATGTATGTATATTTTTGTAGCTGGCATATTTCATTGAGTGGGGAAGAACATTGTACTTGAGAAATGCCCATAGAAGCATTTTATATAACTATGTATATGTATATGTATATTGTTTTTGTTTTCAATAGGAGAAGGTATGTATGTATGTATAACAATTATGTATGCATATGTTTGTGGGAGTTTACAATAGGCGATTGTTCGTACATTTATTGTTTTGGTTAAACTTTAGTTCGGTTTTATCATTGCGAATAGTTTCAAGGAAGTTATTTTCGTTTTAAATATTTGTTTTGAGGATTTTAGTTACTCGTATTTCATATCGGCGCCATCAACAATTCTAGACAACTTAGCGCTCACCGTGTCGTTAATGTTTGTATACGTAGGTATGTATATTAATTAGTACATATGTATACTCTATGTAGTATATACTATATTCATATATACTGTTTGTTTCTTTATGTTTATGTAACTACATATATGTATGTATGTATGTTTTGAGCGCGTCCATTTAATATAGCAGTGCATTGCTCACTATGTAAGTTCGTTTTGTATCTTTATGCTATATATGTATATAGGTATGTGTTTGTATATGTAAATTGTATGTGTACTGTGTATGTGTATGTCTTTTACTTTGCTTGCAGCTAAATTATCATACTGATTCAGTGTCATATCATGTCTACCATTACCTGGGATTAATACGACTGCCACTGCTTAAGTGTATGCTAATAATTCTACCAAAGCATAAACCTAAATATTTAGCTAGCACCTAAACATAGTCTGGAAACTAGCAAATCGTTTTAAATAGTTTTTCGTAAAATACCATTCAAATCAAAACAATATTTTATAATCAATTATAAAAAAATTTAACAATATTATTAATGTATTTCGTATGTGGTTGAATACCATTAAATGCACCACCGCTAAACAGCGTTTAAGAGCGATATTTTTTTTAATTTTCTAGATCATATAAAAAAAAATTAAAATTATTAAAAATTAAATTATATTATTTTCATTTATTTCAGCAACTAAAAAAAGATGAGAAATAAAATTGTTTTTATTTTTTATATATATACATATATGTAAATATTTTGTATATTCTTATGCATTAAAAAATAATACCAAAATAAATGTAAAATATATATAAATAAATATTACAAAGGCTGGAAAAACGTTAATATAAATAAGTAACTAATTTATAATAATAATTTTTTCCCTCAAGCCAGTTCGCTGTTGAGCGATGGTTTTTACTTTTTTTTTTTAATTTTAAATTATATTATATTTTTATTCGAGTTGAGTACGAAATTTAACAATTTGTACACAAAAGGCTAAAATATATTATTATCTCTTTATTGAGTGCGTTGTTTGGTTAACTATTATACAATTTTTGATTTTTGTGTATATATTTTTAGTTATTTATTTTGTTTTTCTTCCGCTGATATATTTTTATTAAATCAAAAATTAAAAGTTACAAATAATAATAATACGAATGCTTCCTATATTGGTAAAAATCCCACAAATGTGTATAAATATGCGCGTGTACGTAATTTGCACCAAAAATTGACTATAAATTTACATTATTAGAATTATAAATTTTGTATACATATAGAATTCATATATTTACAGTAAAAAATTGACGCCATTAATTGCTATGAAGTTGAATACTTTTGAAATGTCAAATACATATATTTGTTTATATTTTTATGTGTTTACTATGGGCATCATTATTTATTTATTAATATATATATATTTTTTTTATTTTAAAATTGTGGTCGTATGTGTCGAAACTCAGGACGTTCATTCATCAATATTGTAAATTTACTCGTAAAAAATATGTTTTTATTTTCGTTTGTGTTAATGCTTTAAAAAATATCTACATAAATATAAGTTCGCCTTATTCATCTATCTTCATTTCAGATATATGCGTTAAAGTATAACAAACCGAGTAGAAACAGATAAAACAATTGCAAAAGCGCTGGTAGAGAATGCTCGACTAGGAAATGCCCTATACAAAGTTAAAATGACGGAATATCATCAAGTAGTTTATTAGACGTTTTTCTAAAGTGCAACGAGTCTATTGAGCCTACAATTCAATCGTACTGGATAGACAGACATCTAAGTTGACTCTACAACAAACCCATTAAAATTCGTTGACATTTTTTGATGGCTTATCATAACGTAGATTTAGGACTCGTTTTTTGAGCTAAGCAGCAGCAGCAGCCAAAAAATAGTTTTAAAAAGAAATTCTAAAATTAACAAATTCTAAAAAACTTACGAACCAAACAACATTTTCATTTTGTAATAATAACTTAAAAATCGATGCCTAGTTCTTAACATTTTTTGTTGTTTGTTTTTTCTTCTAATCCTTGTTTGAGTGTTTATTCCATTTGAAATTTTGCGTTGTTCCTTTTCTATTACTTAGTTGTTGTTCCATTAAACCGTGGCAACAAATATCATTTGCTGTATTTGCATTTTACTTGTACTAAATATTATACAATTCTCCCTATCTACAGTGCTATATGCATATAATTGTTGTATATGGAGTTTTTTTTTTTTGTTTTCTCTTTTTTTCGTTTCTTTTCTTTTTTTTTTTGCCTAAATAAATATGCATCTTTTTATTAATATATATCGTAGATATAATTAATATTTTCCTTTTTCATTTTGGTGCATGTAAAAATCCATGTAAAACGCACGTTTGAGTAATATTTACTTGAAATACATATGTATGTATATGTATATATATATATGTATATATGTTCTTACTGGGACACCTTGCTGTTTACTATAGTTATGATTATTGGATTGATGGCTTTGTATATACCAATTGTATATATATGTATGTATGTATATATTTATATAGGTATGTCTTTGTATATGGTACTCGTAATTGGTGCTGGTGATGCGAGTCTAAGTGCGTCTGCTATTTATGGTAATATGATCGTATGGCAATCAGTTATTTAGTACGTGCCTGCAAAGGGAGAGGAGTATAAGCATTCAAATCAAAATTAATCGTATTACTCAATGTGACACTTACTGGGACACTCTGGTGGGTTCATGTAACCAAAGACGTTCATCTCATAGAGCGACGCCAGCGTTATGAAAAATAGATACCAGAGCATGAGTATTATGCCCAGACGCTTGTCCAACTTCCAGCCATTCAAATGCGTTGAGAGTATCAAGAAGACAACGGTGGAGAAGAGCGAGAGCGTGGAATAGGCCAGACCTATAAGTAAGAGTTCTCAAAGCATTAACATCAACAAGCTACGTCAGCTAAAGTTGGCTACAAAACAGCTAAAGACACATGCCAGGCATACCACAAAATACGACGACGATTTCAAGCACTAACACAGAGAGTGAGAGGGGGTGGAGGGGGAGGGGGAGGGGTTACTATCATACATACCCTTGGATATAACATTGACGTGCGAGCCGGGTTTAATAATGGCCGTTTGTATGAACCATGGAAGACCTAAGCACACTAGTATATCAAAGACATTTGAGCCAATCGCATTCGAAACGGCCATGTCGCCGTAGCCCTCTTTGATAACGGCTATTGAGCTTAGGGCATCAGGCACAGAAACGCCAGCAGCTACGAACGTCAGACCCATCACTGTGTCTGGTATGGCCAGCGTGGATCCAATCACTGTTATCATCCAGACCATAAAGTACGAGTAAAACGAGATCCAAATCATCGACAACAGAAACGTGAACGGATACCAGTTGCGATACTGCGGTTGTCGGCAATCCGGCATGGTCTTCTTGCAGAGATAATGTATGGGATATACCACATACCAGGCGATCAGGGCTGGCTGGCCGCCCTCTGTGGGTCGCACCAATGGATCGGGTCGTGGTTCGCGTTGCTTATCTGTCGACTTGTAGTACTCAACGCCGGCCGGATTGGCCGCCACTTGAGGTTTGGCCGCTGTGGCTGCCGCCTCGCCCGTGACCACAGACTCCGGCTGATCGGCATTGTAGGCCAGATTCTCTTGGCCCTGGCCCTGGGTAAACTGACTCATGCCCCAATCGTCCACCGGCGGCTGACTTGGCTTAGCACTGATGGTCATGGCCTGCGCTTGACTCTGGCTCTCGTCGCCCCAAGCTGCATTCGGGTCCCAGCTGGCATTGGGATCGTTGTAGCTCTGATAGTCGCCCTGGGTCGATGGCTGCTGCTGCTGCTGCTGCTGAGCACTTGTCTCGGCCTCCTTTGGCTGCGCGCCCTGTGTATAGGAACTTTCGGGCACATTCTTATAAGTAACCAAGGCCGATTGCTCCTCCTTGCTGGGCAGCTTAAAGGGCAGATTTAAGCCCAAGGCCCAGCGTTCCAGTTCCGTATTGAAATGCAAGGCAATGCAGTAGCCCACATAACACAGTAGCATAAACACAGATTCAAACTGTAAAATATCAAATTTTATAATAATAATATGTATACATGTATGTGAATATATGGCACTATGAAAATTTATAGTAATATATAATGTAATATAAATATTTAATATATTTTAATAAATTGTATATGTATGTATTATAATAAATAGACATATAATATATTATATATATTTAAATTATTTTTTATATACATAATATATTACAATATTATTTCATATATTAAAATAAACCAATAAGAAAGCTCTAGTCAAGACTGATCGACTAGGAAATCCCCTGAACTCTTCGGAGAACTGATATTTCAATAATTCTTCGCGTCTTTCTGACGCTATGTGCGTACACATACATAGACACACATAGGCACGCATGCGTACAGTACTTGAGTAAAAATAAAAGCAAGGCGAGAAGAAGTACAGGAGATCATTAAAGTTGTCTACGTGTATGCAGCAGTTCTCATTTGCTATTTGTATTTAGGTAAAAAGAAGCTAGAATGCTCACAGCAGCAGAGAACGTTTCCATTGGTCACTTGAAGCTCAAGAGAGACAGTGCTTGAGTAAAAGTAAAAGCAAGGAGAGAAGATGTGCAGAAAATCATTAAAGTTGTCTATGTCTATGTGAGCTAGAATGCTCGCAGCAGCAGAGAACGTTTCCATTGCTCACTTGAAGCTCGACTGCAACGAGCTTTACCTGCTGTCGGGCTCAATATTTGGGAGTGACAGCGCTTGAGTAAAAGTGGCCCTATATAAAGGGCAGCAGCTGCAGCATTGCTTCAGTCGTCCAGGCCTGCTGGGAGTCAGCGCAATAACGTGAAGTAGAGTGTGTGACCGATCAGCTAAGCATTAAAGACGTAGAGGAAGTACGTAGAGGAAATACGTAAAGGAAATACGTAGAGGAATTACGTAGAGGGAATACTTAAAAGAAATAAACCGAGGATTAGTACTAAATCGACTCAACTCGTCACCATGATCAAGAATATATAACTGCCACGCTTCCTTCTGCCTGTTACATACATTTCAACAAAACCATTATACCCTGATTTCTCATTTTCAATGGGTTCAGGGTATACAAATATATTCAATGTTTATTGCTTTGCTGTGCCAAATGAGAAAACTATATATATTGAAGATCTGCTTGTGGAGGAGAAAACTTGTTGAATGTAGTTTGTAAAATGAAAATGTAAATATTTCATTTATTAAATATATTATATACATACATTGCCTAGAATTTATTTTCTTTTCTGATAAATTAAATAAAAAATAAAATATTAAATTAAATTAAAAACAAGGTAAACTATAATGCATGTTTATATTTCTCCAAACAGACTAGTTTATAAAGACAGACAGACGAATGTTTTAAATTATATATAATCAAAATGTGTTTATTACACACATTAGTCATTAGTTAGTATACCCTTTTTCTTCATGCTTCACACTTGTATTACATTATAGGAGGTATACTTACGCAAGAGATGACATCATTAAAGATTATTATCAGCATGACCAATATGGACACGCAGTAGAAGAAGCAATCGCGGACGAGCGGCCACCAGTTCAGCTGGCAAACGGTGCCCGAGCAGAGGGCACAGACCGAAATGACAAACATGATGTTGAACACCGCCGAGCCAATGACACCGCTGATGCCGATGTCGTCCTTGGCAAAGAACACGCCAATGACAACGGTGGCCAGCTCTGGAGCTGAGCTGCCGGCGGCCATAAATGTGGCGCCCGCCACATCCGGTGACAGCTTGAGCTCTGCAACAACTCAGACTGATGAGGGACTTAAAGTGATATTTGCGTAGAGCTCACCCTCGCACAGCCGGTCCAGACTGGCCACAAAGTACTCGTCGCACACAATGGCCAGGCCGAAGAACGTATAGATGGCCACGATAATGTGTAGGATGAGTCCACCATGCTGGCGCGCCCATTTGTTCATCAGCGGTTGGGGGAACTGCTCAATGGCCGGCGGCGTGCAATTCTCGCGCTTTGCTCGCCAAGTGGGCACAGCGCCGTGTATGGGCGTGGCCATGGTTGTTCCCGGCAATGGAGCATTCGTCTGTTAAAAAGCAAAAGGCGATTAAGCGATTTCAACTTAATAGAATCATCCGCTCTGCTCACTTCGCTAGTCTGGAGAGGATTGGGCGAGGTAATCTCATTGTCAGTCTCAAAGTCAGCATCGGCCGCTTCGGGCAGGCTGCCCACGTCAAGTGGAATATCCGGAGTATCCTTGTTCTCGCCTTTTGCCGAGTAAACGCTCACGCAGTAGTAGATTAGGAATAATAATCCCATGTTCCACATGCGCGCACGGCGGGAGCGATGGCGTACGATCTAAATGGGAAGTGTTAAACAAATGCATTACATGTAGTCTTCCAATTTTTGTTGTTGTTGCTCTTGGAGGCCGCCTAAGCGCCCCCACTAAGCGCACAAATCGTGACAAAGACAGAACTGCAGAGACAATGAAGCTTATGTGCTCCACATACATAGATGTCTCAACGCCTGCAGGTGTTCTCTGAAATGGTTTAACGTAGGCACACACACACACGCACACATACACAGAGAGAGAGATGGAGAGCAAGAGAGAAAGAGAAAGAGAGAGAGACATAATACTGTCAGAAGACTAATGCATGTACTTAATGCTAGGTTAACTAGAAGTAAACACGCTGCTCTGCCAACTGCTCAACTATAAAATACCCTATCCTTGGCATTTTCTTCACAAATAAATTAATTGAGTAGCTAATAAATGTTTATGTTTAGGTACAAATTTATATTTAAATTAAATACATAATAATATGTATAAATATAATAAAAATTTATATATTGTACATATAAGTAATAATGTAAACATATGTTAAAATGTATTAATTTTTATTACTAACTTAATAAAAATGTATACATATATACAAAAATATTTAGTTAATTATTATTTATATTTATATTAAAACACACATACTTTTTATAATTATAAACTTAATATAAAATGAAAAATATCAGTTTATGGAATTAATCAACTTCTATCAACAAAAAAAAAAAAAAAAAAAAAAAAAAAAAAAAACCAACAAATTTAATTCGGCAGCAAGAAATATAGATGTAAACAAATTTCAGAGTTTTAAAGCAAGTAAAACCTCTTCTCGGCAGCAATAAATATTTAAGTAAACGAATATTATTAGTATTAATACACACTTAATAGAAGATAACAAATATAAATACTTAAAATCTGAGCTCCAAAGGCAATTCAATTATTACTATGTGTAAGATTTACTCGATATACATATGCTCCCTCAAAAAAATAAATAAATAAAATATATAAAAAATATTAATTATAATTAACATAATAATAATTTTAAAACTTAATTTTAAAAAATTATATGTAACAAAAGATTCAAATAAATTATTTTCTCAAATTATTATTTTAAAATATTTTTATTATTTAATTAAACTTGATTAAAAAGTCTTTATATTATCTTAAATACCTTCACACTCATAATATTCTTAACATTTCATATCTTACTATTCAAAAAGAAAAAGTATTGACTTAGTGGTTTTGGAATATAATATAATTATAATAATAATACCAATAATAATATTAATAATATATGTATAATGTTATTAATATTTGAAAATAATAATATATTACAAGAACTTGAAATGGGAACAATTGATAAATCAAATAATAATAAATAACATTACGAAGACCTCACGCTAGAATTAAATTAATTATACCCTGATTTTTAAATTATACCAGCTGAACATAGCTACCCAATCTTGAGCACTTTGTTAGGGAAGGGCTTCCGTGCTAGAATGTCTATATGTCTATATGTGAGTATCTCTGTATGTTTACTGTTGGTTTGCGCTCGTGGCAAGCTTATGAGGTTTATTGCCACAACGTCTGCCTCAAGATAGTTTTGTTAAGGGCGTCAACTAACTTGAAATTTAATACGTACTACGCCAGAGCTAGAGCTGGGCCATGGGCCAAGCTGGGGTAAAAGCGAATGGAAAACAATAATAATAATAAGTGCAACGACTGCAGCCGGCTTTTGTGGCTAACATATTGGCTAGTTCTGTTCGCTGTCACGGCGTCCAATACAATACAATGCGAACGAGACCTTATAGCCATGGCTTATATCGCAGCTAGTTTTTAACTGGCATGAAATCTAATATCTAACCCCAGCAGCTGTTGCATTTGTTGGCGAACGCAACGCAGCAAGTTCTGTGAATAAGTTTCAGTAGTTAGGCATGTGAATAATGTCGGCTGTCTGCCTGCTCAACTCTTATCGATCACAAAATGGAAAATGTAACTATAAATATCAATTTTAATTAAGGCAAAGACACAACTTCAGCTGTGCTAAGCTAGTATGCGGCCTGATTGTCACGCCAGCTACTTTAGACTTCGATTTGTTTACCCAGGCAATTAGGCGACCACATACATACTATATACATATATGTATATATGTATGTGCGCACTTTCACAATCTGCACGCCGATAAGCGACGAGTAAACAAAGCCAAAAGCAGACGCTGCTTAGAAATGGAGCATGGAGCATGGGGAAGACACTTTGCACTGCCAACAAATGCTGCATACTTTCAAGACATCACTCAACACACATACATATATTATATATATATATAGCTATATTCGTATATATGACATCATGTGCTTTCCTTCAGACTCCCTTGACAAAATGCGCAAATCGTGACACAAACTACATAAGCGACAACAACAATAAATGTCATTGAATAAATTTGTATAGTATTACAGCCATTTGTTAGCTATTGACAACCGATGTTGTTGTTGTTGCTGCTGCTGCTGCTGCTGCTGCTGCTGTTGGCCTGATAACAGCGCAAATTTGACGCAAATGGCAAAGGCACAGAGTGCGAGAGAGCAAATGAAAGTTTTCACCACAAACGCCGGGGTGAGAGTAGCTAAAGGAACAACGTTGCGTTGTTGGCGGCTCCGTCAGCTGCGGCGTCTGGCTGGCTGCTGGCTGCTGGCTTACAAAGCCACCACACTACGCGTTACGGTGGCTGGGCGGCCCAGCTCCACAGGCAAAACATACAGCGCCTTGTGGGCCACTCGGTCATGCCGCACAATATCGATTTGCTGGCCGACCCGCTGACGTCGCCGTCGCCCCTGCGGCCCCACCAGGCGTTAACTCATACGCGCCGTTGGCTAAGGTTGCAAATGTTGTCGGTGTGTGTGTATGTGTGTGTGTGAGTGTGCGAGCTTGTTAGTTACAGCTACAGTTACAGTTATAGCTGGCGTGGATGCTGCTGCAACATCTTATAAAAATAAATGACACTGCTAACTAAATACTTATGCAGATGTGGATGTGGATGTGGATATGTATGTGAATGTGTGTGTGTGTGTGTATGTCTGTAAATGGTGGCAGGAATCCAGCATCCAGCAGGCTGGCTGGCTGACATTGTGGTTGCCGTCTGTTGTTCGGGCTTACATCATATTTTTCTTAACGTCTCAAAACAATAGAGATGGACGCCCACCCCGCCGCCGTTGTGGCACGAAAGCAAAAGTGATGAAGGCTACTGGCCTGTGGTTGAGCCAGAAACGTGAAAAGCGACAAACAATTGAAGGATGTGACAAAAATGCAATTGACTTGGACTTGATATTGTAAACAATTTGCACAAAGCATTTTGGCGTTTGCACACACAAAAATATCCATGGAAAATCGCACACACATACACATACACAAATGCGTAACACAAATTTCATAATCATTTCCATTCAATTTGTAATTACCATTTTGTAAGTAGTTTTGTCGCTCAGTGTAAAACGTTCAGCAATAAGTTGAATATATATATAGTCAGATTATGTGAAAATTCACTCTTAGTTAGTTATTAATAGCTTGCAATGTGGGTGTTGCGGAAAACAGATACAGAAGAAAACCGTTGCATTGGAAAACATCCGACGACGATATTGGCAAAGACAACTTTTTGGCCCACACGCACTGCCAAACACCATCCAATCACATTAGTTAGTTATTTCATTATTGGCTTGCTGGCATTTGGATTAACACGTTTATTTAAGAACCATTCATTCATATGAATTTTATTTCGCTCGCGCACTACAGAAAACTTTGGCGTGCGTGTGTGTGTGTGGCTTGGATGTCACGGAGTGTACTGTGTGTGTATGTGTATGAGTGGGTGGTGTATGTGATTCGAAACGCGCACGAACAAGCAAAGCTTTGCTTTCGCCTGGCGAGACAGTTAAACGCAAACTAACGGCAGCAGCAACATCGCAAAGTCTGCACCAAAGTTTGGTACAACAACTGCACTGCAAGAAACTAGTGCAATCTTTGAAAAATAACATAAGTTGTTACAAGAGCAAAGCGGAACTACAAAGTTAATAATTTATAATAAATTTTGCAAGGTAAATATAAATAATTGTTTTATGTAGTCAATTTATTATTATTTAAAAAATAAATAAAATAAAAAAATTTAAATTAAATTAATTTTTATTTTAAAAATTAAATAAAATAAAACAAAATAGATTAATTTTTTGTTTAATATTTTAATATTGTATATAAAATAAATAACAATTTTATTGTATTTAACTTAGTTTATAAAAAGAATATTTAATTAAAAATTAAAAATAAATTAAATTCAACTACATTTATTTTTTTCAGTGTAAGTAAAAGTGTCGGTGGAAAATTCACCACAGCCGAGCGTCGCACAGGCACGACTCACGACAGCCAGGAAATGTGAAAGTCTTGCGCTCAGGAAGTTGCTGAGTGTGCGTGCGCGCTTCTGGCCGTTGCAGCGCCATCTATGGACAGCTTTTGAATTCACTTGCAAAAGCTGATTGCAATTGATTAAACCGCATAGGCAATGGTGCTACACACGATTGTGATTCTGCCGCTCACTTGAAGATTTGACTTGAAAATTACATTAGGGACAAACAATGAGCCATGAGGCACATATAAATACATACATATATAGACAGATAAATCTATTTGTTTGATTATTATTTATATGCGCCCTCCCCCGGCCGCAACGTCAAGTGTCGTCGCCTGTGTTGCCTGTGCAAACAACAAACAAACGTTTGCGTTCGATGTCTCAGTTGGCGGAGTCGCACCATTTGAAGTGCCGGCAAAGGACATCAATTGTCAGGATTTTGCCACATTATCCTTTACATTGCGGCCGACCAAACGAGCCGGCACCTCAGAAGTGCAACGTGACATTGCTACATGCATCCCTGTCAGATCTTGCCGCCTCGAGGCCATGCAAAAACAATACAGGACACTTGGCGAGTATAAAAAATTGCTCACACAATGACGAATTTACCTGTTGACACCTTCCCAAATAGACAATTCGGCTAATTAATAATGGGAGCCGTGGTCCACAACGCACTCACAGATCTGACGCTGGCCTGCCATTCAATTGTAACAGGTTACAGTGTTATATGGCTCAATTACACAAAAAAAAACAAAAAAACAAAACTGGTAGCTGGAAGAGTGGAAGGTGCAAAATTTCAAGAAAATTCCGAGGAATTGCAGCGGCTGCATCGCTTTGAATTGACAGTCCACTAAAGTGGAATTATGACTTTGATTCACCAATCAGCAAAGTAAATGAGCGGCTTAGCTGTCTATTGTGAACAAGGATCCATATTGTGGGCCATGGGAAAAGTGGATTGGTATTATAAATGGGTCCTAAATCAAAGCTGATTAGCCTGTGAGAGTATCCAATGTGTAAATCTGATTATATTATAGATTTCTCTTGTTTGTTTAATTAATTCTAAGAGCTCCTCCATTTAATTAACAATTTAATTGATTATTTTTTCAACTAACTAATTTAGATACTGATTGAAATATTTTCAATTCCAATTTCAGAACCAGTTTATTAAATATTTTTTCACTGCATAATATATTAATTAAAATCGATATAAGTTTCCCATAGCATAACCGTATAGGAACCTATCCTAATACACGATCAGGCAGCATATCTAAATTATGGGTACACCCCTGCCCAAATGGTATTTCTCAATGAATCCTTGAGCTCTGTTGGTGGCATCGCACATGCTTCACGCACGCCACTTTCTTAATGGGCAACTGAATTTCAAATTAGTTTATAAACTAAATACAAATATTGTAACTAAAATGCGTTAGCTAATCAATTTCATACGCTCAATTTGAGCGGCGACCGAGCGTCTGCGGCAGGACGAGCACCAGCCAGCCACCTTGGCGACCGCATTTAAGGACATGACGTTCAGGATTGCCAGAGCCACGTTGCCGTTGCCCGTTTGTCTGGGGCATACAAAGCGGGCCGGACTAACAATAGAGCAGCTCGACTTCACTCTTGACGCAACTGCCCAAATTGGCTCGCTCATCATTATTTATATGCCACTTTCTATTGAATTGAATAGATAGATGGCAGGACAAAGCGCTCGAAGGGAAGGTGTTCGATTCGAAGGTGTCGGGACAGCCCAGCGACAGATACGGCTGCCTGGCGCAATTCAAGGCGAAGACGTGGCACAGTTTTCCCTGTCTTTTGGCTATTGTTTCATTGTTTGCTCTTTCGCTGGGTCGAGTGCCGAATGCCGAGTGCCGAGTGGCTTGGCCGTGGTTTATAGCCGCGGCGGCGATGGCTGTGGCGGCGAGGTAATCCTTTGTCTCAGGCGACTCAATAAAGAACTTATTGTGGACAAATTTCGACATTTTTCAAGCGATGTTTTCGGTTTGTCTTGTCTAGTCTTCTCAATGTGTGAGTGTGTGTGTGTGCAGTTCCATTTCCAGCTTCAAAGGACATGCTTGACTTTTAACAGGAATCAATTTATTTTATGCGAAATAATCGTGTTGATGGCTGCGTGCTCGCCCCTTTTTTTTTCAGCCGCTTGACGTTTACGTTTTGGGCCTCTGGCTTTTGGGTTTATTCACACACCAACCCCAGAGGGCCAACCCTCCGATGGTCCAATACCGCAACGAGGGCTGTGACTGGGTTTGGCCTGGTGGAGCGCCTATGTGAAGAAGGGTGGAAGTAATTTTAATTTATGATGTCAATTTATAGTAGTTTTTGCGGTTTCACAACATTTTACATAAGAGCAGAGATACAGCCAAGTGGGATGCGATCGAGTGTCATTTCAACGTTACGGAAATAAGCAGATATACATATATGTAGGTAGATAACTATATTTATATGTATATAGAATTCTGTATCAAGTTTTTATCGTAGCACAATTGTATGATACTCATCAATCAAAGAATTGGCATGCACCCATTACTATTCCAGCGTTTTATTATTATTTTTTTTTTATAAAAAAAATCATAGATTTTTTGTCAAAATTCGATGCGTATTATTTTTGTAGAAAATAGCACGAGTGGAACATATCGGCGATCAATCAAGTCTATTGCAATTTACCCCCGCAATATTTAGTGAACTCAACAATTGCAGTGCCCTTGCTGCCCGTGGGCCGAGAGATTGGCAAGGTTGCGGCATTGAGGTTGCATATACCTAACTCAGACACCTACTACAACAGCAGCAGCAGCTCTCAGATGCAGCTCATCATCATTCATGCCAGTTGACGATTCATGCATTCATTCATTCATCACACACACGCACACGCACACATTGAAACAGACACTTGACAGCTGACCAGAACCCTGGGCTGTTAGGTAAACATGAATTTATCGGTTATTATTAGCACCTTTCCATCATAATTGCACCGTAGGAGTCAGGAACCCAGACTCAATTGAGCTCGGGCCAATTGCAATCTCCTACCGGTTGCCTCAAACAGCAGCATTCATTGCCTTGGCCAACAAAGTCCGGCCGCACTGCATTGATATGTGTGAAAAGGCTTTTGCCAGCAACATTTGCCAATCCTCGGTAGCACGCATTGTGAGCATTCTGCAGAATTCTGCCCGAGCATTGTTCCATTTTTCTACATTTCAATTTGCATTTGACTTTGGTACTAGCCATGGGCGAGCCGAGCCACTTATGAATGTCTTTGGCCCGTCTCACAACGGGAATGCGGCGAGACACTGCCGCCGCTTGTGTTAGGCGGATCAAGGAACGGCCCGGTCAATGGGTAGGCTTTTGGGCCAAGAGAGCGTGCCGCTCCCTGCTGACGATTGTTACAGATTTTCACGCATTATTTGCGCTCGCTTGCACAAATCTTACGAATCCTAAGACGATTTCCTCTTACAAATCTGTTATAAGCCTTAAAGCGTGTCACACGGCAAATTGAAGAAAGTTGGTCTGAAAAAAAAAATAAAATAAATAAAATAAAATATGTATATACATATATGTATAGTTAGATCTGAGAGAAATGTTAGATCTAAATATATAGATGTAGGAGAAACGCTAATACAAATACATTAATTTATATAGATATGGAAATAAATATTTAATGTACAATTTTGTAGTTAACTTATATTAATTTATATGATATTTATCAATATTTTAGTGAAAATATATATACATATATGCCATTTAATTCATTTATACAATTTATATCAGTTATTAAAACAATATTACATATTTATATATACCTTTAGATATACATATGTATATTTGTATACATATGTAATTTTGTATATAATTTATTTTAATTTATTTGAACTGTATGTTCAAATTTTTAGTGAAAATATACATAATATGCTAGAATATTTAATTCACTTTAAAATAATACTAAAAATAAAATTATATTTATAATCTATTTCTTTTAGCTCATGCTAATAAAAAATTTATATTTAAAATGTCAAAATCAAGAGAAACACTTAAAAATAAAATAAATAAAAATAAAAATAATTAATACAACAAATGTTGCATCAAATATATATATATAAATTTATATATTTGTAATAAATTTATGTATAAATATATTTAATGCGAAATTCTTTTATTTAATTAATATTAATTTCTATGATATTTACGAGCTATATTTCTACTGGCAATATGCATAAAAAAAACATTTAATTTATTAATTAAATGTTTAATTGTTTAATTGAGAAGCAAATAGAGTTTCAAAAAAATAAAGTTGTATTTTCAATATTAAAATAATTATTAAATATTAAATATAAAATAAAATATTAAATATTACTGGAAGTCGCACTAATAACTCATCTGTGCTTATAATATAGTTATTTTTAAAATGAAATAAAAATTAATAAATAAATAAAATTAATATACATACTCATATTGTCTTACTTTAAGTATTCAATTCAATATATATATATATATATATATATATATATATATATATATATATATATATATATATATATATATATATATATATATATATATATATATATATATATATATATATATATATATATATATATATATATATATATATTTATATTCAATTCCATTAACCCACATATCTATATTTGCATATGCCTTGAAGTGACATTGAACTTATTTTGGGCAGGTAAGTCTAGTCAGTAGTCGATATGCCACTGTGACATTGTTTGAAGGCAAATGTCCATTAATAATAGAACGATTACCCGCCGGGGTCAACACTTTACACACCCAGACAGACATATATACATATACATATATACAACGTAGATGTATTCTAACCCGCATAGGTATTCAAATTGAAAAACACTGCAGGACATGAGGACAATGCGCTGCGATCACTGGACATTGGACATCGGCAGTCGAAGCGCATTTGAATGAACTGAATTACAAGCGGATTATTGGATTTGAGGTTAAGTGCATTTTCAACGATTGCAACTGTAACGAAAATGAAATTTCGCTCGACGATTTTCACAACTGTTTTGACTTTGGAAATGTTTTCGCCCTAAGCTGGGCCCGCAAAGCCGACTACGACAAAAAAGATGAAAAAAACGCGCAGAAAACGCGCGCGGTAGGCGGGGCGAGCTCAAACGCCATTGCTTGCACAAGGCAGCTGCTCACACACACACACACGCACACACACGGCTGTGCGTGCGAGCGAGAGAGAGCGCGCGCTCACAGCTGACTACTGCCTGTGGCATGCCCCAAACAGAGAGAAGGGTCGTGCGCCAAGGATATCGAGGCAGACGCTCGTTTTTAGTAGGAAAACTAACCAGCATTGATCATATTTGAAGTGGATGCGAGTTAAACGCGCGTGTTGGCTGTCGTCTGCCATTGTCCAAGGGCGCAGGAGGAATGCTCGCTGCGTGGCCCTCGGCCTGGGGTTGGTTGCTCTTTCTATGTGTCCTTTAATGGACCAACGGCCGCCGCGGTTTTTGTGGCGTTGTGTCACGGGATAAATATTAATCGATATCTGTGTATAGTGTGCTTGTGTGTGTGTGTGTGTGTGCGAGCGCGTGTGCGTTTCTATAGTGTGCGTGTGTGTGTGACTTGGGGTGTAGTATCCTTTTGTTGGCACGACCATTGTGTATTCTATGTGTACTAAAATGAACAGCATCCGCGCGCTGTACCTTGGCGCGCTCACCGCTCGAATTAGTCGAGTGCATTCGCTTGAAAAACTAATTTGATTTATGTCCTCGCGTTAAAGTGCGGTTTTCCGTCCTGAACGCTGCCTCTGCCAGCCGCCATTCACACCCATAACTTGGCCAGCTCATCCAAGTATCCAGCTGCTTTTGCAACGCCCCGCCAAGCGCCTCTCGATGCCTCAATGGCCAATTTCAGTCGAGGGCTTTGTATAATTAATGTTGGTGCGTTGCGAATTTTTGGGCCAAATGTTCCTTTCTACCAGTTGTTAGATTAAATCTCGAGTTAAAGTAAATGTGAAAACAATTAATTAGATCATCTTTAGCACAACTTCGACTTTTATTAAAAAAAAAAAAATAACTAACTAACGAATGAAGTCATGAATTAAAGTAAATAATGAATCAAAGCTTAAGCTTAAACTTATTATCTTGACTTTAGAAGAGTCTATTCTAGATCTTAGCAGTATTTTATTTTACTCTATAAGGATTTACTGTGGCAATCTATCAAAATACTTTCCATTTGTTCCTTTTACAATAAGTAATAAAACTAAGTTCCATAATCAATCGCAACATGAATACAACTTTATAGAAATTGTTAGTTTTTACAATTATTTAAATTTACAATTTGATCGACTTATTTACGCGGAATAAGCTTCACCCAAAATCCAGTTTTGGGTATCAATTGAAAGCCGGAGGTGTTAAGGACCAACGGAATACAGGTTTTCTTGGCTGGCACAATGCGGAACTCGCGCAGCAGATAGTAGATCACAGCTTTGGCCTCAAGTAAAGCGAATCGGGAGCCTAGAGAAAAATTAATTTGAAAAATGTAATAATATTAACAAATACCATAGATCTTACAGCCTGTCACTCACCTATGCAATTGCGTGGCCCTACGCCGAAAGGATAATACGTAAATGGCACGATTTTGTCCTTGTTCTCCTCACTGAAACGATCTGGGTCAAATTTATTCGGGTTCTCAAAGTACTTGGCATCCCGATGAAAGCCGCAGGTGGGCAACCAAACAGCGTCTCCCTTTTTGATCTCAACACTTATGCCATCGACATCGTATGTAATGTCCTTGTTGCACTCGCGATCAATGGCAATGGCCGCCGGCCACTTTCGCAGAACCTCCGAGACCACCTGATCCATATACTTCATGCCCATTATAGCCTCGTATGTCAGCTGCCCACCCTCCAAATCGCTGTCGACCTGGGCCACCTCTTCGTAGAGCTTCTCCTGCACATCCTCGTTCTCCAACAGCTCATGGGCCGTGAAGCACATGAGCACCGCCGACGTCTCAAAGCCGGCAAAGAAGAAAACAAAGCATTGAGCAACGATATCACGATCGCTCCAATCCCGGACTGCGCCCGATTTAGGTTTATCTGCGTTTAGTAGGCCGCGTGCCTCCATCAACATATTGATCATGTCCGGGCGTATTATATTATTCTCCTGACGATACTTCATGGCGTCCAGCACCAGACGCACAAAATAGTTTGTGCTTTTCCTGTCAAAGAGTGAGATTTTCAACATCTGCAAGGGAAACACAATTTGTAAGCGAAATCAGCATTAAATTGAATTAGGGATCCTCTACCTTAAACAGTTTCTGCGCTGTTTGGAATAGCATAAACTTGAGGTTCATCAGCGCCGTGAAGGTGGTCAGTTTCTTTCCCATCAAATAGAACTTGTTCTCCCGATCTTTGAATGAGTTCACCTGCAGCCCAAAAGCTGTCGAGGCAATGACATCGTTTGTGAATCGGGTACAGTAGTCCTTCATGTCCAGCTCAATTCCACTCTCTGGAATGTCATCGCGCTCCAGGCACTCAACTGCCTCTTTGGCCACAATATCCATCAGCTGAAACATTTGACGCATTTTGCTGCCCGTAAAGGCAGGACTCAGAGTGCTGCGCATGTCCTTCCAGCGGGCATCGCGCATGGAGAACAAGGAGCTGCCAAAGAGATTGTCCATATCATGAGGATCATCATTATCTACGCCAAAGATATTGCGATGATTGATAAAGTGATCGAAATCCTTGATTGTGATCTGCTTAATTAGCTCCGGGTCGCGTATCATCAACAGCGGCTTGCGCTGCTCAAATATTCCAAAAACCCTATAAATAGAAATAAATTACGAATTATTCGAGAGGGCCTTGACCGATAAGTGAGCTAACAATTGGCAAGGCAGAAACTCTTATCTGTATAGTCGAGAGCCGAAAATATATTATTCTAAGTGACTCAGAGCTGTGATCGCGTGTGGCACATATAACACGAAGACGCATAAAACCATTTTACCTTCTATAGGAATTTTCAATTGTTCTTGATTAACTGATAAAAGCTATCAAACATGTATTTTAGCTGTGCTTGTTTTTGCTATCATAATTGAGATAAAAGTATGGTCAAGAGTTATTGTTGTCTGTATATATAGTGAGTATATTTACAGCTCTATAGATAAGATTTTGGCAGCTATCTTAAGCACCCAACAAATGGCTTCTATATATTTTATTAGTCTTCAAATATTTAAGTAAACACAGAGGTGTGCCTAGGTTCTTGATGATGGGGAACGGAATGTAAATTTTACAAATTATTATTTATCCAATTAATCAATAGTCTGTTTTTCGAATGCACTGATGGGGCTACGCCACTGATGATATATCAAAAGCTAAAAAACGATTGTAAATTCTAAGTACAATCAATCATATAATTTGTAGTCATAATGCAGCGCATATTTATCTATATCGATGTACATATACATGATAAGCCAAATACAGAAATGCATTATATCATTCCAGCCGGAATGCAGGTTTTCAAACTTACAATAGATATGCGTACATAATACGACGTATTTTGGATATCAACAGCTTTTTTACTTATCTAAGCACAATTACATATACATACTTTATAGAGACACTACAGCGTATTGGTATTCAATAAATATATATAAAATTATTTAATTATTAATTAAAACAATAAATATATATCATATATTTTTTCTAGTTTGGGGTATAGATTGTTGATATCATAACTGAACTCAAGCTATTAATAAAGTTATATGTTCAAATTTTTGATACAGCTGTGTGTGATCAGGCACTGGAGCATTAGATTCTATACATATTTATATATGTAAGATTGAAGTGATGCTCATTTATATCAATATAAAAGTACATACGTATCTATTGCTTTAAGCTTTAAGCACTGAACTTTTATAATGTAATACGCAGTTAGCATTTTGATATCAATTATAAAATGTTCTATGTACAATACTTACTTGCCATCGCCCCTGTGGTAGAGATCGACAACTATATCAAACATTGATTGCTGTCGCAAAAACATTTTGATCATGCTGCCAAAAAACGGATATGGCTTATCATATGGAATGCCACGATCCTTGAAGTAATTATAGTGCAGCGTGGCCCAGCGGTAGAGCAGCAGCAGGATAACAACAACGAGTGCCAAAATTTCTACTAACATCTTGACTTAGCTATGGATCTACACCATCTGATCGAGCGAACATCAAATTTAAAACTAAACAACGCAACGCGAAGCACACTGAAATTACCTTATTTAGTTTCACTCGAATGGGCGAGTCAAGTGGGAGCTTTTGCTCAAAGCTTTGTCTTACAGCCATACAAATGATGAAATTGCTTTGGCACTTGATGAATTAATTAACTATGTGTGCACATGTATGTGTGAGTTCATACGCTTGCTGAGCATACATATGAGGAAAACTCATATTCGTATGTAATGTGCACACATATTCACAATTAACAGAAACAACGCATCTAATCACGAAGCTTTGTTATTGTTACTTTGACTGTGAACTTGACCGTCATTCAAACAACACTGAGCGTAGGTGCGGTTAACGAGAGTAATCAAATAGATTTTGCCGCTTCACATGAGGATGCTTAGCTGTTAGATACCCTATTTTAAATATATCTCCGAAAAATTGGTTTCATTTTTTCTTTTTTTGGGAATTATTATTTTGATTTGAATATGATTCATATTTATAGCACTTGCCATTATCAAAAAGTTACTTGTTTACGATTAGCTCGTTGCTTACCTAATTATAACAAATATGAAGTGTATGTATGTACTACAAAATGTCTGACGAAGGAATATATGCGATAGTGTTGCCATTATTGATGCAATCAGATACGAATTTGGTGGAACAGCTTTATATATGATACACATAAATGATACACATATTATAGAATTGTTTACCACTCGATACTTCAGCAAAGTTTGTCTAAGGCGGACGGCAGAGTGGCCGCGAGAAGCGATGCGATGCTATAAGCGATCTGCAAGGCGATGACATGACAGAGTAAAAGAGAGAAACATTGCTTGAATTGCATAAAAGAATGTATTGCACTTACGAAGCAACGGTTATTTAAGCTCAGCAAGCAACAAAAACACCATTATAAGAAAAGCTTTATCATGCGATAAAGAGAGAAAGCATTTCAGATATGCTTTCTTGCAACTCTCTTTAAGTTGTCGCTTTGGCTCTCTTCTCGCTTCGCTTGCACTCTGACATGTTTTAAGCAATTACATATACATAAATCTGCATGCAGAGCTTTCTCGCACTTTGTCGCTCAATAGCATCGAATCGCTTCTCGCGGCCACTCTGCCGTCAGCCTAAATGTAAATTGTTCAATTGTTCAGCAAACTTCTTTTAAAAAACTTTCGAATCTGAAATGAAAATACCTCAAACATAAGCGAGAGCAGACTAACTAGCAGTCAGAGCTCAAAGTGCCAAAAGTTGATGCAATACGGAATGTATATACACATGTACATATGTATGTGTAAAGGTGTGATATTGTACTATTGCCTAAGTAACTCTGTCATCAACTCAAATAGTTCAGCAACAAGTTTAAGAGATTTAACACTGGGCTGAATGAATGAAGAATTCATTTTCTCATAATTTTCCAATTCCAGTTAATAATATATAATAGCTAATACATCATTCTTCATCGACGACGATGTTTTACAGAAAACCGCCGCTCAATCAAGCATTGCGTATTATTGCATGAAAGCTTCTGATTAAGCTTTGGCATATCGCCGGACAACATTTAAAAATTGCTCAAACATTTTGAAAGCTCATACATACACTTGTTTACATATGGTTGAAGTGCGAATCGAAATCAACAAATATGTATGTATGTATGAGTGCGCATGTGCATATACATATATGCATAAATAAATGTTATCTATTAATAAACTAGTTACACGCACTGTGAACTTGACTCTTATTGAATGAGTGAATGAGAGTAAACAATGATGTCATTAATCAAAATGCTCGACAAGTAGATACCTTATAACATATCTAAGGCAGGATAAATACTATAGATATTCATAATATTTTTATTTGCTCTGGGAAAAGATGAAAAGTTGAAAGGAACATTAAAAGAGTTGCGGAGTAAACTTAAAAAAAATAACATTTATGAATAACAAAAATTTAAATAATGAATTTTACATATAAATAAACGTTGAATTACATCTATGAATACATATATATAACTATACTAATGCTTTGCTTTACTCAATTTATAAATTCAAGACGTGCTGGATCTCATTTAAATATAACCGCTAACGACAAGCTGCATAAATCTAGTTGCCATATGAAAAACTACTTTAATTGTTAGTTATTTAGCATAGTCTCTGGCTTCTAGAAATCCAAACCCCTTAATATACTCTAATACACTTACATGAATCATACGCTAATCACTTGTTGAGCCCGATTACGATTAATCTATGTATCAAGATCACACCTAGTCCATTACTTGAGACGATCAATTCAAGCTGTTCTAGGCGCTCAAATACCAATCGTACTCGTCCCTAATCCAACAGAGCCGGATGTAGTCTGATCTATGAGCGGATTGTGATTACGAAACTAAATCTTATGCGAAATGCACGATCCATCGGGGCCAGAGCTAGATCTATGCTTGGCTTATCTGTGTTTGGCGGAATGCGACGATAAGCACGTTGGCATAAGTTTGGTTGGCATTTGCAGTTTGGGTAGGATGTGTTTTCCCCTGACCACAACACAACGTCGCACAACGTCTAATGAGGCGCCTAGCACATATCCATATGCTGCTTGCTCGCGTGAGCTGCTGAAATTTCCTCATTAATCAAAATTTGAATATGACGCCATATCCTTATTGTTTGCTCTAATTATGGCCAGGTAGCGATAAGAGAGCGTCGCCGATATATTCCATGAATGAAACACTCTCCTGGCTGGAAATGTGCCATATTTAATTGCACTATAAAAATCTTCAATGCACATTTATGAGCATTGCATTGTTCTAGGTAGGTGCTACTTTATGATGCCAATGGCGACGCCGACGCCGATGCCGATGCCGATGCGTGGAAAATCCCGCGCTCGTTATTTGACAAACATGCTGGGAAAGTCCAAAGCCCGTTGCCAATCCAAGGCGGCTGCTTGCCTAAGTGCCAGCCTACACAAATAAGCTCATGGATTTTTTATGGTCCTGCCGCACCGCGCCCGGCAGCCCACCTACAACTACCTGACCCGGTTCAGTTTCCTGCCACAGCGCATTTATGAATGAGTCCGATCTGCGGCATGGCACCGCTAACGCGACTCGTGAATGAATCTCCATGGCGCACTGTAATTTTATTGCAGGTACTAAAAATCACCTCAGCAGCCAGCCCTAAAACCCTACCTAAACCGATGCAATGCAGCGCAGCGCAGCGCTGTCCAGCCAAAATGCACCCGTTGCATTCATTAGCGTTGAGAGGAACAAAGCAGTTGCACTTAATCCTAATGATTTCCCTTTTGTTTCTAATGACGCAGCGGTAGGCTTATGTGGGACAAGTGAAGACGCGGCTTCAACTATGAAGCCAACGTTCATAAGAATCGCGGATAAAACAACTGGACTATCGATTAATGACAGCATCAATTTTTACCGATTCTCCAAGAAAATGCAAGGACAACACTGAAAACTTTTCTGCTTAACAATGATATAGATTTTAATAATAAATAGCCTAAAAATAATTGCAGGTTTTTCTGTTCTATTAGTTAGGAAACTTGTTTGCAAATTTTATTAATACTAAATTATGTTGCTTAACCTTAGATAAACCTCAATTATAATTCCAATATATACACAAAATTGTCTATAAATTTTCCTATGGTGATTGCCAATTATATTTTACTCAGAAAATAAATACTTTTCTGTCTTATTTTTCATTTCGCCAAGGGCTGTACATTTTCTCATATATAATACAAATATATATGTGCCCCTACAATTATCTCGTCCATTCTTGAAAACTATTGCAAAACATTATTCTTACCAACACCCGATATCTCTTAATATATCTATATTTCGCTCTTATCTCCTTGGGGCTGGTAGCAAACGCCCACCAGTGGCCATAAAGTGCCCAACAATATATTAGTGTCATCCCTTGGAGCCACAAACCCACAAGCCATAGAGATAAACTTAAAGCAACTGTACCATTTTACATGCTCAAACCTTAAGTCAAACCCCCAAGAATGTGCTGTGAATATTGAAGCCACAATTTGCTCCGTTTACAAATCTGAGCATATACAAAAACATATAGACGCGCACCGCGCCCGATACACATTTTGCATATATTTAAAGCCCAACAGTTGCCACAAAGCGCAAAGCAGAAGACGGGACCAACCCCCAGAAAGAAGCACTTAATTCAATAATAAATTGCCACCACAAAAGGGCAGCAGCAGCGCAAGCAGCGAAAGCAAGCCCCTTGATTTTTTGGGCAAGCCCGAATCAACCCAGCCAGAGCCCACAGATAACCAAGTTACAGCTCAGCTTTGTTCAGCTCACCGCGGGCCAGGGGGCCCGGAGCCCAGCCCAGCCCAGTTTGTGCCTCAAAGACAACAACTTTTATCAAATTGCGTATAAGGGGGTTTGTCGGGAGGTAAGCGTAAAATTCATAATCATGAATGCTTCGCTTAAACTTCCACCCCGTTGGGAGTTACAAAACAGCAAAAAAAAATAAGAATAAAGAGAGAGGCAAACAGATACTTCTTTTCATACATATACATACAGATATATGTATTTATATATAAATATGTATGTGCGTACGTATATCCTTAATAAATAGTAGCGCATCGCTGGGAATATACACATTAAAAGCGAAAGTCAAGGAAGCTGCCATTGCGAGAGCCGATTAGATTTGCTGGCATGAAAACTAAGCAAAGCGAACATGAGAATACGATGAGTACATTATGTACAAGCCAGCGTGTGTCTCTCTCTCTCTCTCTCTCTGTGCGTATGTGTGTGTGCTATGTATTTGAGTCTGCGTGAGCGGCCATTGTTGTGCGGTGCGAAAAAAACAACCCTGAAGCGTGCCTCTCGCTCACACAGACAGATAGGCAGCAAATCAATGAATGAAGCAGGCAACGGATGCTCTCAATGTGTGCGCGCGTGTGCGTGTGTGTGTGTGCGTGCGTAGGTAGGCCGCTAGGTAGGCCTACACAGCCAGGACCTTAACGTTCAATGAAAAAAATCTCTTTAAATTGTGTGCCGCTCGACGGAGAGAGCTCAGTTCGAGTTGAGATCTTGCAACGCACACACACCGCTCCGCCTACGCAATTGCACGCCAAGTGTTCCTCCGCCCAAGTGAAACAGTGATTTTTCTCATATAAGAATAAGAAACAACGATTATGTCGACAATTAACATGCATCCACCGCAAACGTACTCGCGCCTGTTCCGTCCCTGGGATACGCAACGTCAGATTCCAGCAGCGCCCGCCAGGGCTGTGAAACGTGAACGTGAGCCCGAAACAGTGACCATCAAAACGGAGCTGCCCAGTAGCAGCAGTAGCTGCTGCTATGGACAGGATAGTGACCGCGAGTCCTCCTCATCCTCGTCGAGCAGCAGCAGCCGGAGCAGCAGCAGCAGCAGTAAATCCAGCTATGAGGATGGCCTAAACAACAGCTACACTCGCACATCGACTCCTCTGCTAGATGCCACACCCCAGCCAGCATTTCCAGCCTCCTCAGCTGTGGCGCCACAGCAGCTGTCGCCGCAGCCAGCGCCATTCATGCCCGCCAACGACTTGTACTATGCCGCCGCAGCAGCTGCTGCCGCTGCCGCCGCCAATACCCCAGCCGCAGCTGCCTTTGGCATGGACCCGTTCACGCTGGGCCTGATGGAGCAGGAGTACGCTCGTGTCATGGCCGAGGATGCCCAGCTGAAGGCCCTCAATGCCCGCAAGCAGCGCCCAAAGAAATTCAAGTGCCCCCACTGCGACGTGGCCTTCTCGAATAATGGCCAACTGAAGGGACACATCCGCATTCATACCGGTAAGTTTCACTGAGCTGAAAGATCCTCCGCCTGCTTTACTAACTTGTATTTTCTCTATTTCTTATGCTTACAGGCGAACGACCATTTAAATGCGACGTGGAAACCTGCGGCAAGACCTTCACACGCAACGAGGAGCTGACCCGGCACAAGCGCATTCACTCCGGTCTGCGTCCGTATCCGTGCAGCGCCTGTGGCAAGAAGTTCGGACGGCGTGACCATCTCAAAAAGCACATGAAGACGCACATGCCGCAAGAGCGTCAGCTGGGACCGGCCATCTTTATGCCCATGTATCCATATCTGTATGGCTACTAAGCAGCTAATCCCCGACTCCAGCCTCAGCCTCAGCCTCAGCTACAGCTTCAGCGATCTGTGAAGCGCTTGCACGCATTAAAAACGCAACACCCGTCTACCAACAAAACAAACCAAGCAACAACAACAACAGCTACAACAAATAACTCAATGCCGGCCAATACTCTATCTCTCTGCATCTACCTCAGGCGTACCTGGCGCATCAAGGCGCACTTCAACCAACTACCTCAGCACCAATCTATGCTAACAATCATTAAGGCGATACAGATAGATATCCACATGACGATATATGCAAATATTGAGCTATTTATTTTATAATGAATATTTACATTTCCACTACGTGACGTGAGGTAGAAGCGTCGTAAAAAACCCACACTTGTGTAAATAAATCCTTAAGTGATCCTTTCTCCTATGCTAAGCGATTAAGAGTTTTAAGAGACATCTACATTTATATATAAATATATATACATATATATACATATATAAGAATATTTTTCACATTTTTATATGCTGAATGCGGTTAATAGCAATATACGATTTACATTTAAATGCCTAGTTAAATATTCAGAGCTATATTATACGATTTATGTTTACAAAAAAAAAAAAAAAAAGAAAAAAAAAAAACGAATACATAAAACATTTGAAAAAAAAAAAAAACAATTCATCTTTTATCTTTATCTTTTAGAATCTTAGAATTCAAAACAGAAGAGAAATTCTCTTGAGTGAAAATAGTTAATGGAAATTTCTTTCATTCATCAATATGACATATAACTATGAGAATACATACATACCTATATATATAACCTATATAATTATTTACAATTTCACGGCCATTTTGGCAATGGCCTAATGACTGTCACTTCCCACTAACCAGATCATTTTGCAAATTATCCGAATCATGCCGGCAAAATCAAAGCAAAATCAATTTGCAGTTTGCATTCGTCGGCACATTTGATGCATGCTCATCAAAGGGTTGAAATTCCCAAGTCATTTGGGCGAAATCTGCGAAAATTCATTCACAAAAATCACAAAAAGAAAACTAGAGAAAAATAACCATTAATTTGGGTCAAGTCAAACGCCCAGTCGAAAAAGCCTTTAGACAAGCAATTCGAACTTTTCAGCCATAACCAATCCAACTATTGTAGTAGGGTTCCCATATATTAGAACTGACTTGATTTGAGATCGAACGACAAGCGATTCACACACTTTTCTCACAGTCTGTGGAGGAGTCGGTTGCAATTGTTCACGTATCCTTGCCATTACTCACACGACAGCTTGCGTCATTCATAAGGACAATGGCGAGTGGCCCACCTGAGCAAGTAAGTGCGATAGACACAAAGTCTGCTCTGACAACAATTTGGAATTTATATGTACCCCGGGTCCACAATATCAATGTGACTTCTACGTGTGCACAATAGATGCAATTTTGTTAACCGTAGCAGACCGGTGGGCACTGCCTCTCAACCTTTTCCACAGACAGCCAGACAATGGCAATACGGTCGCTTGATAGAGGCGTGCAGGTCTCGCATCGCATCTACATCTATCTACCTGTACGTTCTGGTCAGTCCTGAGAAGATTTTCTGCCAGACAGTGCGACGTCTTCCTCGTCGTTGTTGTTGTTGCTGGTGCTGCTGCTGGAACACAAGTGGCACAATGATCTAACTAATAATATGTCCCATTGATTTCTGTAATTCTGTTTGCAGCAGACACAGCGGCCACACTTTGAGCACTTGGCCAAACCCAACGAACGGCAACTAGTTCAAATACCCATTTCTCAAGATGATACGCTTTTCGTCAGCATTTCGAATTGATGTCTTTCGATATTGACAAGCGATGTTTGCTTAGTATTGTCCTTTAATTGCCGCCAATTAATTAGAGCATGGGTAGAATTCTTTACTCTGAAGTGTGGGAAGATGCTTTAAATACGTATAAAGTCCATAAATACATATCATCTATCGATGTCAATCACAAACATTGAATAATAGGTGACTTTAAAATATGTAGTATATATATACATATATATAGGATATATTTATACATACATACATACATACATTCATTTGTATATGTAGATAAGACATTTAGCTAATGATTTATAAACATATACAATATAAGCATTATTTATCTGCATTAAACTAAATAAAAGCAAAAATACTAATATGCGGTACATTAATTTCTTCTTTTGCATATACATATGTATGTATATTCTTGACAGCGTTATACAAATTTAGTCCTTCAAATAGTGGTATAATCTAACAGAAAATATAAAAACAAAAATATTATGATATTTACTAGCTATTCATAGAAAAGCTCTTAGTCCAAAAAGGCAAAGGATTTATTATGTTGTTGTACTTTAGTATTTTTTTAATTTATCAGCTAAAAATAAATTCTAGATATCATTAATAATAGCATAACAAAATTCAGACCAACACTACTAAAATTTAGATCAATTTGAACTTTTCTAGTCCCAATCTTTTCACTCAATCTTTTCACTCAATCTTTTCAGCAATAATTGTTCAAAGGCCAAAAAGAAAAGGATACAATAATTGAATTTATTTACTCACGACTTATACAATATTCCAATAAATGAAAAATTATGGACTTTTTCGGTTAAAAAAATACGCAATATCAACATTGAATTTATTTATATAAGTGTGGGACATTTTAGATTTTCTTAATTATAAGAAGTCTAAAATATGACCATATCATAATATGGTAAAATGCTGGCGATCATAGCATGCACAATAACTGAATATCAAAGAGCTTATTTAAATAATTCTTAACTAAATTTATTTGCTTAAATTAGCAAGATTTTAACCTAGAAGTTCTCACCAAATTTAACTTTGTAAAATATTTTATTCATTGCATTTAACATACTGTTATACTATAATAAAAAACAATAATAATTTAAACATAAATAACACTGAAATTATACAATTTTAAAATATACATACATAACTATGTATATCTTGATATTGAGTAAGAGTACAAGTACTATTTCTGCTAAATTATAATAAACAATATATCGTGTATAATTGTAGTTCAAATTTAATATATACATTTATATACATATTTATATAATAATATATCATATTTCATTATTAATCTCCAAATATTATTTATTAAAATTTCTAGTTAAAAATCTCCAGTTAGAGTAACTTTCAAGCAGGTCTCTCAAATTGAATGAACTGTCGTACTTCACTTTAACGGAATATTGTGTGTGCCACATATAGCCTATAGAGTCGTTAAGGAACTTTGCAATCCCTCCAGCATTTCCCAGGAATTCAAAACGAGGAAAAAATATAATTGCTCAACTATAAACGTAAACAGGATAGTATTGTTCCACAACAATATCAGACAGAGTCACTTCCTAACAAGAAAGTAGTTTGGCTATCAATAACCCACTGACGTCTTGAGGACAATTGCCATGTAGGAGGCACTAGCCTATATGCCATTCATGACCACAAAAAGGCCAAACAAAAGTCATCGGGTGGTCCACAAATTCCGCAACTATGCTCGTATAATTGCCAGCTATGTGGACCAGAAGACGTTGTGTCTTCTAACAGACTTTCTAGCCGGGCCACACAGCGCGTCAGACTGAGAAATTGAAATGTATTTTGTGCCCTAATAGAGAAATATACGGGCCATAATTTCGCAATGCAACAATAGCAGAGCAATTGAATGGGCAGTGCAAAAAAAGATAGAGCAGTGCATAAAAAAAAAATGGAGTCACCGGACCGATGGGTATAACAGCGTAGAAATGCGATTGCTACCTTTCACAGCGCCAGTTCTTGGCCAAGCAGAGTGCGTTGATGGGTTTCAACCCCTCAAAGGAACAACCCTCATCCCCTATATGCATAAGCAAACGCACACACACTCACACACACCCAGGGGCTGGCAGGGGGTACTGACAGTAGTAGTAGCCGTGCTGCCTGTGCGCTGACGTTTTGTACAAAGTGTCAGAGGATCCATTTAATTGGAAAATTTATTGGGCAGCAGCAGCAGCACGGCGCATAGGAATAGGAGACAGCCTGTCTGGCCCTCTTGTTGGCTTTCTTTGGCTCGCATGTTTTGCGGTTGCTGGAAATACTTTCACAAATCCAAATAGGGTACGACAGACTAACCCATAAAAAGTAGAATAAATATAAAGCAAAGACAAATTCGTGTAAAGAAATGGATTTGTATCGAATACACGAGTAAAGTGCCACAATCAACGCAGAGCTCAACGTGTGTGGCTGGCTGGCTGCTTGGTAATTCTATTCTATTCTATTCTATCCTATTCTATTTTATTTTGTGTTCGTTCCGATTATAAGAGTTTCCCGCTAATTATATTTGTACATGCCACGCTTCCAGAGCCAGCCACACATTGCCCAACATTTCCAGCTACTTATCAACGGCTGGCATTGGCGATTTCCAATCGTATTTTCCAAGTGTTTAGGCTAATCCTAGGCGGAAAAGTGGGTATGTCCCGACAAGCGCTAAACGATGCGTTTATCTGCATAAACACTCTTAATAAGTCGATTGTCTGCTCTCTAATCTCTTGCTGAGGACTCACCGCCGGCTAATGACCATATCTCCTCATTATCTTACACGGCAAATGTATGCAATTTGGAACGTAATCCTAACGCCGGGACTTGCACAACTCTGCGCAATGCATGAATAGAGATAGCTGTATACACATACATACATTCACACATGTACATACATATGTAGGTGGTATATAGAACCGAAATACTCATATGGTTATTCCACGCACATGGCACAAGGTGAGCCCTAATCTGTTTGCCCAGATAAACCACAGTCACCCACTAAGAGATAGTCGACCCGAGCAAATAGCAGAGACAGATATGCAAGTCAGCAGTTGATATCAGATATCAGCATGCCGGCTTGCAGCGAGGGTACAGTGGGCCCATTGCCTAGCCCTGATGCACCCTTAATTATAAACACGTTCATCATTATTATGCAATTGCAGTCAAAATCCGAAACCGAAAATCGACCAAAACAACAACATACAGCGCCCAGCTGGACAACAAGGCAAAAAGGTAAACAGTAGGTGGTGCCGGAAGTGCCACAAAGTTCAAAACAAACGGCTTTGTCTGCGCTGTTTTCCCATCGCAATGAGCCAACAAACTAATCAAAACTAATGATGACATAATTGGCTCGATTGGGCCAAAGGAAGCAGCCCGATCCTGTGCTGTTTTGTTATGGGCATGAAATCGAATAGAAATAGGAAGTGTTTCTCGCAGCACAAGACAAAGCCACACACAAATTGTCCTTGCAAGGAAACAGCCATCAGCCATCAGTCAGGGGTCCTCAGAAAGACGACAAAACAGTTTGCACAAGTTAAAAAAAAAATGAAAATAGAAAATAGAAAATAGAAAAAAAGATAATTGATTTGTTTGCGAAATGCAATGCGATGACACTTGGATTTTGATGCCTGTGGTGTGGTCCTGTTCAGCAATTAGCTGGAACAGTTTAATTACATTGAGGAAATTGTTGTGACAGTTGGTAAAAGTCAAAAGTGTTGAGCAATTCATCAACCAAATGCCACACGGACTGATTTCTTTCTTTTTAAGTTCCATTTTCTCCAAGATCTTTTTATTATTATATGCTATTTTGCTGTTTGCCACCACGGAAGTTGTCCCGCGGCGTAGCGTGTGCTACTGCAGTTGCTGACCTCGTCCCGTGGGGTCTTCGTACAAATAGGCAATGTGTAAAACAAAACACTTAAATGTTATATGTATATATCTTAACAATGACTGTTGTTTTATTTGTATACTGATAAAACGGAATCAACCGATTATTCGTAAACGAAAAAGTTTATATAAAACGAATACGAGTATATAAAGTACATTCGAGTATAAAATGCATCGAGTATAAGATTTTAAGTATATGTATGTAGATATAAATATGTATAAAAGTATATGTTTAAGTTGTATAGCTTGTTTGTTTCTTCAACATTTGTTGTGCAATCAAAGTGCTAATCAGACTTAACATAAGTTCATATGTATGTTGGCTTATAGACTACAATAAATACATATATGTATTTATAAATATATATACATACATATATCTTTATATGTGTAAATGAAATACATATTGTGGCATGCAAGGGGCATCTTTAAGTAAGGCACAAACAATTGAGCCGCTGAGATTACGTGGTGCGCGTTTCTGCATCGCTTGATCGAACAATTCCATTTGAGGTTATATTTGGAGTATACTTGCTGCAGCTTTCTGCCTAGTAGAGCATTATGGCCGCCTGATTCTTGTCTTTGCTTAGCGGCTCCGAACGATGACGATCACGACGCTCGCGTCGTCTAGCATAGAGCAGAATCGTTATATTTATGAAGACCACAATTGTCGAAATAACAACCAGATAGAAGCTGTAGCCCAGATGGGCCAGACCGGTGCTGTACCAATGCTGTTGCTGGTGCTCCGTTAAGAGAACATTGTGAATGAGATACTGATAGAACTGCACCAGCCATGCCAAGAATGCAACCACCTGCGCACCTGCCGCTGAAATATTTGAGGCCAACAGGAGCAGCATTGTGCCGCCTTTCTTAGCTGCTGACGCTGCTTTCAGCACAGCGGCTATGGCTGCTATGGTGCAGGCCAACAGTCCGAAGCCTGTGCCAAGTGTTGTAAGCAACCAGAGCCAGAAGCTAGTGTCGCCATGCTCGGTGCGAATGAAAGAGTAAACTGTGAAAAATGATTATTAGTTCAGAATTACGCTTCTATTGAAATTCATAAAAGCCTCACCATCAACCTGATTGTTCCGTACTCCAAAGCCAGGATTCAAGTTCTGGTTACCATAAAACAAACCAAAATTGACGTCACCCTTAGCCTCTGTAGTATTATGGCGCCGCGGGTAGGCGCGCACCCAGTGATTGGTTGTCATACTGGTCAACAGCAATCCGATGGCCAGGCAACTGCCAAAGAATGTAGAGAACACAAGGGCGCGCGTGCGTAGACTCATCTTTACAGATCTACAAATGTGTATAAAATGGAAAGTTATCAAATACTTGTTTTTGCTTTGGCAATTGAAAATATTTTGCTGCTTATGCGTAAGCGTTTTCATTCTAACTACAATTTCTCTGGCGACAACAAAGAAAACGCAGCACAAAACAGCAACAAAAGCAGAGCCTGCTGCGAAATTTACTCACCTTGCGAAAGTGGCTTTGCGGGAAGGAACGCAAGCGTCGTCGTTGTAATTATCACCTTCGTATTCCTCAATATACCTTTGTATCATTAGCCTCGAAATTCTCTTCTCATATCTTGTGCAATTTATGCGTATATTTGCGATTTGTTATTAAATTAGTGTTTGATTCTTTGTTAAGTTAATGTACGATTTTTCCAGCCGTTTTGTGAACTCTGTTGTTGTGTTTTCCCTATGATTTCTTAGTGTTGGACAATGTGTTCGGTATTGGACAACATTTCATTTATCCACTGTCTGGCAGCACTACCGCAAAATGTATTGAATGGAACATATGGCAACGCTGCATACAAAAATTGCGCGTAATTTGTGCGTGACAAAAAGAGAAAATCTTTAATAAATATGAGTGGCCGCAAGCACAAAGGAGCCGAAAACATTGAAAATCTGTGTCCCGTAGCCAGGTAAATATATACCCAAAAATGTATATGCACAATAGTCCACAAATCAAGTGTGCATAGATAGACGGGTCATCAAATGGCGCGAACTATTCCAGTGACGTCACATAAATGTATTGCTAAATAAAAAGCAAGAGCAGCAGCGAAACGGGGCCAGCACATAATTGAAAGGTGCTTGACCCGTGCTGACCAAGCAACTGTCCCGTACTTGCCCGCCGAGCACTTTTCATTAAATACCCCTCAAACCGTATTTCCAACATGTTGCAGAAAACGCTCAACAAGTAAGAACGGCTCAATCGGCGCTGCAGCCGCTGTGCCCCCAACCAAAACGACGTCGGCTTACGAGCACACCTCCTCCCCGTCAGTGCTGACCTTTGAGGCACTGGAAGAAATGGGCATCGGGATGTTGGACTCTGAGGAGAGCAGCTCATCTGCTCTGTCAGCAATTGCACTCGCAGTGAGCACAACCAGCGATGAGAACTCCAATGAGACAACGCCATGCACCAATGTGGCGCGAATGGCACACCAGCAGACGCGCTTGAGTCTGAACTCGACAGCATCTACGCTCGACAACACTCTTATTGAGATGTTCAGCGAAGATACTCAGGAACGTTCGCTGCAGCAGTCGGCTGAGAAGTTGCACGCTCTGGCCCAGGCGAAGCGAACGGCACTGGCCAACAGCGAATGCAGCAGCAATTCCAACTCACCCAGCAAACGGACCAGAAATCCCCTAGCCACCGTCACATGCAATAATCAAATTGAGCCACCTGCACCGCAGCAGCCGCTGCCTCCGCCGCAACAGCAACAGACGCCCCTCAGCCTACTGCCCTCAACCAGTAAGCAGGCACTGAGGCAAAAGAAACCAACACATGCACCAACAGCAGCGCAAGGAGCACCACAGCCACCGCAAACGCTGACAAGCCGACTGGCGGCCACAGAATACTTCTTTGTCTACCGAACGCCTGTGATGAGCGCCCACATTAGCAGCGGCATCAACTACTTTGAAAAATTGTCCGACGAGATTTTGCTGGACATTTTTAAATGGTTGCCAAAGAAGACGCTGCTGCGCCTAGCTACCGTTTGCCGTCGATTCAATCGTTGTGCACGCGACGAGACTCTGTGGACGCGTCTGGATTTGGGACTACGGACGCTCCGTCCCACTGCCCTGGAGCAGGTGGTGAAGCGCGGTGTGCCAATACTGCGTCTAGCTCAAGCAGAAGTAAGAAATTGAACAATCTACTCTATATATTTTATTTATTTTCAACCATCTTTACACCAGATACAAGATCCGGCGTTTACGTACGAGCCGTCGGCCATAGATTTCCAGTCGCGCCTTCAATTTCTGGACTTAAGTCTTGCTTCCATTTCACTCAGCTCGTTGCGCACATTACTGGCGCATTGTCGGCAACTGAAGAAACTTAGCCTGGAGCACGTCGAGTTGAACGATGAAATCTGTTTTGAGATTGGACAGAACAGCTCGCTGGAAACACTCAATCTGTCGATGGCCAGTGGCCTGAACGCCAACAGCGTTGGCCGAATGATGGAGTCGCTAAAAAAACTGAACAGCCTAAACATATCGTGGACTGATTTGACCGCTGATGCTGTAACCGCACTGGTTACTAACATATCGCCCAATGTGATCAGATTGAACGTGGCCGGCTGCAGGCGCGTGCTCTTCGATATACGTTAGTATCCCACAAATATTGATTAGGCTCAGACCGATTTGACATTTATCTTTTTCGACTTCCAGATGTAGTCACACTGCAGAAGCGCTGTCCCCAACTGCTTGAGCTCGATCTTTCAGACTGCAATAGTCTGACGCCTGCGGCACTCATGTCAATCATGAAATTCAGCAGTCTTGAATACTTGTCCGTTTCCCGCTGCTATCTCATACCCGCTACTAGTTTTATGTAAGCTAATCCAAGTTCACCACGAAGGTCATAGGATTCATTCTAAACATATTCTCTGTATCCCTCAAATTTAGAGAACTGAAGAACATGACGTCACTTACTTATCTGGACATTTTCGGCATGCTATCGGATGCCGCCATGGAGGTGCTGGAGAAGCAAATGCCCAAAATTGGAATCAATAAGTTTATACATAGCTCGGTGGGACGCCCAACTGTGGGCACGCGTCGCACCTCCATTTGGGGCCTGCGAACGCGCGACTGAGACGTCACCAAATCAGACATGAAATTTTCTTGAATACTATTTTTGTTGCGTTTGTATGCCGCTTAGCGCAGTATTTATATTCAATTCACTGACAATAATTAAATGTCACGTTTAGCAATTCAATGTTAACATCTTTCAATTACTCGTCGACCTCGCTGGGTGGAGCAACTGGTTTCTCCCATTTCCAGTCATCCCAGTTAACGCAGTCCTTCAAGCTATCGAGATAGCCCATCTCATCCGGACAACGCATTTTACTGGCGGGCTCGTTGAGTGCCTCGCACTTCCAGTAGGACGTAGGATCCCAGTTATCACGGAAGATCGCAATGTCCAACTCCTCCTGCGTCTTGCAACCCGGCTGCCCATCGCTGCTGTAGGCGTTAGCCCAACTGCTTGCAGCCAATAGAACCAAACAGATAGTAAGCTGAAGTTTCATTTTACTGCAAATGATGCTCGACCGGTGCTCGACTAACACCTTTTATAGTTACCTTGGTGCATTGATAAGCCAAATGAAGTGCAATCTTTACCAGAAAATGCTTTTAGATATTGGCTGGTATGCAAACATTTGACAACAACGTCTGTATGACTCAACAATTGGACAATTTCCTTTATAGTCGGAAGTTTTTACAAAAATATATGAATTACAAATTAATATCATCTATTACAACTATTGAAGGTACATTTTTTCCTGATTTATTTATTTTCTAAAACAAATTAATGGAGCAGATTAGTCATGCATTTGTCTGAATTTTTGTCTCAATATGACCTTATACATATATTAACTATATTAATATTAATTACACATATATTATTAAATTTAATTTAAATTATTAAATTTAATTCAAAACATGGCGCCGTTTTGTTTTTCTGGTGAATATTAAAAGTGCTGGTCACCCTAATGCTATGATTAACAGCTGATGCACAGTCTATAAATACCTACTAAGATATGGAACAAAAATGAGAAGTGCTACTTATTCTTCCAAATTGCATTCAATTAAACTGCAGTTAATAAACAATTATTTTTTGCCTTTACTGATTTAAAGATGTTATGAAATAAATTCAGCGTTGCCACTAATGGGCTGCCAGACTAATAGAAATCCGTGCTTGTACAAAAAAGAAAACTGCCTAAAAATGACAGCAATGTTGAATGCACTATTTACCCACGATTGTGTGAGTCTTTTAACAGCGCTATTTGCCATTAGTTTATTTTAGTGCTGTGAAACTGTTGGTTTCGCGTAGGCTTTGAATTCTACTCTCATAAAATTTACATTTTACATAACTTTCCCCAGTAAAAAATTTTTGGTTGCATTCCAAAATTATTCATAGCTAATAAATAATATTGGCGACCGCCCACAAATACCAACGCAGTAAACAAACAACAACCTGTAAGACCTTGAAAAATTACAAATCTAGAGCGACGCATATGTGTTCAAGGAGAACGCTAATCTAAATTGCCTTTCTAGAGGAGCTCAAGTGGAATATACAACAGCAGCAAGATGTCGATTAGACGGGCAATGTCAAGCTCAAGCTCAAGCGCCGCCGAGTGGCGCAATTACTTTCTGAGCACCCATTTTTGGGGACCGGTTGCCAATTGGGGCATCCCAATAGCTGCCATTGCGGACACGTCCAAGCATCCGAAATTCATCTCTGGCAGAATGACCTTCGGTAAGAGTTAATTAGATTGTGTTATTAAACCTTATCATCTGTCAGCTGCAAAAGATTCCATAGAATCACAATCGAAGCTCTTCGGTAGACACATTTGTTTATGATACTCGTTTGTGATTCCGCTAATCAAATTGCTCGACACTGATAAGCCAGATACAGACACTTGGCCATGCGCCAGCCGCCGAGCTGTGGCTGATATGTCTGGCGGCAACTCGGTCGTATTCAAATTGAATTTTGCTTCTTTTTTTTTCTTCCTAACAGCCCTGACCCTGTACTCGTGTATTTTCATGCGTTTCGCCTACAAAGTGCAGCCGCGTAATTGGCTGCTCTTCGCTTGTCATGCAACGAATGCTTCGGCGCAGGCCTTCCAGGGTCTACGCTATCTCAAATACACGTACTCCGAGGAATCATCCACGTAGGGTGTTAGGTAACCACCTGTCCCAGCGAGCGCCCGATGTCACTCTCTAAATATTTGAACAACAATGATGACACCAACGATTGCAATTTATCGCAAACACGCAACTGACCGACCGACGTAATCGCTCGACCACCATCCCAGCCCCCGTCAAATTGGTTGAATCTCAATGAGGAATGCAGCCGATTTATTGTTCACGTGTGCTCCACGGTCTCTGAGAGTGCATCGCACGCTAAATGCTCTTCAGTTAGTGGTTTCCACACGGTTCTGGTTGTAGATATACTGTATGATTTAAAATTGAATGTGCAATAGATAAATTAAAGATTCTGCTAACAATTGTGTATGTAAATCTGCCTAAAATCTGTATTGAATAAATATATTTTATGAGGCTATAAGAAATGAAAATTGTAAAGCTGTATGTTGCAAATATAAATTTGAAGAAATCTAATGAAAACTCCCAAGTTCTCCATTTCCCACTATTTAGAATGGACACGTTTTTATAATGCACTTCAAAGACGTAATTATGTAAGAAATATAAATAAAACAAAATTTGATTTTGGCACGGCCTTTAGCACATGCACTATATATTATATTTGTATATAAATCTAAAATATATATATTGGTAAACATTGTAATTTCATTAATAACATTTTACACATTTTTGTATACATATTTTTGTAACATTTTTTGTTTTCACGACTAAATCAAATATAATCAATGTAAGTGTGATTAACCGCTACTCAATTTTTTTTTCGTTTTCTTTTTTTTGTTGCTTCATTGAGCTTGCAAATAAGTTTTCTTGTTGTTGATTATAATTAGTACATAAAACATAAGTATATAAAACGTGTGGATAAAATTTCACAATTTCAAACATAATAGTGCATTAATTAAAAAATTTTTATAACCATGCGCATTTTATATGGCGCGTTTGTAATTAAGTATACAATTTCTTAGATGCTAATGACATAATAAAAGTTTTTCATTAATTGCTCTTACAATTAATGGTCTGTTCTGATCATTTGTTTTTTTTTGTTGTGGTTCCTCAGGTGGATTCCATATTCTACAGCGACTTCTTCAGCGACAACCTTAACTTAATGGATTATTTGAAATTATCTTGTTACAACTAGAGCTTTGCATCGCAATATGCGACAATCGAGAGGTACGACAGTTTGACTATGGCATGGCTATGAGAATCTTATGACGCCGGTTCGGACTTGACAATGGTGTTATTTTTCATGAAGTTTATACCAAGGTATTTTTTACAACGTTTTACTTGGTGCTGAAGTCGATGCAGCTCGCATTTGAGTTGATTGTTGGTAAATTGCAGGTCTTCTTCTTCACGTTTTTCCTCCTCCTCACGCTGCCTGGTCTTCTGGCGTGACACGCGGCTAGCCTCGTTGTTCTTAAGACGATCTCGGTATACCTTCGCCTCTTCCTCCGTCATTTTGGACATCAGCTCCGGATCGGGTCCATCAGCGTGCTCTTTGGCGGGACGTCCTCGCTTGCGCTTGGTGTTACTATTGATCGATGTTGTGGCGCTGAACGCTGATGTACTAGTGCTGGATACAGCGGGTGATACGGGTGCTGTGATAAAGCCAGCGAATTCCGTCTGGCAAGATGGTGCATGCGAGGTAGAGGTGCTAATTGAGTAAAAGCTATTGGGCGTGCCCGGCGCTGAGAAGTCTGGCAGGTGGGAGGTTGTAGTACTATCCTCTGCGTTGCGGAGCTCCTCATAAATTTGATCGTGGTTGGACACGTTACTTGGTGGATTGTCCTAAAAGCGAAAAGAGTAATCAATTAGTTGATTTTGTATTTAATGAAGCTCTAGAGTAACTTACTTCAAGCTCGAGCACGTCGTCAAGAACATCAGGGGTGTTCAGGACATCTTGATGGCTGATCTGTGATTTGTTGATGTTAAGAATGAGCTTACTACGCTTCTGTGGCAGGGTCTCAACTGTAGGGACGAGAGACACTGCAGAGGCTGTGCGCTTCACGCCCAAACGCTGAGCGGATGGGGCTGCCTGCACAGCCGTAGCAGTGCAAACACCTTCGTTGTAGCTATCCAGCTGGCTAAGACCGAAGCCCAACGACTGCTGGCTGAAGCAGTAATTTTCCATGCTGTTCTCGTCAGCTGGTATGGGTAGCTCGTTGAAGTACTTAGTTTGGCTAGATGACCACAGGATGGAACCTTGTGAGAAAGTTGACAGCATAGGATCGCTGCTCAGTATGTTGTCTAGATCCAAATCGGAATGTGGATCACTTCCGAAGTCGATGCCATTGCAAATGGAGGCCATGTCTTCTGCCTCCTCTGCATTATCCAATTGTTGAACTTGAAATTCATCCATTACTGTTAAGTCGCTGTTAAAGTTGTCGCTGTAATTGCTATCCAATTCCAGATTGCACTGATCCATTTCCTTGCGCTCAATGTGATCCTCGGCAATCAGGTTTATATCAAAGTCAAAGTCAAATATATCCGTCTCACTATAAATCTCTTTCTCAAACTCCTCGCTTTTACCGTTGCTGCTCGTCGTCGACGTAGCTTCTATATTTTGCAGGAATTCTATGGAAGATACAAAAGATTATTAATACCAAAAAAAATAAAATTCACATGCATTGTAGAATTTGTGCGTGTTGCCAAATTATTAGAACTTTTTCAGTTGCCCTTGCAATGACCACTTTTGAAAACTTATTGTTTCACATTCACTTAAATACACGATATTCTAATAAGAATGTAAAATTGCATTCACATTGAGTACTCCGATCTAGAAACAACATACAAATATTTCACGTAGTTCTTCCAATTTCTTATTGCTATTTATTTGAAGAAGTAAGTAAAATATAATATTTCATGTTGATGGTATAATAAATTCCCAACCAGATATTCAAAAGCAAAAAGAACTAACTTCGCTTAGCAGAATGAACTGAATGTCATGCAACACATTTGTAATAATTTCAATGCGTTGAATTAAAATATGTTGTATACTTTTAAGCAGTGAGATAATTTAGAAAGAGACAGCTAGCCACTGTAGGTCTATTTAATCGCTATCTCGCTCACACAGTTTGTTGTGAAATTCACAAAACGAAAACGAATAACACAAACGATATTAATACAGAGTGTAAATACAATAATAATAATGACAGACGGTAGAAATAATATATAAAAAGTAGTGTAAATGAATCAAGTGAAATAAAACAAAAAAAATATTCTTAATTTTCAATAAGTTTCTAGTCTGCTTTGCAGTCGACTATATAGAGGGGAGCGCGCAATAAAAGAGACAGAGCAAGAGAGCGCGACCGAACGCAAACATGATTGAGCATGCACGCTTTCAAACTGTTGATGACGAACTGTTAAAGGGATGAAATTTGCAACATATTATAGATTGCACTAAAGTTAACCATTTAGCGATAATTTCTGCCTAATAAATATAATAATAATATTGATTGCCAATTTAATTAAATCATATTCTTCTTTTTTATTCAGAAGCATAAAACATTTGCCAATTTAAGTTGTGTGAGTTCAAATGCACAAAACAAAAATTTAACACTTCTTGCAGATAGACCTGATAAAGGGCATTATGATTTCTGTCGGAAAAATAAACTAATTTTCATTTAAAACCGGTTAAATTTTCAAGAAATAAATTTAAATAAATATATATTTATATTATTTTCATAAATATTCACCTTTTTAACGTATTTTGAATCAGCCCTGCGCGCTACTCCGCTCAACGTTCTTCACGTGCGAAAGGTCTAACAATAACTGACTGCGAGTTGCAAAAACAAACCTTTTATCGACAGCGATCGAGAGCGCAAGCCAACACACGCATACATGCATACATTGTATATGCGCAACCTGCCTTACACCAACAAGTGTTGTGCGTATACTGTTGTCTCGCTCTGCCTTATGCGTGCTTTACAGGAGCTTCTTATTGGACAATTACATATGATTTCAATGTATTAGATATTGAACTATGGCAGACATGTTACCAATGTATTCATATGTATTATTAACAGAAGTTTTGGGCTTTTCGATGCACCAATACAATTGCAGTTGGAATTTCACCAGAGCAGAGAAATATTCGTTAAGAACTTCGACTTGGATTCTGGACAAAGAGTGCCATCGTACATGCATATGTACATACATACATATCTATTTATTAGCCTTGCGCTTATTTATTATGGAGTCTATCAACCCGATTGCCTACGAGACCAATCTTTTTATGTTACTTGAAACAACCAATAAATGCAGAAAGAAATGCATATATAAAAAATATATATTTTATCCAAATATTTTTAAAGTAAGAATATGCACTACCGGTTGTACTATTGAGCGTATGCGCGATGTGCCCACTGTGAAACATACATACATATACACACCTACGTATTTATGTTTGTGTATGTGAGAGTCCAACAACCGGCAAGCCGGCAAAAATCAGCTGTCTCGTATTTAGAGCGAGCAAGAGCGAAAGAGATAGCATGACTGCGTTTGATCGTTGCTCGTGAGAGCGGCACACATACTCCTACAAGTAGTGCAAACTGGATACTCTCGCTGGTCTCTCTCAAATTTTGCGCATCATGCTAATCGAATTTCACAACAATTGGGCTAAGAAATCAATGTCAATGTCTTTAAATCGAGCATTAAACAATTAAATTTTAAATAAAAATGTACATATTTATCTATGTACATATGTAATTTTGAAACAATTTAAATAATCTGCAAATATTGATGTACACAATTGATGTATGTTTATGTACATGCATAGGTCGGTACAGTGAAATTGAATCTAGGTCATGAGTTGATTACATACATATGTACATATATATTTGCGTGTATGTATTTGAATATGTATGAATACATATTCACTTACAACTGTCTTTAATATCAAAAAACATATATATACATATGTACATACATATATACATATATAAAACTATATAAAGCTTAAAAATGGCCTGATTTTCGAGCGCTGCAGAACGCGCCTAAATCTACTTGCTCTATGCCCATTTATGGACACGGTCATCGTTTCAAACAAAGGCGATAGATAGTAAGGCCCAATGGGATGGCGTGGTGGCTCGAGAGTCGACGCCTTTAGTTAGGCTTCTGAGAGCCTTATGATTTCTGAATTGAAATTTGAAGTAAATGACATTGATTCGTAATGAGAAATACCTTGATTGTTTAATTTAAAAAACTGCAATAGAGTGCAAATATTCTTTAGGGTTTTCAACATAAAAGTTGTTAAGTTGTTTTCAAGCCGAAACAAAATGAAAAATTAACAAATTAACAGGCCCTGTCTATCATATATCAATTTAATTGATAATACAAAATATCTGTAATATAATTATAATAATACGTTATGTACATATGTAATTCTTCTGTTGCTCTAGAATGCGTTCATTACAAAGTGCGCAGTTAATTCTTTGGTGCTAAGAAAAAATGACCGCCAATCATGACTCAGACTTTCAAAAACAAAAACTAAAACTGTGAAGAGACGTACGGAAGCAAAGTATCAGCAGAGGTTTGCTGATAAGAACTTGTGCAAATTCGATGAAAGTAAAAAGATGAAATCGTAATTCGCTCATTTCTGTCAAATACAAATTATGTCTAAACAAATGGAATCTTCTAAAATAGCACCTCATGCAGACGTTTATTAACTTTTCTATCAATTAAAAGAATTGCCAATACGTATATTGGTAATATTTATGTAAATTCATAGTATATATCGATCAATACATACAAAAACATAAATAATAATAAAAATAATAGAAAACTTAATATGACTCAATATAAACAATCTTTAATTGTTCGAATTGGACTTAAGACAAAAAGAAAGTGACTTCTTGTTTCAAGTATGTATTGATTTAAGTACACATATATGTATGTACATCATATCATTGACCTATTTATTAAAAAAATTTAAAAAAGAGTATACCCGTAAAAGGCAATTATTGAACATTTTAGTTCAAGTATAAATAAAAATGCTTTGAACCTGATTATTGCGATGAATCAGACTTTCGGTTATGGGTAAACCATACTCTCTTGATACAAGTTGGCAAGTATAATCGTATATAGTATATGTGTATATATACTTTATTTGCCTTGCATAGCAACAGCAAATAGAGATAAATATCATCAACTATATACTATATGTATGTATATTGAAAATGGTTACTCTTGCATATCAGAGAAGAATGCTAACAAATGTTTATAGTGTAAGTTACCTAACACCTGCATTTTTTTGAAGCTAAGATATCAATCAAGATATAATTCTGTTCAATATCTATTATCTTGAGATAGATTTAATCTAATGCGGTTGAGATAAAGTTGTAAGAATTCGAATACTCTAGGAAGTTACTCTATATGGATCATAGCGTGCATTTAGCCATATTAAATGGCCAGAGCCCCCTTAAGATATAGCTTATAATAGCTAATTTATGAAAAGCATAAGGTATATGTCAATAAAAAATTATAGAAAACAGTAAAAAGCCTATAGTGAATGTCATTCTTTGAAGCCAATTGGATGGAAAGCAAGACACTTGTCTGTCCCCATCCGACTTGGCATTACACAAATTACTCATAACTCTGTTGACTGCTTTGTGGTCGCAATGGGTCATTGCACTGTGATCTTCTTCCCATTCATCAGGTGGTAATGTACCTCGATGTCATAGGCCGAAACAGCGTCCGTCTGCTCGCTGTTTCGGAGAAGCCAGTGGGCAGACGGATGCCTTTCGATGCCTGCTATCTGACTCTTTCTCTAACTGATTGTTTGGCCACGCATGAGTGTTGGCTACTTGTTTTGATTTCGAACAGTAACGAGAGAGTGCTGGTACAAATTACACACACAAACACAGTACTCACCATCTATGAACACCGGTACGTCTATCTCTTCAACTGTAGCAGTAGGCATTGCTCCACTCATATCCTGGCGGGACTGCATGTCTGCACCTGTCAGCTGTATACCAGCCATTGACGCCAGAGTCTGGGGCGTGCTCGAAACCGGGACCGTTTGCGTCACCGTTTCCACAATCGGTGGATTTACCACTGGGTCGTTCGCGACCTGGTTTACTTGCGAAACTGAGCAACTCGAGCTCGGTTCTTGTGGGTATATTGTCCCAGTCAACGGGATACGGGATATTGGCTTCACGATACGGGATGCTGTCGCCGAAGTTGTAAAGTTTACTGAAGATCTCGCCGAAGGCAATGTAGCGTTCAGAGAATCCGTTGTTGGTACCGACCCTGGTAAAAAGGGTATTCTTATAAGACGAGTTCGAGGCGCGCTCTGCTCTGTCCTGTTGCTGCTGCTGCTGCTGTGCGTGGGCACCTTGATCAGTATGATTCTTGGATTGGGCTGTGTGTTTATAACAATTGGTATCGTTGTTGAGTTTGTTGACGTCAACATAGGCGAATCCCTCGTAGGCACTATTTGATCGGTTCTCTTCTGCGAGCAGTTGCAATTGGATGAGTAGATTCTCTCGCCACTTGCTGCTGAGTTTTGATGCTGTTTCTGTGCCTCGTATGTTGTTGCCTGTACTCGTGCTGGCTCCTGGATCATCAATATTATATCTTTGGGATTTTCGGTATTCCGTTTGGTTGCTGCTTGAGTTGGTGCCGTAAGTACAATCGGATAAGTTGTTTTGACAGTTGTTGTTGTTGATGTTTTTGGTATGCTCGATGCTGTTGTTTGATTCGCTCTTTGGCCTATTTTGGCTGGCTTGGATTTCGACGCTGAATGCCATTTTGAACGGGGCTGCTCGATGCAATTGCCACAATTTCAATTCAATTTGATGATTTTGTTTAATGTTTTTGTTTGTTGGTGAACGGTTCATTTTTCAGGTTTCGGTTCGACAGGATTTCAAAATTAATACAAATTTCAGAATTTGTAAAAATTTTGTGTAAATATTTCAGGATATGGCGATGAGTGGAGCAAGCACATTATAGAGTTTTGGTTTGTTTTTTATTTTGATTTTATGTGAAAGAAAGTAGACAAAAGAAAAAAGATTTTGTTATTACACAGAACGACGACGTTGTGAAGCACGATCCTTTGTTAGGGTTCGCGCCACATCTTTTGTGGAATATGCGAAATGTTGTGTAGCTTTGTATGTTAACCCAAATCATGGGTATATTATCAATAGGTCAGAGATATCAACATATTAACAAAAATAATTGTTGCCTTGATATCTCCAACTATTGAGTTTTATAACAGATCAATATATTTTAGCAGGATTCATACAGTGAATTAATGAGATGTGTGAGTGGTTGGTTTTTTATTTCTTTTTTGGCTCATGATCGTTAGTGATATTTTCCTTTTTTCCTTTGCCTTTTTTCCATATTTTCCTTTTTATATACATATTTATATACATATTTTTATATATTTTTATTTTTATTTTTTTTTAGTTTCTTTTTTTTTGGAATTACTCCTTTTTTCGTTATTTTTTTGTTTTTCTTTTTTTTGTTTTTTTTTTTATTTATTTTTTTTTTTTATTTGGAATTACTCCTTTTTTGTGGATTACTCCTTTTTTTTTGGAATTACTCCTTTTTTTTGGATTTACTCCTTTTTTGTTGGGATTTCTCCTCTTTTCATAAAACAATCTTACAAACTATATTGCGATTGTTATTTCAATCAAGCAGGAATGATGCTTACAACTAAAAGACAAAAAGACTTTGTATACTCACTTTTAATTGACCGTTAGAGAGGAACAATGAAATTGTTAGGGAAACTCTAAACAAGCTCTAAAAGAGTCGTCGACACAACTTCCTTTTAGACTGAAAGAAAAGAAATAAGAATAATTTGTATTATTTTATAGGTTCAATGAATATCAAATAGTGCATAGAATATACAGTGGTTCACAGCTTATTTCAACCAGCACCTCACAAAAAGTTTGCATGTCTATAAAATCTAAACTATTTGAGATATCGAAGAAATTTAAACGCAGGATGTTAGTGTGATGTTTAAACTAATACAAAATAGATCCATTTATTTTTTAAATATTTTTTTAATATTTAATTATGCTCAAAAACTAAAAAATGAGACCAAAACAGTTCCACAGCTTATTTCAACCACCAACTTTGCAACTAATCAAAGATCCGTTATTTTGCAATTCAACTAGAAATTCTTGTTCTATGCTTTATTTACTGCTTTCGCAGTGTGATGATATAAATGTGTGCTTAATTTGGTGAGCTCAACTTGCAGAAAAATGAATTTATCACAGTGGGACCACAAACAACTATTGAGCAACGGAAACTTGTTCTCAAACCCTTTAAACATGACCATACCCATAGAAAAATTAGTGATATGGTTGGATTTAGTGATTCTACAGCTCAAAGCACCATATGCCGATTTGTCCGTGAAAATAGAGCCCGCAGTTAAGGTAGAAATGCTCCTAACAAAATTTTTAATCCCAAGAGCGAGCGCTATATTGTAAGAAAAATCCAGGATAACCCAAGGATTTCGGGTCGAAAAGTGGTCAATGATGTTAAGGAGGAGTTGGCAAGTCATGACACCCAAAAACTTTTCGCCGTGTGCTTCGGGAACATGACTTTAATGACAGAGTACCACGCAAGAAGACTTTTATAAACCATAAAAACAATAAGTGTCGCCTAAAATTTGTCAAGGAGCCCTTGCATAAGGACACTGGTTTCTGGAACACTGTCATAGTTTGTCATAAGTCCAAATTTAATTTATTTAGTTCGAATGGGCCCTCATATTGTTGGCGTAAGCCTAATATAGAGCTTGGCGCAAAACTATTATTGCTATAGTAAAGCATGGCTGAGGTAACGTTGTGGTTTGGGCCTGTATGTCAACAGCCGGCGTTGGGAACGGGGAGTTTATAGAGGCTACGTTGAATATAGGCAAATACCTTGATATTTTGTAGTCCACTTTAATTCAAAGTGCTCAGAAACTGGGCATAAAGGAGGATTTCAGATTTTACCAAGATATTGGCCCGAAACGCACTGCGGGAACTGTCCAGGCTTGGCTGCTCTGAAAATGTCTGAACGTTATGAATTGAAATGTCTGAACGTTATAACGGAAATGTCCAGTCACCTGATCGAAAATTTGAGATCGATTTTAGAAATAAACATTCAAAAACACAAAATATCGAACAAAGCACACCTTAAAGCTGTATTGGTTGAGGAGTGGGATAAAATTACTCCAGAAGTCACCAAAAAGTTGGTGGAATCTATCCCAAAAAGGCTTAAAATGATAGTTAACCAAAAGGGTGGTAACACAAAATATTAACTTTTTTTTTTTTAATAAACACTTAATTTTAATAAATTTTTTTTCATAAGTGGTTGAAATAAGCTGTGGAACTGTTTTGGTCTCATTTTTTAGTTTTTGAGCATAATTAAATATTAAAAAAATATTTAAAAAATAAATGGATCTATTTTGTATTAGTTTAAACATCATACTAACATCCTGCGTTTAAATTTCTTCGATATCTCAAATAGTTTAGATTTTATAGACATGCAAACTTTTTGTGAGGTGCTGGTTGAAATAAGCTGTGAACCACTGTATGTATTACATTTTCTACATCTGCATGTGGGATGTACGTTTGTACATATGTATGTATGTAATAATAACACTTGACAATTATTGTGTATGTGCTATGTAACCAAAAAACTAATTTATAAAAAAAAAGGAATTAGGCACCAGATATGAAAGTCTTTTCTATTCAATACACCCTACAAGGGCATGATAGGCAGCAAAGCTTTTTTGTAGCGGCAGAAGATAGCTAAAAGCAAAAGCTGCAAATTTAATTTCACAACAGTGCTTTGAACCAGCAAAAAAAAAAAAAAAAAAAATGGTCGCCTCCGGCAGCAACAACAACAAGAGAAACCTGTTCGCAGTGGGGCCTGTCGCCTAATCAGTTGTTGGTTACCAGCGATCGAGGGGTGGGTGCTAAAGACAATTATCTAGCGGGCGACATTTAGATAGTTATATACGCGCACATACATACGCAAACTCGTTGTAAGACTTGCGTGCTTCAGATAATGGGCCATATAGCAATCTTGTTGCCATATCAAATCGTGCGCCCGGGCAACAGCGAAAAACAATTACTAATTGCTGGAAAAACACCACGTACTAATACACATATAGACATTTATAGCAAGTGCTTTACTAAATTATTCCTCTTCAAACCCCTTGTCAAATATCCACGTACAAGCAAATATATGTGAGCGATTATAGGCACGAAAAAAAGATCTGCCGTCCAAATAAAAAATCCCCGCCTGAAATGTGTGGGTGTGTGTGTATGCCTGCGATGTGTCACCATCAACTCTCGTCTACGCTATAGCCACTGTATTCATTGGTATGTATGTAAAATAACTACATACATATATGTATGTATGTATATGTATCTATCAACAGTATTTATGTATGTATGTATGTATTTGTATTTTTATTAAGTATTTACTGGTATCTTTGTTTGTTGGGTTTATATATTTTTAAGTAAATATGTATGTATAAATGTGCATAGCAATTTACATGCATTCATATGCATATGTTTACATTCACATATACATACATACATACATATGAACGTATGTAAATTGCTATGCACATTTGTACATATTTATGCATGTGTGTACATATAAACATACATACATATGTACATGCATATGCGCTGCCTGTAATTGTTGCACTTAATTCAATATGGCGGCCGGCAAAAAAAAAAAAAAAAATTAAACACTAAGAGCTTTCGATATATAGTATAGCTGAAAAAACCCAGTATGTGGCCTAATGCTACGAATACTTACATAAATTTATAATATGTGTCTTCAAGGACTGTTGGCCGGCTGTTAAAGACCTGACCGAAAAATTCACTTGATTTTTTAGCGACTCAGTTTATTGGGTGGTTTTTGGAACCACCACCTGATTGACTCAACGCGCGTTGCCGTTGCTTTTATAAATGTTCTTTAACAAATACGCAGTTGTTGTTCTACGTAGAACAGCAACAATTCTTTTACAAAATCTGTTTACGATTCACTTATATCCTTTGTTAGGAATATACACCGAAATGTTAGATGTATATGCGCGTTATTTATATTTTACACTTCACATCCAATAGAAAACAGAGCTGAGTGTGACTCAACTGCTTGCTTGTAGTATTCACTTGGTATTGAACGGGAGATCGCCACCAAAACAGCCAGTCGAGGCAGAAAAGACCTACAAAATGCACGAAGTGTAATCTGTCGAATTTAGTTTCGTTGTGAAATTCAAAAAGCTCTGCAATAACCAGTTTGCCATAGGCAGATAATTCGCTGCGAGTGTGTGCGAAAGAGCTTTTCCCGCAGATACTCATGAGAGCGCCCAAGCAAAAGCTTTGGTATGCACAGCGCTCTTTCTCTCTCTAAGGCCGCATAAGGTTCTGCCTCGAGCGGAACATAATAAATGTTACGTCATTACAAATGGTTAAATTAAATGTTGCAAATTTTAAGCGAGAAATTAAATACAAATTGTAGATTTTCTAAATATTGTAATGTTAGATTCCCATATTCCACTTTCCCAGCTTAATACCATAAAAAATGAATACAAAAATCAAGAAAACGTGTTTCTATTAAGTGACGTCACAGCGCTACTTTGACTCTCACGAACATCAACCTGTTGACTATTCGACAGTGTCGCAAAATGTGTGTGTTAATGTATGGATATGTATGTTCATATGTACGTATACCTATTTGTGTGTATGTATGTAAAAATAAACAAGTGCACCGGCCGGCTAGTAGTTCCTTTGATTATGCATATGTGAATAATAATACATATTTATAAATAATTACTTATTTATTTATTCATAAGTGCATATGTATGTATATAATTATACATATGTTTATATGTACATATATGAACATATATTAGGTTAAGTTATTTAAGTGTGTAAGTTTTACTTTGCTAATTATTAAAATATTGATGAGTGTTTACAACGCATAAAAAGTCTTATATGAAATTAAGATTTATACAAAGATTTCTCACTAAGTATGTATGTAACAAGATAATTCAAAAGTAAATCCCTCTAACTGAAAGTGGCTTACTTATAATTTTACGATTAAAAATACGTTAGGGTTTTTAAATTTTGGGGTTTTGCTCTCACTTGCATATGCCAGCACAGCTTTTGTGAGCTGCCATTAGTCAACAGCTCTTTCGGTGTGTGTGCATGTCGGTGTAAAGATAAAAGCTTGTCCACCAGTTCTCAGAATTTCAGAGCTTTCATAACTCACACACCTACACATGCTTCACAGATGTGAAAGCGTGCGAGTATGAATGTATTGTATTGAATTGTGGCGACAATTAAAAAACACATGAGTCATGCTGCCGACGCAGAAACCGAAAAGCTCCTGGGTGCATGTGATGTATGTAATATTGACTTTTAGGGATAGGTTAGTGAGGGGAATGGAATTAAAAGCTTTGCAAAACAAAAACAACTTGTATGGTCTGTTGGCAAAAAAAGTGCGCAGAATTCGTGGAAATGGTTAAGCACCTAATATTATTTTCTAAAGCATGTGCACACATACATACATGCACATACAGATATTTATACATCTGCATGTATGTATGTTTGTATTTGTGTACCTGACGTAGGCACTGAACTCAGAGTGGCACTGAATGGCACGAGATCGGAATACAAACGTACATACATGTCAAGAAGAAGCAATCAAATAATTAACAATGACCAAACTTGTTGCTGAAATCAGTTTTGAAAATTTGCTAGCCGCGATGATTGCACACTTTTCTGTGCCAAGGGCCACGTCAATAAAAAACTTTCACGTAACACTTAGTCAGTAGGTACATACACTCATACATATATGTACATACATACATATGTATATATGTACATGTGAAAGAATCTCTCATAGATAGGACCATTTTATAATGTGATAACTTATCTTTGTAGTATTATGTGTTTATTTTGATTATATTTATACATACGTACATGAATACATAGTATTAATGCATTGCATTGTACATACATATATGTATCTATGTATGTACTTGCATCCTTAAATTTCCAAATCATTTGCGATCGTCACATGTAAATCGAAAAGTTCACTAAGCCTATTATTCAATTACTAAAATGTAGGGTGTTCAATTGAGCGGCAGTTCATATATGCTGCAAGCGCGTAGGGTGTGCGCGGTTGAAGAAACTCAACATAAAGGCACGTGTAGCACATGTACATGTGTACGTATGTATACATGTGTTGACATTAATATGTGTGTGTGAGCCTGACTGATTGTGTGATACATGACTGTGGGTGCCTCCGTAGCATTGAGTAAACAACTTCAAGTATGTTATATGTACAATAAAATAAACTATGCTTAAGGTCATCGAATGTCAGTGAGATTATCATAAGTGGGCTCGTCTCTAGGACGGAGGACCGTCAATCTACTTACCGCTCATTCCGATGCCGCCGCGTGTAGCTAGCAAGTTCCGATGCAACAATTGTCTTGTACTTTTGTGTTAATTTCTCTAAGTGTGGCTCAAAACCGAAAACCTCGGCAACAAATGCTGCGACGATTAATAATGTCACACTTCTTTCGCAAGGCCTTGGAGCGCTTTAGTAGAGTCTTATTAGGCTTGGAATTGCCCGTGATGGTCTTAGCCAATAGATAATTATTGTTGTAGTTAATGCTATGATGCCAGCCACGCATACGCATACGCATACACATCAAATTGTTGAGCATGGGAACTTGCTGCCACAAATGTTGCACAGACATAAAGACAACGACAGGCGAATGTTGCATGACGTTGTTGCGTCCCTTGTTGTGGTTGATTCTCGCGTTAACGCCTCTTGTGGTTGTTGTTGTTGTTCTTGTCGTTGCTTTTGAGTTAGCAGTAGTAGGAACGACCAACATAATACTTGGGCGATCCGCCGATAAATTAAAAATAAGTTAGTTGAATCTCACGTAGATCTTATCAAAGAGATATTCTCTTATCTATATATGTACGTATGTATACAACACTCGTGTATAACTAGTAATATCAATTAATATTTTAAGTAGTTTTTAATTTGCTAATTTTTTGTTTTTCAGCACTTTTCGTTTTTGATTCACTTTTATTAACAAATTGGAAATAAATTATTGTTCTATGAATAAAATATCTTTATATAAAAGTTCACTTGCAGATGCCATTAAGACCGTAACCGAAGTATCAATTGAAATGAAAGTAGTTTTCCATAAATCCGTGTTTGAAACACTTTTAAAACAATTTCACGATTTTTCGCAGATTTGCAAAGCTTTTTTATACGTTCGTTGTTGTTTTTGCTAAAAGCTCACTGAATTCACGACTCGACTTGCGAAACGATATAAAATTTGCTCTGTACACGACGGCTAAAGTTTTGTTACTAACGGATGCCAATCGAGTCAACCAGTCGCTGGACTCATTCAAGCTACGTATGTATGCAGGTATGTACGTAAGCAACTTTGCTGCTGATAAAATTTTCGCTGGCAGCTGTTATTGAATCGCATCCCATGCTATCCTATGCCATACACCCCGACTTTGATGTGTTGGCTCTCAGCTGGCTGTTCGATAGACGTGCCCCCAAAACTCAATTCTATTTATGCTAAAATGCTTTCGCACATTACTTTTATTTATTGCCTTAGCAACTACTGAAGCTGCTACTTAATGAGGTTTTCAGCTACTTGGATTCTCGTTTCCAATGAATAACCGACGTGTGAAATAATTTGAATTAAAATTTATCAGCATACGTCCTGAAATTTTTGCAAATGCTAGAGAGACTTTGTCACCTTTAAATTTTCGTTGAAATAGAAATACATATATACAAACCTCTCTTATTAAATCTATTATTATTTTCCATCAGTCAGTTAAATATATGAATCAGCATTTAAATATTTCATTTATATTTTATAAGTATATGTATTATTTATTTGTTTATATTAGTTCAAAATAATTAAAATTATTAACTAAATTAATAGCTACAGCGCTGGCTTCCAGGGCATGCCAAATTGCACATATGTATGTGTAGTAAATTTCGGGGTAATCGTGCTGTCAAAATATATTTGCTCAAGTCTGTAAACAAATTCAAATACAGCAAGCTGCACACAAGAGCACATATACATATGTATGTATGTATATTAAAGTACATGCATTCATAAAAGTTTATTGAATTCGCATAAGTACATATATGATAGCTTATCAGTGGACATAGGCACAACACTCATTTGATAAATGAGTTGTGTTGAGTTATATTAATCTTTAAATTATTCTGTTCATTCACCTATGATGTGTAAAATGTTTGTAGGGTGCACAGTTTTAAGATTTTTGGTCGCAGCATGCGTGAGAGCAAAGAGATAGAGAGAGGGTGAACGAGAGAGCTTTGTCAAGAGAGTAACTTCGCTTTACCGGTTTGGCTGATGCAACAATTGCTACACATTACAACAGCAGCTGTTCGCCACGACTCTCGAGGCGCATTTAACAGCTGATAAATAGCTTGTTGCCAAGCTAGTGCAACATGTTGCTATGGGCATTGCGAACTTTTGTTTAGATTCAAGTGAAATGTTTACAGTGATCTCAAATCGAAATAGAGCACATCGTCATCAGCCGCACTTATGTAAATAATCTCATGTGACTCTGAATCGTATATCATATATAAAATCACGAGTCTCTTAGGTTCAAAAAGTGCATAACATTATTTGTATTTATATCTTCAATATTTTAAATGTGGGGAAACCAATTTACAAACATATTTGCGTAATTTTTAATGGCTTACCTTTTCTGAAATATTTTTAGCATAAACGACATGAAAATAAAACGACTTTTCGATAATATTTATTTATTTATTTCATTCATTCATTCATTATTCATTTAGTGTCTAAAATGTCTTTCAAGTTAAATTGTATTTGGGAATTGGGAAACAACATACAAACATTACTCACATTTAATTAAAATTAATATTCATTCGAATACAATTGGAAATTTGTATTTGAATCACAAATTCAGATTGAAATTCAATTGAAAAATTTCACAATATTCGATTTGAGCTACTTTCCAATATCTATTTACAAAACATAATTTGTGAAAGATTTTGTAGATAGTATATGCTTATATAGTATATCTGAATTATTTTTGATTAGGGCTGGTGGAAAGTTACATTTAATTTTTACTAGCTATTTACAATTTTGTTTTTAGTTTTCTTTAATTATTTATTTAATTTGTTGTTGAACGGAGAGAATTTTTCTTTAACGCGGGCTTTAAGCCACACTTTTAATTAAATGAGAGCTGCAGTGAACTAGATTACCGAGCCTTGAATATACATATTTATATGTATATATAAATATATATATATGTACACATAGGTATATCCACATATATATCACTCTAGCTACTTACATACACATATACATATATAGATCTAGCATTGGGACAGACATACGAACATATTTACAGATATGTATGTGAGCTACGACAAAGTGAGAGCTGAGAGCTTGGAGATTACAAAGTAAAAATTCGACTACATCGATTGCAGTTTAGTATTTACAATCCGGATTATCCGAACTAACTTAACTGATAGTACTCTGGAGCAAAATCATTGGCCAGATTGCTCAGAAAATTGAAGTCCGACGAGCTGTTCGAATTCTCGAGCCCGCTGATGACAGCTGCACCACCAACCCCTGAGCCGCCACCTGTGTTGGCAAAGGCCTGCAGTTGTCCGCCGAAATTCGTGTTTGAATTGTGGAGATGATTGGCGGGCAGAGGCGGAGCACCGACTACGTGAACAGCAGCAGCTGCAGTTGCTGGATTGTGGTGTGCATGTATATGTGGGTGAGCCTGTGCCTGCATCTGGTGATGCGGATGGTGGGGATTGGCGTGCGGATGCGGCACTGGGTGGCTGTGTGTGGGCGGAACTGGTGGTTGTTGCTGACCCGCAGCTGGGTCATAGTAGCCACCCGCAAAATTGTTATATCCGTCGCAGTTCTCCATTTGTAGGCCAAGCGCGCTGTACGTTTCCCCAGCTCCAATGTGGTGCATGTGCCTGAAAGAATCAATTCATAAATTTAAACAATATTCCAGATATTTTTCATTAAATGCGGAACGAATCATGAAGCAAGGCTACGTCCAATGTGCAGCAACCGGTTAGAATTTGTTGGTTTATTTATCAATCATAGTGTAATTTTTAATTGGCGGTATCATGTGGAGCTTTTTCATATTCCTCTTGAATTTCACTAATTATTTCTTATTTATTTTTAGCTTGGCCAAATTTATCGTAACACTAGTTAGCATATCGATACAATTTGATGGCGACAAATATCGGTGGCTAGCGATAGCTATGGAAATTTATTGAACACTAGATGGCGTCTGGTCTTTACATGTGAAACGTTGAACATTGTTCAGCGGTTGCGTACTTCACTAACTCGCTGCTTAAGCGAAGTTGGCTGAGTGGTTCTCAACTTCACTAACTGGTACTGTCGAATTGGAGTCGTTAAAAGCTGGGCAATATAAATGCTAGACGAATTTCGTAAAGTGGTTCTGTACATCACTAAATGCGAACCGCAAGTGATTGTGTAGCTCACTAGCTGTTGTAGAGAGCTATATAAATGTAACATTTAATGGCGACTTACTGCTGCTGATTAAGAGGGCCTTGCTGTGGGTGTTGCTGCTGCTGCTGCGGTTGTTGTTGAAAGACCACCGACTGATGTTGGTGTTGAAAATTCATGTTGTCGTAGTAAGCGCCACCCGCCTGCGACTTAGGATCATAAAAGTTACTTGGTCCGTTAATAGGTGGCGCCTCAAAGTCACCAATGGGATGATGCTGCTGTTGGTGTTGTTGGTGGTTCATGTACGCGCTGCCGCCATTGGTGTCATTATAGTTGTAGTAGAACTGTTCGTGTTGGTGTTGTTGTTGATTATTCTGATGGAAATTGACATTCGCCGCATTGCTATTTGGCTTTGGACTTAGATATTCGCCGTGAAGCGGTTGCTGCTGCTGCTGTTGCTGTGGCTGCTTGTGCGGGTTGTGGTGCGGCGAGGCGGCGAATTCAATATCGTATTTGCCATAATAGTCCTGCGGCATCTGCTGCGGCGCCTGCAAATTTTTCGTATTTGCATTCGAATTGGGGCCGGAATAGTATCCGGCGTTTGGGAAATAAGCCGCCGGCACAGATGCGCCGTTGTTCTCGCCCAGCGGCGAGGCAACGGCAATTGAAATGGCATTCGCATTGGCGCTCTGATATCGTTTCTTGCCGCCAGCCTTGACTGCCGGCGTGTTGGAGGCAACGGTGGCGGCGGCGACGGCATCTGGATCACGGCGAAAACTGGCCAAACTAGGGCCCGCATCATAGCCAAATGGCGACGCCTTCGATGAGGTGGAAACGGCCTCCTTCTTGATAACCTAATACATGGAATATGCATATGTGTACATGGATAAACTTGAGATGTGGAACGGGTTAAACACTCACCTGGCTGTGACCGTCGTCTTTTTTCTTAACCTTGATGGGACTTTCATCGATGTCCTCGTCCAGGCTAACGCTGGACGCGACGCTGGAGTCGGCGCTGATGACGTTCGAAGCGGAGACGGTGCTGCTGCCCAGCAGATTGGACGAAATGCCTGTTTCCAGCGAAGAATTGGGAGTAACTGTAAGCATCAATTTCATTTGAGTCTAGGATTCCCTCAGCAGCGCTGCAAACTACTTACGACTGCCTGCGCTCGGATTATTGTTCGTGGCGCTGGGCGTATTGTTGTTGTGTCCTCGCGAATTGGACGTGGAGTCGGGTATATCATCGGAGGGCAGCTCGCAGCCTTGACACGACTTCTTCGAATTGGAATCTGCGTTTCGTGTGAACCAATATAAGTAAATCAAATTGATGATATGTTTTTATAAAGAAAAACAAACCAAAATACAAAAATAAAACTAAACTAAAAATAAGAATAAGAATAAGAGTCGAAAGAAAGAGCCAAACCGAACCACTAAAGCCGACGATATCCGCTAAAGGGTTAGCTCAAAGTCGCGTGAGGCGACGGGGAAACTCTCTCGACTCTCGCTAAAGTTGAGCCCTCCTCCAGCTGACAGTGATTGATAAGCTACAGCATATTCTACTCTTCTTCTTCTTTGCGTAATCAGCCTCAAAAAGTAAAAGTGACCCGCTAAACCCAACCGAGTGCTTCACGGCAGAGCGCTTAGTGATTCGGTTAAGTTGGGAATACAATAAGTTCTCTATGTCATTTGATCAGGTCTTTAGGGTGACCCAAATATAAGACAATTTTCGATAGCTTCCTTCAGAGGCTTATACTGATAAGCATGTCAAATATATATACATATATATTTTGTATCGAAATTAGGAATAATTTTATATGGGATTCAGATGGAATCTTAGGCAAACTTCAGTGAGTACTATTATTTATTAAAACGGATTATTAAATATAAAATATTATAGTCTAAACTCTTAAATAATATCGTTCACAAAAAAATCTTTAATTTAACAAAGCGTGAAATAAATTGAAATTGAAATTGAAAATATAAAATATTAAGCTCTATCAATAATTTGCACTGGGTCCACGTAATTATTTTAATAAATTATTCTCCGTTTTTTCTCCAGTTTTAGGATTTGCCCTGAGCTACCATATATATATATTCATATTTAGACTAAAAATCTGCTAACTTTTTAAACAGACTCTGGAAATAGGCGGCCGTAAGATTCCTTAATCTGTATCTGTATTTATAGATCTATAATATTTTTATTTTTTTTTTTTTTAATGCTGCATTAACAAGTACGATTATTTACTATTTACATTAGTTAATTTACTAGACTCAAATAATGTTTCTCACACTTAAGCCTATTTTTATATTAAAATTAAATCGATAAGAAATAAATATTTACTTTTTTTTTTGTATAAAACTAAAGTTTTCCAAGTCTCTATTAACTCAGTTTAAGTTAATTAAAGCAAATATTTTTTTTGTAATATAAATTTGAAATAAACTTTGCACTCACTGCTATCGGATTGATCATCGTCACCTTTGAGGCTGTCCTTGTTGTCCTCGTCGTCGGTCTTGGACAGCGTTTGCCTCTTGTGCTTCATGCGACGATTTTGAAACCAAACTTTGACCTGAAATAGACAAATGGTCATACGAAATGCATTGCATTACATAATCATAGCAGTTGCAAGCGAGGTGTGAAAGAGGGCAATTAAAACCGAAGAAAAGACTTCAGCCGCGACGAACGTGTGCGGAACTCAGCCACTGTCAACCTTGGCGTGGTGTAATTCATCACAAATAATGGAATTTTTGCACCTTTAAGAGAGCAGGTGGAGGGGCTGACAGACCTTCAAGCTGAGCATTGAAATAAATTGAGTAAGAAATGGCAGACGGCAGAGGGCAGAGCAATCGGTGGGGAGAGAGGGAGAGAGAGAGGCAAAGAGTTGGCACTCACCTGTCGCTCGGTCAGATCCAGGCTGGCAGCTATTTCAATTCTTCTTGGGCGGCATAAATATTTATTGAAATGGAATTCCTTCTCCAGCTCCAGCAGCTGCGTGTTTGTGTACGCGGTGCGCAGACGTCGGGGCAGGCCGTTTTCTGGAACGAATTCAGCTGCAATTGAAAATTGCATATTCTGGTTTGAGTCCGTGGGTAAATGTGAATTTGAACGTGGCTCTACGTGGATAGCGGAGCGCCTTCTACTAGCAAATTGCAAACGCTACGACATTGTGTACAAGTTCGGGGCGTAACCAACAACAACAACTACAACAACAAGGACTGACAGGAATCGAATGCGACAACTTGAAGTATTGAGAATTTGCTGCAACTGCTCCTGCTGCTGCTCCTGCTCCTGGTCTGACTGTGATTGCAATGGCAATTGTGATGCTGTGTGATCAATCCATCAGCTCGTCACCGGCCATAACTAATTCGAAGCTGGCGCTTCCTCAGCTGCCTCCTCGCCCTCGGTGCGGCTGCAGCTGATGTTAATGTGGCTGCCACGCAATGCGGGTAACGCAGCTCGGCAGCAAAGTTTTGTCGAGCAGCTTCCAGCTTCACACAATGCCCAACTCTCTAGCTCAATCTCAAGCGTTAAGTAATTAACAAAAATCTAATCAATCAATCCGCGAGGCGCGTCAAGCATTGCCACAAGGCGGCACGTAGCGACACTTCAAGTAGTTTGGCTACTGTTTCTACAGCAGCCTTCACCCATCTCTTCGTTAGATTCATTTAAATATTTGTTTAGTTCTTGTGGAAGAAGAGCAAAGGCAATCATAATAATACAATATTGGGAACATGATAAAAAGTTTTTGTTTTTCAACATCAGCTTAGTTTTCTATTTTTATTTACAAAAAGTTTTTGTTGCACTTAATTTAAGCATTTATTATTTTTTTAGAAACTGAGAATTAAATAAAAAATAAATTGACTAAGAGAAGGAAAGCGCAAACTAATTTAATAGTCTATAATATTTGATAACTAAAAGATTGACTAGATTAATCAAATATACATATGTGGGTATTAACTTCTTATTTAAGCTCAGCTAAATATCTCTTTAAATAAATTTATATAAAAAATAAAATAAATAAAATAAGTTGGAAATAAATGAAGAAGAAGAAGAAGTGGAGTTTTGCTGGATTATTAAAATAAAATTTTAAAATCTGTTTTTCTTCTAAATTGAATAAATCCTAAGCCACTTAATATTATTATTATTCAATTTGAATATATTTACCAGCTCATATCACATCACTTGAAAAAACTTCAATCTAATGATAGTGCCAAATGGAAATTCAACTCGAAATGCCAAAAGTTAAAAACAAAAGTCAAAAGTCATAGCCCATAGCGAAATTCTTCTATTTCGTATAACTACGATAAAAAGGTGCAAGACAAATAAAATATTCGCATATGATATGATGGGCAAAATGAGCATTTTGATATTTGTACGCCTTATTTGCATTGATGCGATGAAAATGTAAAATGGAAAATGGAAAATGTAAAATGTAAAATGTTTGCACGTGAATTTCCAGTCGAACGAAGCTCGCGCTCAATAGCCAGCCAAATGGCAGCAGCAGCCAGACATAGACACTGATTGAATTACAGATGCGAGTTCCTTCATCAATACTGCCGAAAGCGGATGCCATAAACACCACCTGGATGCTGCACACACACACACACACACAACCCATTTCCTCGCATGGAAGGGCGTGGGTGTGGCAGCAAGTCGCATGCTACGAGCACTTGCGAAAAGTGCCCAGAAATGAGAGGGTATACGGTGCGAGAAGCATAAATTTCGCACAAAAGTTGCAACCAAACTGTTTACGAGCCAAAGGCAAACGGCAAACAGGCGGCGAGAAAGAGAGGCCAAGCGAGCGGCTGTGATAGAGATGGGACGAACGGCAGGCGGGCAGGCGGGCAGGCGGGCGACCGACGAAACTGAAAAGTAAAGTGCACAAAAGCAGAAAATATGATTTCCTTTTTGGCGACGACGAGCAGAAAGATAATTTTCTAAACCGAACCGTACACACACACACACACACAGAGAGAGAATACGGCACACAGACACACGCACAGCCAAGAGGAGGAGCAGGAGTTGGTAGCAAGTTGGTTGCAATTTCTGCAGCCTGGTCAAAATGAAAACCCAGCAGGCGAACCGAAGCTCGACGACAGCTGGCTAGGGCATTCAAGGTATCTGAAAATTACAAAATGAATTTTTGTGGGAGTGGGCGTGGGCGTGGGCGTGGGTGTAAATTGGGGATCGTTGCATTGGAAATGTCATCAGCATGGATGAAATGCGGGAAGAGTCAAAACGTAACGAAACTTATCAGCAACTACGTCGGATACTTTGTGCAGCAGCAGCAGCCAACAGTCGCACTTGGCAGCTGAGCCTAGTCAAAGATTTCTGTTTTATAAACACACATACACATATACATATATACATATGTATGTATGTGCAATATTAATTTGCAGCTCGGAAGTGCTACTCGTGATTTACAGCACTTGAAATACACTTATTAACATCGCCCCGAGCATAATTTACATGTTAACACTTAAACGCACTCGCTCTATCTCCCTCACTCTCTCTCTCTGCTTTGACCTTTTCTCTTTTTTTTTGCGTTACTCGCACCCGCCTGCTGCAGTCAACTATGTGAAAATTTATGTCTGCATTTTGGTTAGGCAAAAAAAGTAGAAATTGCCACACTCAACGCATCTGCTGCCCCAAGTGCAGCCCCAAATTAAAATGAGCGTAAATTTTGCCAACAATTGCAAAATGTTTGCAACCGAAGCGAAAGGTAGCTCACCAAACTTGCAACTTGTTCATTGCTTATTAACATTTATACACTGCGCGAAATGCAATATTATTGTTGCTGTGAGGAGACTGAACAGCTCACAGGAGTTAGGTAAGAATTTGATAACTGAGGACATTTATTATTAATATTACTATATTATTATAGTAGATAAAATGGTTAAAGAAGCAATTTTTATATACATAAATACAAATTTAAAAAAAATATGTATAAAAATAAAATATTTAAAATATATGTACATTTAAATATCTTTGAAAATATATACTCTATTTTTTCCTATAGTTTTATGAGTCTTAGTGATCTGTTAGACCTTGCCTTAGCGTTAACTGAGAGCTAAGACGAATATAAATAAAATTAAGTTACAAATAAATAAACATTACAAAATAAAGTTAAACATAAATAAAATAATTAAAAAAGTACAACATTAAATTAAATATAAATAAAATAATATAAAATTAAATTAGGTGTAAATAAATTAAACATACTACTAAAATAAATAAAATAATAAAAAATTAAATTAAATACATTTAAATAAATTTAAAAAATACAAAATAAAATTATTTATAATTAAAATAAATAATAAAAAATATAAAATATAAAATAACAAAAAAATAAAAGGTTTATAAATAAAATAAAATAATATAAAATTAAAATAAATATAAAAAAAAAATACATGAAAACTGCAAAATAAAATAAAATATAAATAAAATAATATAAGATTAAATAAAATATAAATAATCAAAAATACAAAAAATACAAAATATAATTAAATATAAATTTAATTAAATTAAATTAAAATCAATTTGGATAACACAAAAAATAAATAAAATAAAATAATATAAGATTAAATTAAACA